>QEPC01012940.1:21833-52790 GCA_003113815.1 Sphenodon punctatus | reverse complement strand
CTGAAGAGGGGTACCCCTCACAGGCTGTAGCGCGCCATGACCACAGACTCGATCCTGAACGAGGTATAAAACTAGTCCAAACTATGTGAACACCGATAAACCAACTTTTAACTGTCAACAAATCCTCTTTAATCTTTATTATTAAGTTAACGCCTTTTCTAGCTGGGAGGTCATTTCCCCCTAGGTGTATTACTATTATACCTGGTGTTGATAACTCCCCCAAGGTTCTCAACAGTGGGAATAGTTGGCTCCATCTCATCCCTCCTTTGCCTATCCACCTTATGGCAAACCTATCTTCCAGTCCTAGATGTAAACCCCAGTTGTTACTTTTAGCAGCTCTGCTGGCCCATCGCACCAGGCTGTGGCCACGATCCACACCACGCGTCTTTCGTTGCTGCTGGGCCTAGGGCCTAATGGAAACAAAAAACACCATGGTTTACTTCGGGAAAGGTCAAACATACTTTTTATATACCCCTGCCCGCCATCAGCCCAGTGCCTTAATCGCCTCTTATGGCAAACCCGCTGCTGCCGCTGTTGTTACAGCACCAATCATAGAGGAGTGGGAGCCAAACTCCTTTGCAGGCAGTCCTACCCTTTTCAGGGCAGCCTTAAGTATTGCTGTAAATTGGTAACTCATCACTGGGGAAATCAACTTGTGTATAAATAAATATCCGGGAACGCGCGGGCAGATAGTCACGTACCACCTCATCTGCTCTACTGGGCATATCGCCTTCATCCCACATTCGTACTGTTCAATGCTTTGCCCCCTCTTCCTCTGATCTGTCTTGGAAAATTGGAGCCTAAATCTTAATCCCACCTTAGTCGATTCCATGTCCTCCATTACCAATGCCCGGTTTATTGTCCTTCCGTGATCGAGGCACCACCTCGCTAATTCTGAATCCTCCAAAATATGTTATGAAGTACACCAAAGTAAACAATTGTACCTCAAAGGCATCGTGGTATACTGCTGGTAGTGTCCCCACTAATTGAACCAACAAGGGGGTATTGATTGTCCTCAGTGGAGTTGTGGCCGGATTAGTCCTTGCCCAACTTTCAAACATATGCTTGAGGTAAAAACCTTTGTCAGGGGCGAGGAAACCTTTCAGTATACTGACAAAGGTGAGGGCCGTCATCTTTCCTGATATAGTGCCCCCAGACAATCCCTTCTCATGAAGGACCATTGCAAATTGAATGGCCTCTGGCTCCCTTATGGGAAAGTCGGTCCCCCATCCCTTGCTCTCTCTGAACAGCTGAAATTTCCGAAAGGCCCTACCATATGCAGCTTGGGTTCTGGGAGCCAATGATCCCTGTAGGATTGTCTGCATCTCTATCTACCAAGGTTCCACACCCCCGGTGGTAGGGGGTCTGCCCACTCTCTGGTTTCCGGTGCCATTTCCCAGAATCGTTCGATCTGAAACCGAGAAAGGGTGCTGGCTATGCCGTTGTCAATGCCTGGTACTTGTCATGCAGTGAACAAAATATTATCCTTCAAACATGCCTTGACCAATGTCTGGACCAGCGACATAACCCTTGTGGAACAGAAAGAAAGAATATTGACCACGTGCACAACCATCATGTTGTCATACCAGAATAGCGCTGTGTGGTTGACAAAGTGTCGTGCCCATAGCAGTACCACGACCACTATTGGGAATAGCTCCAAGAATGTCAGGTCTCTAGTCACCCTGGTTTCATGCCATTCGTAAGTCCATGTCGCTGCACACCAGTGTGTCCAAAAATAAACTCCCAAACCCGCACCCCCAGTCGAATGAGAATGGGCCTGCAGATCCGCCCTGAGCAACATTTGCTCCGTCCAAAAGCTCACACCATTGTACCCTTCTAGGAATTCCAGCCATGTACCCAAATCATGTTTCATATCCCTGGTGACCCATATCCTATAATGAGGCTGCACGTGTCCTTTGAGCTTGGTGTACAACCTGGAAAGGAAAGCTCTCCTCGGTGCAACTACTCGGCACATGAAATTGAGACTTCCTATCAATGATTGCAAGGCACGTACGGTGACTTTACGAGCTGCCATGCATTCCTTGATTTTTGCTTTCATACTTCCCATCTTATCTACAGACAATCTTGACTGCTTCAATTTAGTGTCTAATTCTATTCCTAAATAGGTGATCCTTGTACCTGGCCCCTCAGTTTTTTCCAGGGCCAAAGGGACGCCCAGTTCCCTGGTCACTTCTTGGAACAAGCGCAGGGCGGCTGCGCACGCCCCTCCCATGGGTGGGCATATTATCAGGAAATCATCTTTACCTTGTCCACTTGCAGTCATTGCCTGAAGATCCATTCTACGAGTGAACTAAAGCGTTAAAACGCAGAGCAGGATATGGAACACCCCATGGGCATGGCCCGATCGTAATAATACTTCACCTCAAAGTGGAAGCCCAACAGATGGTAACTACTAGGTTGCACTGGCAGCAGGCGGAACGCCGATTTGATGTCACACTTTGCCATCAGTGCACCCTCCCCCATAGCCCTTGCTTTGTCAACTGCCTCGTCAAATGATGCATATTTGATAGTTGACAGTTCCATTGGTATGGCATTATTTACAGAGGCACCGCGGGGATGTGACAGATGGTGTATCATCCGGAACTCCCCAGGCACTTTCTTGGGAACGATCCCCAGGGGGGACACCACTAGGTCATTCATGGGGGGGGTGGGGGTGTTCAAAAGGGCCGACCACCCGTCCCTCTGCCACTTCCTTTGCGATTTTTGCTCTAACTAAATCCTCCCACACTTGTAAGGATTTCAAGTTGCGAACTGTCTTCTGCTGGGAAACTGGGCCAGCCAGGATGAGGAATCCCTGTTTAAAACCTTGTACCACATACTCAACTTCTGCCCTGTTGGGGTGGCCTCTTAATGCTCTGTCTAATTGATGAATTTGCACTGGTGTAGGTCCCCTTTCCAAGGTGGGGCCCCAGGAACGTTCCTCAGCCTCCTTTCTCATTTCCACCTCCCTGGTTAAATCTACCTCAGGCACCCTTCTGCCTGGGATGATAGCAGGTGGTTGCCGGATGCTAGGGATGGGCGAACACGGTTCGGATGTTCGGAGTTCAGATCGAACTTGGTCTGTTCGGACGTCCAGGCCGAACGTCCGAGCCGAACTCTCGAACGACCAAACAGTTTGGTCGTGTTTGGACAAGTTTGGATGACTTCAGAGGCAGGAAAAACCATCTTTCTAGGGCCAAAAATTAGGTTTCGGTTTTGATTTCGCTATTTTTGAATGTTTGGCCAAGTTAGGCCAAACCGAACTTGGCTGAACTGAACCATTGAACCCGAACTCAGGTTTCGAACCAAACGACCGAACATCCGAACATCCGAACCGCATTCTATTCGCCCATCCCTACCGGATGCCCCCCTCCACAATTAGAGCAACCGTGTCAAAACATGCAGGTGGATCGATTGCACCGGCCAGACTTCTTATATTCCTAGCACGGGCCGGGTCCGCCTTGTCCCACTCTGTGGCTGTCACCACGAAATGGATCGTTTGGGGGCGCCACCCCACCTCTTATCAAAGGGTGCCCTGCCCGCTGGCCACACGTGGTGCGTTCGTGGCATCAGTCATACATTCAAGCCACAAATCCGGTGCATGCTTGTCCCGGGGCGGTGTATTGGCCGCCATATGATGAAATGCTTCGTCATAGCGTAGCCACGCCCCAGTAGGTCCTGTACCATGGGCCCTGCAGATGATGTCCGTGTATTTATGGAGCTCCAATCCACGCCCGGGGTTGGCCTGCATTATTACCCCCATGAACACTGCATATGCTGATGTCCAGTTATCCCAATTCTGATCAGCCTTGGGGCGGCGGAACTTTTCCTTTTCTTTTGCATCTCTTTGCTTAGAGTTATCGACAATTGGATCACTGAACAACAGCACAAATAGGTCCACATACTCACCTTGCCATATCTTCTCCTTTGTGGAATGCGATATGTGAGTCCCAAGGGGACCGCCACATCCAGGATGACACCCCCCCCAGGGGAGCGAATCACCCCTGGTATTTCTAGGCCCGAAGCCAGTTGGACTACGCTTGTCCCTTGAATTGGGGGGGGGCAGTTCTCTAGGAGGTGATCCAGCCCCAGTTGGTTCCTTTGCCACTGCTGGAGCAAAGGAGTCCTGTCCTGTATTTGGGGCAATAGCCAGCATAACCCATGCCCACGTCCCATTAACCATGAGCAATTGGGGGCTGGCCTGCTGTTGGCCATATGCTATCCCGCCGACTAAGTGTCTGACTGCTTGGCTGCTTGTTGCATTCCCTGTGGGCTCTACCTAGGTACCGCTCACCCTTCCTGCCTGGGAGGTTACCACGCCACTCCCCCTTGTCCCCCCAGCACCTGACACCCCTTCATACCCTGTCCCCATACTCCTCCATCTGGCGAGCTCATCATACTCACTCGCCACCTGGATTGGCCGTCTGTGGGATTCTCTTGTCTCATACTCCTGTGGGCGGTCTTGCGGTCACCTACTCAGCTCATACTTGAGGGCCAGGATCCTCCTCCACAACTCTTCATCACCCTGTTCATCTCACCGGTTCGGTTCCTCTGCCGCCTCCTGGTTACCAGGGGTTCATCCCCTGTACAATCTCGCAGGGCCCCCGTGCCCGGCTGATAGGGTGTCCAGCCCTAGGGCTGCTCCGAGCGTGGCAGCCACCATCCTGAGGGCCCTCTGATGCTGGTAATGTCCCAGCCCCAGCACTCCAAATGGGTCAATGATTCCCATCCTAATGCCGCTGTCCCCTGGCATACGGTGCTGATCCCCTGGGTATATAGTTTGGCTGGGACGACCCACCGCTGCAGCGCTGGCGGTACAGGCCTGGCCCACCCCAGATGTGGATGGCCCAGTGCTGTCCCAGAGGAAAGTGGCCTGATCCAGTGGATACAGGGCCTGGATGAGCGGGCCCCTGATCCCAGCACCGGCGGGGGCTGCCCCTCCCGGCTATGGCTGTGGAAGGCCCCTGCTGGTGGTCACCTGTTTGCTGAAGGGGGGGGGCTCAGTTTCCTTTTCCCCATACCTCCGATAAGGGGAGGGCATACCGGACTCGCCTTCTTCCCTGTAACGGGCCGGGCGGTGCACTGCCCTCCCTCCCCACTGCACTCCTTGGGGAGGAAGGGGCTAGTCTGCTCACCCCCTGTCTGAATCTCCCCATGTCCCAGGGACCGTGCTCCACTTGGGCAGGTTCCTGCCCCTCTTCCTGGGTGGTGAGACGCCCCTCCCCTGGGTCTAGTTCTGGGGGTCGGGGACTCCATTGTTTTGCTTGTGGGAGGAAGGGCATGGGCCCGCATCTGGGCCTCACAGGCGGCGAGGCGGGTCAGCATGACTGTACGTGAGGGGATCTCTTCCCCTTCTCCCACCCCCTCACCCTGTTCTGTAGGGATCTCGACAACGGGCCACTTCCACGTGGCCTCCATTGTCTTTTTCTTTTGCCCATCTCCGCCTTTTATCTTTGTGCGGCCCATGATGCCGCTCTTCAAACGTCGCTCTTTAGCCAGGCAAGGATCAGCAGCGAGAAGGTTTGCTGCTGACTCTATGCCTGCAGCATGCCAAATGCCGCATGGCGCGGCCTTGAGTGACTCTGCCCCTCCTATAAGGGGCGGGTGCACTCGCTCTTCACACGCCTTGTGCCCTTGGCGCATGTGCCCCAGGATTGCTTGCCCTGGCAACCAGTTCACCAGCAGGGCAGCATTTTAGAATGCTCCCTGCCGCGGCAAACCCTCTGTGCCTCCTCCGACCGGGTGTGCTAAAAATTCCCATCACCTTCATGGCGGCGGCGAAGTGGACATGTACAAAACATCAAAATCTCCAACCTTCCACTTCCATCTCTTACTCTTACAACCATACCCAAAGCCCATGCAACCTTTGGTTGCAAAAGTGGCCACATCTCCCTTCCAGGTATGAAATCTGACTTCTTTGGGCCTTCTGCACCTCTGCCAAGTTAGGTTAAAATTGCTGCGAGGATTTTGAGAAGTAAAAAAAGAACATGGGGAGAGCTATATAAATGACTGTATCTCCTCTCTGGATGCCCCTATAGTCGTGAATATTTGGGTACTAATTTACTTTTGGGCCTTCTGCCACTCAAACAAATTTGACTAAAGTTGACCTAGGAGATCAAAGTTAGTAAAGGGAAAAAGACATGCATGCTTTGCATGCAATACTCAGTGTTGTATAAGCCTTCTTTCCATAGGAAACCAGGCTAAAACCCTGTTCCTAGTTGTCTATATGTTTTATGTTGTAAGGTTTTTGTATAGTTGGTGGCTTTTCATGTTATTTTCTTTCAAGCACAGCTGTTCAGTGCTGTAAAATCAAGCCACAGTAGGAAGTGCACGTTAGCAGGGTTCCCAGATAAAGAAAAAGTAAATAAAACTGCAGGCTTTTATCTTTAAAACTTGTTGCTTCCCTTCCCCTCATGTTACGAACTTTAAATCTACAGCTGCTGTTAAATATCCTTTTACTAAATTAGCATGATGGACTCAGGATACTATGTTTCTTTTTACACAGGTGACATCCATGCTAGAACACCTGGGTTCTGTCTGTTTTGTTGGGTGTTCTAGCATGAGTGTCCTAGCAAAAGGGCATATCTCTAAAATTTACATGAGAGGGCAGCTCTGATCCTACAGTTGGATCCACATGGGCAGATGTTCAGTGGGATTCCATTAGGACTCAAGGGTCCATCATTATAAAAAGAGGGCACAGTGGTCCAACTGGCAGAATCTGGTTTGGCTCTTGCTCTGAAAACAAATTTCTTTGGGCTTGCAGACTACCTCGCTCCTCCTTTTGTAATGTCAAATTATTGTTTCATTCTTTCAAAAAAAAAAACAAGTTTGAAGAGAATGCTTTGAAAAATGAAGGCTCAAAATAAAACAGCTCATACATTGCAAATGTATGTGTCATTTATCTATATTTTTGCTTAAATTTATTTTAAATTTATTTTAGTAATTAAATTTAAACTTGGTTTTAGATTACAATTCTCTGGCAGAGAATGTGTTAGTTTTTTTTTATGTTTGGTCCTTTTATGTTTGGTCATTTTTTAAATCTAGTATCTAATCTTCAGAGGCAAAAGGTCCGATACTGGCCCATTCTAGGGTTAAGAATATTAATGAATTGTTGGTATCATGGGCCATTATGAAGCATCACCAGCCTGTCTCAAGCTACGTAGAATTCCTTCACTCCTTGATTATTCTCCAATTAATCTTGGTCTTGCTCCTGCAACTGGAGAGAAAAAAACACAGAGCTTCCTGTTTGCCTCTTACACCACAAGCTTCAATAATGTGTTTTCTTGTTCATGGAAGGAGAAGGAACCATCCAGACAGGTGCATCCCATAATTCCCTATTTCCTTGCTTGATGACCCAATGGCTCCTGGATTTATGACCTTTCTGTCTGGCTAAGCCAGGTTTCTCTTGTATGTGGGTCTGTGATTTTCTGTTCAGTTCAATCCATTTTTAACAGAAAAGCTTTTGCAATCCGAATGTTGCTCACCCTGACTCTAAGATGAGAAGGCAGCCCTGCCTTTAGCACACATGATTCGGGGCTGCCCTCGTCAAGGACCATAAGAAGCTCCTCCTTTTTTCATTGCTGGGCAGGATCTTGATGGGTAACATGTTCTCCTTGTGGTCCTGTGGGCACTCTAGTTTCCTCAAAGAGAGTAGGAAAATGGTGGAGTGGAAGGAAAAAAGCATCAGTTTTGCATCCTTGCCAAAGTGACCCACGCCCTAGTGATTTTTGTAATTCCCTCTTCAATAGGCTTCCAGCAGTGCCTTTCCGTCACTTGCAGCTTGTTCCCGAAATGGCAGTGTGGTTGCTTACTGGTTTGAGCAGTCGTGCTACTGTGCTCATGATTACACCCACCCTGCGTTCTCGGCGTTGGCTGTCTGTAGAGCGGTGGATTGAATTTAAGATTGTGTTGCTGGTTTTCAGGGTCATGAACGGTTTAGGCCTTGGGTATATTTCCCAACTTATAGGAGAAGCGGCAGCAGCAGCAGGATCAGGGCAGGACAAGTGACTGCGGGAGCTGGAATGGGGGTGGGCGATGCACTCCCTTCAGTTTGCTTTCCTAGCTGACTCTGCTCCTGATTCAGCTCAGCAAGGGCCTAGACCTTTTAGCAGGAGCAGCAGCAGAATGTGGGGGCAGGAGAGACGGCAGTGGACGCTGGATAAGAGGGAGCCACCTAGCAGTGCTTCTCTCACCCCAGATCCAGTGCAGACATTATTGGCAGGGGCACCTAAGGAAGCAAGTTGAAGGGGGTGCCTCGCCTGTCCCATCCAGTGCAGATCTTATCACCGGTGATGGCAGCGGGACAGCTGGGTAGGGAGCGGGAGAGTCACCCCTTTTTAACTCAAATGATAGTCATGCACATCTCTTAAAATCATGGAATCTGTGACCTCCGTGCCAAAAGTGTATCCTTACCTATGGCCACTCAGGGCTCCAGCCAAATTCTCATTTCTCCACTAAGGCTAAGTCCCTCTAGTCCTATGAAGAACAAAAAGTGGACCTTTTACAGTGGCTCAGTGTACAAGTGTCCCTTTTACACTACATGCAGATGTGAGGTGGAGGTGTCACAGCAGAATGTGTAGCCCCATTATACCTAGAGCCGGCATGGAGAGTTCAAATCATTGAATCTTAGAGCTGGAAGGTATTTTTAGGGTCATCTAGTCCAACCCCCTGCTTGGATGCAGGACGACTACAGCTACAACATCCCCAACGTCAGCCATATGAAAGTGTGCCTTGGTCTAGGGCAGTGGTACTCAAATGGGGGAGGGGGTCTTAGAAGGGATTCTGAGGAAGGGGGTAGCAAGAAGGAGCACAGCTGGCAAACTCCTAGCTCCACGCTGAGAGCACATTCACACATACATTAAATCAGCGCTTTTTTCTTTACCCTGCATGTTGAAACGATGTGGGAAAGACTCCATGCACTTATTTAGCAGTTCTTCTGTTTGTTTTTCCAGCGCATTGAGGGGCAGCCAAAAGCTACCTTTACAAGCGTGCACTTGAAATGACCCGCATAAATCCTCTTGTCGGAATGTTGGTGCTCCATTCGCATTGGGGACAAGCGCACCTTTTTTCTCTGGTGAACACAAACAGCCAGAGGAAAGCGCATGGTAACAGGAAGTCTGCTCATAGTTAGTGTCATGTCAGTTACACAGTGCCCCACTTCCTGGCTCTCGGCTCAGCTCCTCAGCTCAGGAAGAGGAGCAGCAGCAGAGCAGAAGCCGAGCCGAGAAAGTGGGTCAGTGTCATGTCAGTTACACAGCGGCGCGCCCTGCTCCTTGGCTCTTGGCTCAGCTCCTCTCCATTCTCAGGGAGCCGGGGAAGCGGGGTGCTGTGTAACTGACATGACACTGACTCGCTTCCCAGACTCTCGGCTTGGCTCCTGCTCTGCTGCCGCTCCTCCTCCTCTTCCCCCCCCCACCTGAGGGGCTGCGCTGGGCTGGACTAGTGGGCTTACAACAGGCTGGCATGTGTGAATGTAAAAAGGTGCATTGTGTAAAATGGCTTAAATGCCCAGAAAAAGGATAGTGTGAATAGTGCATGGGTTTATTTAAGCACATTTTGAAATTGACTGCATTTAGGAAAAGCAGCATTTTAATGTATGGGTGAATGCGCTCTGACTGTGCTTGGGAGAATTCCTGAAATGGTGAGACAGCAAGGAGGAGAGAGAGAGTAAGGGCGTTGATAGATGATCCTGCTCACAAGCGGGATCATTCAGCGCCGGCATCTCTCCCCCGCCTTCCTCTGTACGCCGTGTCTGATGTTCAGACACGGCGTACAGTCGTTGTGCGCATGCGCGCCCTTCCACGCATGCGCACTCGGCCAGGGAACCCGGAAGTGCGGCGTAAAGCCGGCACTTTGGGGATCCGCGTCGGAGGGGCCAGGATTGCTGACCCGGTCAGACGTGGGGTAAGATCCGGCCTTAAAGTTTACATGAGCGCAAAGAAAGGCGGCTGATCAAAGGATCAGCCACCTTTTTTGTCTCATCTATAAACGCCCTAAGAGAACAAAGGGGAGAGGTAGCAACAGGAAGGTGGGAGGGGGCCGGGGAGGGAGAGGTGTCGTAAGGTGTATGTTTGTGCATGTTTGGAGAGAGGCCTTCGTTACCACAGACAAAAAGAAGTGGAGGGTATAGTTTAAAAAAAATTGAAAGCCCGTGGTCTAGTCTATATCCTCCTTATACTGTGGGGGCTTGCTGTCAACAGGTTTCCTGGCTGTAGCTGTATTTTGAGACATAGACAGGAATGTTGATGTGCCTGATGATCACACACCTTTCCATAAAGAAAGCATTTGGAGTTCCTGATGAGGAGAGAAACCCACTACTACAGTCTTGTAGCGTCCTTATAGTTAGGGGACTCAGCTGAGCTATGGGCGGGGGGAGGGGGCGCACTTTGCAAGTGACCTGAGCACCACTAGGAAATTTTCAAAGTGGGTGGGGCCAGCCTTCCATCCCCGCCCACTCTGAAAATTTCCTGACAGTGTTCAAGTCAATTGCAAAAACCCAGTGTGGTGTAAGTGGATAAGGTGCTGAGAAGCCAGGGTTCAAATCCTGCCCTAGACATAAACTCACTGGGTGGCCTTGGGCAAGTCACAACCTCTCTCAGCCTCAGTTCCCCATCTGTAAAATGGGAATGTGTCTGTCTGTTTGTCTATCCCTGTGTTCACCACACCCTTGTCCATCTTAGATTTTAAGCCCACTGGGCGGGGACCCGTATCCAAAAACTGTGACTGTAAAGCACTGCGTACGCCTAGTAGCTATGAATGAATGAATGAATGAATGAAAATTATTAGGATCATCTTATGCCATAAGCCATATTACAAAATTAAATGACAAAAATACAAACATATGTAAGCCATATTAATTACATTACTTACTCTAATTAATTGATATGTGTTGATATGCGGGGCAGGGGGTTGAATCTGGGCATGGGTGTTAACTAACCGCCACCCTTGGAGACTTTGTGTGGGGGTGTCTGGTGCTCTGTCCCCCCGGCGGAGGTTTTGAACAAAGACATGGCTGTTTGGTCTCCTCTTTGTGGGGCAATGGTTGTGGGGGGCAGTGGTCATCGCCCCCTTCCCCCCCTGAAGCTTGTGGTAGGGGGTTTCTTTCAGCGCCCCCCCGGGAGCCTGGATGTCAGCAGGCTGGGGATTGCTCACCCGTCAGCTGGAGCAGGACGCTGCCGGTGACTTCACGCCCAGGAAGGGTGCAGGGAAGCCAGCTTCCGGGTCACTCCCTCAAGTTCTGGGAGCGACCGACGGCCGTGCCAAAGGGGCACGTCCAAAGGGGCTTTTGACGTGCCCCTTTGGCGGGGTCTGGCGATTGGGGCCGACAGATGGGCCAAATGTATGCAGTGTGTGGTGGGAAGGGGAATATGTGTATTTGGCGATTGGAAGACCTCTTCCTCCCGGTGAGAGTGGGAGGATAGAGGGAGGGTCCCACTCTGGTGGCAGCCGGGGGGGACTAAGGAAGGGGGATGTCATGTGAAGATGGGTATAAGATGTAATTAAATTTGAGGGTTGGGATTGTATTATATACGTGATTCAAGATTGGAGGGGGGGCGGTTATGGTTATTGCTGCTGTTAATATTTGATTTATGAGTTATTTATGTTTACTATGTATTGTGATCATCGTTGTGAGTTGCCCCCTGGTGAGAGCAGGTGGGTACGGGGAGGGCCCCACTCTGGTAGCAGCAGGGCGGGGATTGAGGAAGTAGTATGTTATGTGAAGATGGATATAATGTGTAGTTAAATTGAGGGGTAGATAGGATTGTATTATATATGTGCTGGGGGATTGTCATCGTTATTACTGATGTTGATTTTATTTATTGCTGCTCATGCTTACTTATGATATTGTTGTAAGCTGCCTCGAACCATCTGTGACGGGAGAGGCGGGGTATAAATTAAAATTGATGTTGATGAAAAAATTGATGATGATGAATTACATCTGAAAAATTCTTATATAAAAAGTTACTCTAAAATTTAGACAAAACCTACTTCTTTGTAAGCAAATACTTGAATGCTGTAACAAAAATATAGCCTCACTCATTTATCCCAAAGGAACCATTAATTGAAGGCAATCCGATTACTGTAACCCAGATACTTAAATAAATTATTTATCTAAAATCAGGGTTGATAGACACGAAGACCGACTTTCTTCTGCCCGTAGGGCAAAAAGAGCCAATTGCTTAAAAAAAAACTTTGTCCTGCTGTTGTAAAATCCAAATCACCTTTTTAGTATTCAGGAAGGAAGTTAAACAGGGAAGTAAAGGAAATAGGAATCCGTTCGAATGGCATTATACAGAGGGCATTCTGTGGCCCTTTTCAAACGGACCGGCGGTGTGGAGGGTGGGTGGGTGCCGTGGTGTGTGTGGGTGTGTTCCCATGGACTCCCACCCACCTCTACCCATCTCCATGCATGGAGCATCGTGCACTGGTGCTTGTTGCTCCATGCGTGGGTGATTGGTGGAGGAGGGTGGAGCACGGGAGTTCGCACATACCCCCACACACCACCCATGGTGTTCTCATGGGCGTCCATCCATCCATCCATCCCCCCTGCACCTGCCACAGCGTTTACATGGCATCCTCCCCACATGTGCAAGGGCAGGGGCATCCGTGTGAAAACGACTTATAACATAATGTGTCAAGTCCTCAATTTTGTCCTTACAAAAGGACAAACAGATCCTCCAGCAAGCACATCTTAGGTAGTCGTAGGGTAGAGTATAACATAACCCTAAACCAATAATTTAAGACTATAGAAATGATAAGTAGTAGTTGTAGTAAAGACCCAGTCAGGAAGGACATTTTCAGAATGGGCAGGGTTGAAATGTTGGCCCTACCTCCATCTACTTTGAAATCCTTGGTGGGCTTTCTGCTGCTTCAAGGAGACAAATGGAAGATGAGACAATGCTCCAAGGGGACCAATGGAAGATGAGACAATGCTCCAAGGGGACCAATGGAAGATGAAACTCTGTATTTTGGGCAGGGGAAGGCAGAGAGGCTGGTTGACCCAGAGCCCCCTTGGAAGGGTGACCTCCACTTGAGTGGGGGCTACCTGGGAAGCCAGGCTACCTGCTCCTGTGGCTCACAGCAGCAGCCCGCAGTAAGCCCCTCAGAAGCAGAGGCAGCCTGCTCAGGTTCCTGGCCTGTCCACCAGTGAAAACAGAGGAGGACCCCTTGGAGTGATGTCATAGTTCCCAGTGGGATCCCAGCCATAGTCCGGGGTGGCTTGCATTGGGGTTCCCAGCTGGGGCCTCCTCCAATAACAGCAGCCAGAAGGGGGTTCTAGTCCCACTGCCCTCCACCTTGAGACCTCTCCCACTTTCTCTGGGTGTCTTTAATTGGGACCTGAGGCTAAGTCCTCCACAGCTTTCCTATGCCTCTGCACTAGAATGTAAGCAATCCCCGAGAGACCCGACAGTCACCCGAAAATGAAAACCTGCTCTTGCGTTTTATAGCAGTGAGTGATAAGTTGCTCTCTCTGTGCAGTTGTACCAGGTGATTCAAGGACAGCTAGCATCAATTCACTGGGCTAATTGGATTGCAGAGATATCATGTAATTGGGAATGTTATTGTCCAATGAAACACAATTGAATATGTTCCACTTCAAACTATTTCCAGCCAGAAGGAAGCTTGGTAAAGGATTTATTTTTCAACTTGACAGAAACCCAGCACACATCATAATTTGTACTGGCCTTCTTGATGGAGAAAAAATAAAATCAAGGCCCAAATTCTGCTCATGGCTAGAAAGATGCAAATCCAGACTAGCTGCCTTGAAATCATTGGAATTACTCCTGATTTATATTACTGTATTGCAGAGAGGAATTTGTCCCTAAGCATATTGTGGCTTGGTAGGACCCTCGGTCACTTGTTTTGAAGCCAATAGATGGAATTTGAGGCAACTGAAGTAGACATTAGCCAGAGAAAACATATGGCAACAAAGCAGTGGAATGGGGACACCTGCAAGGACCAGTCTCATGTATGAGATAGATAGAGACAATGTTGACAGGAGATTTCAGAATGGGTTTACAAAGTAGGGAATATTTATTTTTATTTATTTATTTAACACAGATGAAACTAAATCCCAGTTTTAAAGACTGAATGGAACTTGGGTCATGTGAACCAGATATCCTACAGGTGCGAACAGGAAAGAAGAATGCATTTTATGTCAGAAAGGCTTCCTGGCTTTCCTATAATGGGGATATTTTATTTATTTGCATATAATCTGATCAATAATGATCTATGATGTTCTTACAGTTAGGAATCGTTTCCTAATATTTAACTGACATTTACCTTACTGCAATTTAAGTCCATAGCCTTTAGTCCTACCTTTTGTAGTAGTGGAGAATAATTGTATTCCATCTTGTTTTTGATAACCCTTTAGACATTTGAAAACAGCTATCATGTTTTTGCTGTACCAGAGCACTAAAGAGACAACGGAAAAATCCACTGAAACAGGGATCTCTCAGGACCCCGACCCGGCTACAGGTATTTCTGGCCAGACGGGTGGCCCCAGCCTGGTGGCACATGTCTCCAGCTGCCAGCCAAAAGGGGTCCCAGCGGTGCCGTGGTGCGCAGCTGGAGGGACGTGGCCCGGGTTTGCAAGGCCCGGGAGGGGTCATGCCGCACGCTTCTTTGGTTGCTGGGCAACCGGAGGCCAGGCTGCAATACAGCATGCAGCTGGAGGGGCGCAGCCTTGCAGGGCTTGGGAGCCATTCCGCTGTGATGACGACAGGGACAGGCCCCATGGATTGGCAAGCAGTAACACCTGGGATGGGTCAGAGAGACCAGGATAAAAATACCGGCGGGACTGTTTCCCTCCGGTAATCCTTGATATCATGTTCTAGAGACCACGTGTGGGTGGGTGGGTGTTTATGTTTGTGATTGTGGGTGTATGCTTGTACTGGTGCTTGCTCTAGTGTATGATAGTGTGTGTGTTGTGTGTGTAGTGGGAAAGGCAGTTTGTGAGGGCGTGAGTGTGTGCGGATATCCCCTCCTGCAACTCCTTGCACCCCAGTACAAGGGGAACGAGCTGTACCTGTTGCCTCCCCCTTTTCCATCCTCCCCTTCCCTCACACGCGAATCCTTCACCCCCTGAACCCTGGACCAGATACACCAACACGGCACAAGGTGATATCTTTGTTAGCAGGAGTGATTGTACGTGAGTGAGTACTGTGTAAGCCGGGATTCCCTCTTCCCCTCCTCCCCCCCCAAGCGGACCCACCCTCTCCACCCTGTGATGATCTGGGTTGCTCTCCATACAGGAGGGAATGCCCAAAAAAGATTCTGAGTGCCCCATGGGGTTCTGAGTGGCAAAGGGGGAACTCTCAAGACCTCTCCTCTATCTCTTCCCCTCCTAACATTACCAGCATTAAAATTAAAATTCCCCACTATGGACTCCTCACAGGAATTGATAGAATTCATTTGGACAGTACAGTCCCTGGCTTTAGAAGTGAAATATTTATGGGAAAGACAGGAACAGGTGTTGGGGGCAGGAAACAGGAGGGGGGCGGGTCCCTCCTCAACCAACACAGAAGATTTGGGAGCAGCAGCTCCTCCTCTTTCAGAATCCCAGTTACCAGCCCCACTACTGAGGGATCTAAAGGCCCCCAAACCAGATAAATTTTATGGGGACAGGATACAATGTCAAGGTTTCCTGGCACTGTGTGCCTTGACCTTCCAAACCCAAACCCATACATACGCCACACTGGCCAAGTCAAAGTGACCTATGTGATAGGGCTTCTAGGGGGTTTGGTCCTTGATTGGGCCACACCCCTTTTGATGACAAATAGCCCATTATTGAGGGATTATGAGGGCTTTATTGGAGAATTTAAATTCTTATTTGATTATTCCCATAGAACCAGGGATGCGGAACAGGCTATCTTACATTTGAAGCAAGGTAAAACCCCTCTGCTTGAATATATCATGAATTTTCAAAAATTAACAATTGATTTGGGTTCACGTGACTGAGTTCTGTGAGTGCTGTTTCACCAAGGGCTCAATGATGAGCTTAAGGAACAATTAGTCTGTGTAGCCTACTAGCCAGTGCCACCCCTGTAAGTTTACGTGACTTTGTCACTCTAACCATACATATTGATGAAAGATTGACAGAGCGCAGAAGGGAGAGGATAAGGGACCACTTTTGGGGATCAACACACCGCCCCGTGTGGACCTTACCACCACCAACACCCCCCCATGGAATCCCCAGGAGTAGAACCAATGCAAATAGGAGCAATTAGAGGACCCTTGAGCCCCAAGGAAAGAGCGAGGAGGCGTCAGGGACGCTTATGCTTTTATTGTGGACAGGGCAAACATTTTGCCAGAGAATGCCCGGTAAAACCTTCTAAGTTTGGGAAACCAGGAAATGATGTGCACCGGGACAAGCAAGGGACGTCCCAGCAAGCTATGCACTTCCTTGGACCTTGACCCCCTGTACATCTGCATCTACCTTGCAAGTGGGACCTTTGCATATATATGTCCCTGTTACTTTGAAGGTTAATGAGATACGATCAGTGATAGTTAGATTTAGATTTAGATTTTATTTACGGCCTGAGCCAAACTACATATTTACAACATTCATCTACCCTTAACCACAGTAAATAATACAAATTACATTTAAATAAATGTAAAAGAACATTATCTATAAGGTAACAGAGAAAATAACCAGACTTTGTTTCATACATTTCAACATACAAACAATTATTCTCTATTCCAATTCTCTATAAATCCTAAACCTCCCACATTCCAACATTTACACAGTCTGAATCATAACAATTTCTTATGAATTCCTCCATGCAAACTTTCCTCACTGAGGAGCCACTTAGACCTTTACGTTATTCTTTTCTGCTAAGCTTCTTCTTCCTTACAGCCTTTGCTGCATAGAGAAACTTTGCCAGAGTAATTACAGTATTTTTTTCGGAGTCCTGTAGAATATTTATAGTTTTCTTGTACAATGTACACCCATTTTTTTGGATCCCACAGGGGAATCAATGATTTCTTCCTTTCTTTATCATAGAAGGGACACTCCCACATTATATGCAGTGGTAGTTAAGGCCTTGATAGACTCCAGAACCTCTGGTAATTTTCTGGACGCCAATTACAACACCCACCATAAGATACCTTTTGAAGCAAAGGAATGTAAGGAACTTGTATGTACCACTGATGGGTCCACTTTGACGTCAGGCCCTGTTACTTCTTGTACCCCCTTACTTCTTGTACCATTGTTAGGGTGGTGGTGGGGGGTGGGAATATAGAGGGAACACCACTCTCCAGCCTCGAGATCCCAACACTTCCTCCCTCTTGAACCAAAAGGGCCTCCCTGGAACTTAAGGACCCTCAGGATCTTGTTTGGGCGATCTCTCCGAAATGAAGAGAAACCCAGATCATCACAGGGTGGAGAGAGAGAGGATATCCCTTTGGGAAGGGAAGGGGGAAAGGGAGATCAGCCCGAAACATGCTGTACTCACATACACTCACTCCTATCACTGAGGGAATCCCAGGGCATGTGTTGAGGTAACCAATCCGGTTCGGGAGTGACAAAAGTTGCTGTGAAGGGAATAGGGGGCAGGGAATGGAAAGACACGCACACCTGTTCTCACTCACACCAAAGTGCACTGACCTGTGGGGGAAGGGAGGGAATGCACACAGACTCACTCTCTCAATCCACGCTCTCACCCCATCCTTTAAGTCACCTCAAGAACACACGTATCAACACACACAGACATGCTCTCTAACCACACGTTCACAGTTCCTGAACACAAGCTCCAGATACACTGATTCCAAGGGCCAGCCTCTCGCAATTATCGGCGGGGAATGGAAACCCTGCTGGCTGCTTTATCCTATTCCCAAGCCCTCCCAGCTGCTGCCACTTCCCAATTTCCCTGGAGCTGCCTGAGGCCACAGCGAGGTGGCTCACAAGCCCCGCAAGGCTGCCCTGTTGCAGCCACGCACTATGTCGCAACTGGATCTCGGGTTGCTTAGCAACCGACTGGGGGCCCTGACAACCATAGGCACCCATACTGAACAGCTGCGATTTGATGTAATTTCCTCTCCTCTGTTCCCGGTGGTTTTGGGACACTGATGGCTCCTCATACACAATCCCTTGGTGGATTGGCAGCAAGCAAAGGTACAATTTAATTCACATTATTGCCACATGAACTGTAACCAGCTCTGTCTGGTTAAACATGCCCTTGGGACCACTCCTGAACTCCTAGTACTTCGAGAATATACTGATTTAGCAGAAGTATTCAGTAAAAAAGAGGCAGCAGGATTACCACTGCATCGCCCCTATGATTGTCCCATTGACTTGATTCCGGGTGTAGAGCCTCCATATGGGAGAATTTATTCTCAGTTGTCCCCGCCCCTACCAGAATTGACCACGCTTCGGAATTACCTTGATGAAAATTTAAAGAAGGGGATCTTCGCCCCTGCATAGACTACAGGGGACTTAATGCACTCACTATTAAAAATAGATACCCATTGCCTTTAATCCTTGATTTATTGAATTCCCTCAAGGGGGCCACGATCTTCACAAAACTCGATCTCTGAGGGGTTTACAATCTAATTAGAATGCAAAAGGGAGATGAGTGGAAAACCGCCTTCCACACGGGATATGGGCATTTTGAATATTTAGTAACACTGTTTGGCTTCGCAAATGATCCAGCTCTCTTTCAGTACTTTATAAATGATATCTTCATCATTGCTTACTTGATTGACATTACTGGAGAGGAGACACATATCTGTCATGTCTGCATGGTACTTCTCAGATTATGAGAACATAAACTATAGGGATGTGTGAATGCGTTTCAGAAGTTCGGACCGAACTCAAATAGTTCGGTCGACGGAACCAAACTTTCGAACCAAACTTGAATTCGACTGAACTGTTCGGTCGAATTCGAACCAGTTCGGAAGGCAAAAAACCCCTGGTTTTGAATGTATGAACTTGGTTTGGAAGTTTGGAATTTGACCGAACTCGAATAGTTTGGTCGACGGAACCAAACTTTCAAACCGAACTTGATTTTCGAACCGAACTGAACCAAATTTCTGAACTCGGTTCTGTTCGCACATCCCTAATAAACTATATTGTAAACTAGAGAAATGTGTCTTACCTGTAACTACCATTCCCTTTTTAGGGTTTATCATCTCTCCCCAAGGAATTGAGATGGACTCCCAGAAGACTGAGGCCATCCCAAGGTGGCCAGCTCCTGCAGCTGATAAGCCACTCCAACAGTTCCTAGGTAGTACAAATTACTATAGACAATACATCCCGTGATATGTGAAGATAACGCTTACCCTTACCCAGCTATTAAAAAAGAGAGCTAGATATACATGGGGACCCATGCTACAAGAGGTGTTCAAAACACTGAAAAAGATCTTTATCACTGCTCCTATCCTCCAGTAACCTGATACTATGAAGCCCTTTGTAATTGAGGCTGACGCTTCTGAACGAGCTATAGGGGCGGTCTTGACTCAACAAGCCAGTTCCTTGACCAAGCCAATTCCCTGTGCCTTTTATTTCTGGCAGCTAACCCCGGCAGGAAGAAACTATACAATCCTTGACAAAGAATTTTAGCAATAAAAGCAGATTTTGAAGCCTGGAGACATTATCTTGAAGGCACTCCCCATCCTGTTTTGGTTTTCATGGACCATAAATACTTAATGTATATGTAGTCTGCTTGTATTAACAATGCCCAACAAGCTCGATGGGCCCTCTCTTTCTCTCATTTTTTGTTCACAATCAAATATAGACCAGGAACGAGCAATATCCTAGCCGACACCCTTTCAAGATGCTACCTCAAGGAGGAAGAACCCAAGAAAACAGAAGGGCCTGTCTTATCTCACTCAGTATTCGCTGCTACCCTCCCTTCTCAGCAACAACTAAGTCGTGTAAGTCTGAGTGAATTTCCAAAGAACTCCTATCAGCACAAAGATGGTCTGTATTACCATCGAGATAAGGTAGTCATCCCTCCGAGATATAGACCACATGTCCTGTGGTCCCATCATGATTCTCTGCTAGCAGGTCATCCTTGGTAGCGAAGAATGCTAACCTTAATCCTCCGTCTGTTTTGGTGGCCGGGTATCCGTAAAGATGTGTCTAAGTATGTTAAAGGGTGTTCTACCTGTGCTCATACCGGAACCCCCCGATGTCCCCCTGTTGACTCTTATTGTTGAATCCGTTTGAGGCCCATGGCAAAAGATAGTGCTAGATTTCGTAGTTGACTTACCCCCTTCTGAAGGATATAACACCATCTTGGTAGTGGTGGACTATTTCACCAAACTGGCTCACTTCATACCCTGCAATGGACAACCCACATCCCAACAAATGGTTGCTCTCATGTTACAGCATATCGTCCGATTACACGGATTACCACAGGAGATAGTATCGGATAGAGGCCCTCAGTTTATAGACAAATTTTGGAAGGCCTTCACACCTTGGGCATCTGTTTGAGTCCAACCACAGCGTATCATCCTCAAGAAAATGGACAGGTAGAACAAGTCAATCAGACCATGGAACAATATCTTCAGTGCTTCTTAAATTACCATCAGGATGATTGGGCCTTATACTTACCTCTTGCTGAATTCATGAACAATAATAATGCACATGCCACACTGAGAACATTGCCTTTTTATGTCACGTATGGTTTTCATCCACAGCTCTGTTTAACAGACCTTCCTACTACCAATGTTCCAGCGGTTGGGGCCATGTTCAGCAGATCTGGTGAGTACAGAAAGAAGCAATAAGGCACCTAACATTATCACATCAACAATACAAACAATACGCAGATAGATGTTGTCATGTCACGTGGGATCTAAAGGTAGGGGTTTTAGTATGAGTGAAACATCATCACTACCCTTCCCAACGCCCTTCTACTAAACTAGATGATGCCTATATGGGCCCATTTCTGATCAAGGATAAGTTAAATGACATCACATATACCATAGACTTGCCCCACCATCTCCATGTTTACCCCACCTTCCATGTCTCTCTTCTGAAATCCATGGATCCCTCTCTGTTTCCAGGATGAGTGCCTCCTCCTGCGCCCCTTTTGCTACAGGGACGCCCTGAATACAAGGTTGCTGCCATCCTCGACTCCAGGGTTTTCAGGGGCCATCTCTACTATCTGGTGGACTGGAAGGCCTTCAGTCCTGCTGAGCAGTCCTGGAAACCGCATGACAACATTCATGCCCCGATGCGTCTCTGACTGTTTCATCATCGCCAGCCCGCCAAACCTGGACTGACCTCCCTGCATTTGGGGGTGGGGGGAGCTGGATGGGTGGTGCATGTCTCTGGTTGTCGGGCAACTGGGACCCTGGCAGCGCCACGGTGCGTGGCTGGAGGGGTGTGGCCTGGGCTTGCTGTGCACTTCTTGGGTTTCTGGGAAACTGGAGGCCAGGCTGCGATGGAGTGCGCAGCTGGAGGGGTGCGGCCTTGCCAGGGCCTGGGAGCTGCCCCACTGTGATGGGGGTGGGCCCCATGGATTGGCAAGCAACAACACCTGGGATGAGTCAGAGAGACCCGGATAAAAATGCCAGCATGGCTTCTGTTCCCCACTGGTAATCGTTGCAAGAGGCTGGCCCCTAAACCTTGACATTGTGTAGAGTGTTCTGGACTGTGTGTGTGCATGCGAGTGTGTGTTTGTTTGTGCTTGCGGGTGTATGCTTGTACTGGTGCTTGTTCTAGTGTATGATAGTGCATGTGTTGTGTGTGCAGTGGGAAAGGGAGTGTGTGAGGGCATGAGTGTGTGCGGATATCCCCTTCCTCAACTCCTTTCACCCCCAGTACAAGGGGAACAAGCTGTACCTGTTGCCTCCCCCTTTTCTGTCCTCCCCTTCCCTCACAGTGAATCCTTCACCCCCTGGACCCTAGATCTGATACACCAAGACAGCACGCAGTGGTATCTTTGGTAGCAGGAGTGATTGTATGTGAGTACTGCATAAGTCAAGTTTCTCTCTTCCCCTCCTGCCCTCCCAGGGGAACCCAGCCTCTCCGCCCTGTGATGATCTGGGTTGCTCTCTGTACAGGAGGGAATGCCCAAACAAGATCCTGGGAGCCCTTTACTTCCTGTGTGTGCCCTGTGGGGTTCGGAGTGGCAAAGGGGGAACTGTCAAGACCCCCTCCTCTATCCCCTTCCCTCCTAACAGATCCCTGAGTGGCATAAAACCAGCATATCTGACTCCAAGATAGTCAACTCTCCTGATTTGCGGTGGTGCGGGGACTCTGACTGCTAACACCTGTGCCCTGAGGAGGCTGTGCTTAAAAGGACGCTGCTGCCTACGGCAAGTGCTGTAGACGCGCACTGTGTGCCGCACACCTAAGGGCTGTGGGCGCAAGGGCATACCCTTGTGTGCACGGCCTTAGGCGCTGGCCAGGTGCGCCAGGGAGTTTTGTTCGAGGTTTTAACTTCATTTCAGCCCTACCATAGCTAAGCACAGCAATAAAAGATCTAGGGCTGAGGTGGCAATCGTGTCTCTTACAGCCACTATATCATCTAAGCAGAGGAGGATGGACAGCTTCCCCTGCAAAGCGGCTGTTCCAGCTCCAAGGAGAGAAAGTCAGCATCATGATCTCCTGCTAGAAAATCATTTTTCAGCTCTTACAGGTCTGCAGGACTCCACAATTAGCCATCTCATTGGGCAGACCCCCCCGGCCCCCTGAGGTTAAAGGCCACCTCGACCCAAGCCATAGAACCATCAACGACGCAGTGGATATGAAGTTTCTGGTTGATGAGCATCTCACTGACTTTTTAACTGCCCATGTAGCTTTGTCCACAGACACCTTGTGTTTTATGTTTTCACAGCTAAATCAGTTGCAGGAAAAAATGGATCTGTTAGTTGTACATCTGTCTTACACAAACTATTTTGCGGGAGTCCCAGGGGAGTTGAAACAGGTCCTAAAGCAATCCAACTCCTCCCTAAAACTTCTCCCACAGGCTGAGAAGGTTATTATAACAAATCCTTCTTCTGCTTCAGTGCCATTACTAATTTCTTCTCCAGAGAGTCCCAAGAATTTTAGGGTCCTCAAAAACAACTTAATTTTACCATTCTGCCATTGTCCGGAGGTTGTTTTCCTTATTGGAACACTTCGTTAGATATTGCCGAACATTTAAGACTCTTGTTAAATATGTTGGTAACCAGACATGACATTATGTCTGTTGATTTATTGGGTAGAACTAAGGACAGGCAGATGGTAAATATCAGTTTCAAATCTATTGCTTTAATTTCCCTAATCCTTGAGAAAAAAGCTCTTTTAAGCAGATGTGCAATTTTTGTCTCTAGAGTGTATCAGTCAGATGCAGAAAATCTATGTATATTGGACAAAAATGCATCATCATTAGGGATTCACCCTGATGTAGGAACTGGGAGTAAAAGCTCAATTTCTAATTATGTTCTTCTTCCAAATCTAGCTCAAGCAGCAGCCCATATTCAGTCAGTAAGGAATCCATTAGGCTTTCTAAATATTCCATGCATAAAAAATTATTCTAGGGATCGTAGTATGGATGTTGATCTCCCTCAAACCCTTCAAGTGGTTATGCCTGAAACTCAGCCCTCTGCACCTGTTGAGAAGGAAGGTGTGTCCATTTCCTCGACACTGACCCAACGGAAGCTACTTGATAGATTAAACCAACTATGTACACGATTAGGTGATTTACGGTCTTTAAAGAAGTCTCCCAGTATTCTACCAGGTTCTTTGGTTGCAAAAGGTGATGGACATCTGTTTAAGGAAGTGTTGTCTCCTCTGACCTTACATCCCCACTCCTTGATCCTCTCCCCTATAGTGGGAGGTGCCACTGGGATTTCTATAGAGGATGGAGAGGGTTCCCTGCTTTATTTTACAGATGTGGGTGGAATTAGGCCAGACCTGAACAAGCAGGCTCTTGTAGCCAGCTGTATGTCCTCCCCTGGGGAAAATACTATCCGGGGTAGTTCCCCCTCAACTGTGACTACTTCTGAAAGGACAAGGTTAGGCAGGGGGAATAGGCCACGATTTATACACTCCTCAGTGTAACCCCAATGCCAGGCAACTAGGAATCATTCTCTATTGGAGGTTAGTTTTATTCCGGAGGTTTCTGCTGCTGAGTCATTGCCTGAATGTTTACCTCCACTGGAATCAGTGGTTGAGTCATGACAAAATTTAAGCAACCATTCGAAGTACTCATTTGTAAGCTGGAAAATTGTTGGTTGGAGGATCTGCCAACCTGATGTAGATTTCCTCGTTTTATTGAGAATTTTGATATCATACTCCTGCAGGAAACTTGGCTGTTAGATTATTTTGTATGCAAAGGTTTTGAAGTTTTTTGTGTAAAGGCCTCCCCTTCTGAGATGTATGGCAGGCCGAGTGGTGGTCTAGCATTACTAGTACCAGTAGCCCGTATGATTAAAGTGGATTTTATTTCGTATCATAAATCTAACTTTGCAATTTATCATTGCGTATTTCCCTCAGGTTTGGAAATATTGGTTTCCCTCTGTGACCTCCCCATATTACTCCCATGATCTATGGGCTTTTGTTATTGTTATTGAACATCTCCTGGAGGCCAGGAAAATGTTTCCGTTTGCCCCTTTGTTAATAGGAGGAGATTTCAATACCAGGACCGGTAATCCTGCTGGATCTCAACCAACCCCCTGATTAGATTACTCAGTTTCTCTCCCTCTTATTAGTCCTGTATATTCTCGGGATCAGGAGTTGGGCCCCGGGGTAAGCTACATGACTGAAATGATTGATAGCCTGGAATTGGTGATCTTGAATGGTCGGACAAGGGGGGACACAGAGGGGAATTTTACTTTTCATTCCTGGCAGGGATCTAGTGTCATTGACTAATTTCTAGTTTCAGAAAATGTCTTGCATGGTATCCTTGAACTTCAGGTCACACCTAGATTTGAGACGAACCATTTTCCCTTGGCATTGACAATTTCGGACTCCTGCCAAAAGAATAAGCCTAGTACCAGCAAATTGGATGTCTATTTGCCGGCTAGTTTTGAGATTTATTATATGCGAGCAAAGTGGTCAATTGAGACCAAATCCTCCTTTGCTAATTTTATGTTGCAAGAGGAGGTCATGCGGATTTGTCATAATATTGAGTTGCAGGGCAGTGATATTTTGATCCATTATGATACCTTATTGGCCTGGTTATTTCCACTAGTGGCAACTCAGGGCGCTTTTAGACGAGACAAATTTGCGCATGGTTGGTAAAAAAATGCGCCTGTTTTCATGCTCGTTTAAACACCTAAACCATTTTAAATGCGCATTTTCCATGATCTTGTAAAAGCCCAAACCATTTTGAATGTGTTTTTTAAATAATGTGCATTTTTTAAAACTGGTTTTGGCACCCCCAGATCATCAAAAAGGCTCAAAACTGGCTTTAAAAAATGCGCATTATTTAAAAACCACATTCAAAATTGTTTGGGCTTTTACACAATCATGGCAAATGCACATTTAAAATGGTTTAGGTATTTAAATGAGCATGAAAACAGGCGCATTTTTTTTTACCAACCATGCGCAAATTTGTCTCGTCTAAAAGCGCTCTCAGAGATCCGGTGGAGTGCCAAGTAATAGGTTCTCTAATAGGTTTTCTGCCTGGTTCGATGAAGATTTCCGAGTTCTAAGAGCTAATCTTCTCCAGATTGCTAGATCTTTAATGTTTAAGCCCACTCAGGCGCTCAGGGAACAGCTATAGATTGCTAGGACTACCTATCGGAAATTGTTTGTGGAGAAGAAATGTGTGTTTCAAAGGAAGAATTGGGCCTTATTACAGTGCTGCAAATTCCAGAGACACTAAGAAATTTTGGGAGATTATTTGTTCAGTTAAAGTTGAAGGCAATGCCACTAGGTTTCCTTCCTTAGCTCTGGGAGTTTTGGAAAATATTTATGGAGGCATATTTTTAAACTGCCATCCCGCAGAATATAGTGTTAATATTCCCTCCAAAGATCAATTTCAGAAATGGGAACCAGTATCCTCGGAAGACATTATGTGTCTAATTTCCCAGTTTAAGACTGGGAAGGCCCCAGGAGATGATTACATTACACCTGAGCTTCTTAAGTATGCTACAGTGGGCTACTATATTAGCCCACCTTTTTACAGCTATAAATGAAACTGCCGAGATTCCTAGTTCCTGGCTGAATAGTATAGTAATACCTATTTTCAAAAAGGGCGATCCACTTAATCCTGGGAACTATCATCCCATCAGCTTGCTCAATGTGATTGAGAAGCTGTACGCTAGATTCTTACTTAACAAACCCCAGCTCTGGCTTGATTCCAATAGCATAATTGAACCAGAGCAGGCTGGGTTTCAAAAAGGTAAATCAACTTTGGATCATGTTTTTGTCCTTTCTACCATATTTGACAAGTATACTGTGCACCGGAAAAAACTTTACCTGTGCTTTGTCTATCTTCGAATGGCCTTTGATTCGGTCAGCAGGGAGCGACTATGGGCCAAATTAAGCCTTTCCTCGCTTGACCCAAGGTTACTATTTCTGCTGATCAAGTTACATAGTGGCAACTCCTTGCAGATTAGGTATAATTATTCCCGAATGCCTTCTAAGAAGGTTCAGGTTCTTGCAGGAGTAAGACAGAGATGTATATTAGCCCCTGCCTTATTTAATATCTATTTGAATGATGTGATTGCATATATGAAGAGCATTGACACTCATGCTCCCGTGGTCGACACCAGGAATATACCGGCTCTCCTGTAAGCTGACGATACCGTGTTGATCTCTCAATCGTTAGTGGGCCTTAGACGATCTATGCAGCATTTTGGGACCTATTGCAGTAGGGAGAGTCTATCAATAAATTTTGACAAGACAAAGGTATTGGTAGTGGGTGTTCGCAGGGTTAGCAAAATTCATTGCTGGGTGATTGGCAGCAATTTGATTGAACAGGTGAGCTCCTTTAAGTACTTTGAAGTTATATTATCCTCCTTAAATAGCTGGAATTTACATCTGGAGGCTGTAAAGTGCCAAGCTCAGCGAACGGTAGCCGCAATAATAAATTACTATTTTGGCAGTGGGGGCAAGTTGATCTCCCCAGCTCTTTACCTGTTTAAGGCCAGGGTAATTTCCCAGGCCTTATATGCCTTTCCTGTATGGGGAATTTCCTTTATAAATAAGCTGAAAGTTATTCAAAATAGATTTTCGCGTACAATTATGGGAGTCCCATTGGGTACTCCCCAGGCGATACTTAGAGCTGAAACGTTGAGCTCTACAATTAGGCAGGCGGCTTTGCAGATGTTACTAAAGTATTGGGTTAAGGTTTCTCTTTTCCATCCACAGGACAGGTCTCTTCTTAGTTTAGTTATCAATCATGGCCAGCTGGGTTTTTGGGAAAAAGCAGTGGAGTTGGAAGTATGTAAATTGGGATTCTCTAAGGATAGTTTAAGGCTCGTGGGGCCAGAGTGTGCTTTGTCCCTTATTTGCAGGAGATTAGGTGATCAAGAGCTTCAGAGTGAGAGTGCTCTCTTGAATGAACAGAGGGCTGCCCTGGCCTACTTTCCCATGCATCCTGCTAGAGCTGGGACTAGTTATCTGTTCGTCTGGTTGGACTCTGGTAAAAGATTGATTTTTACTAAGCTTAGATGTAATGTTTTCCCTTCGGCTCTTCTGGAGGGAAGATATACTGGGATTCCATGGGGAAATCACTATTGTGTTTTCTGTGAGCTTCAGGAACTAGACTCTATTTGTCATATATTATTTCGCTGCCCTGCTCTATCGGAACTGAGAAGTAAATATTTCGGTTCTGTACTTTTAATTGGTCATGGTCAACACCCAAACTTCCTTTTATGGAAGTTCCTCAGCTCTATGGATTCGGGGGTCTAGAGCGGTAGCGTCTTTCGGCATTGCTGCTTTATGTTTGAGACAAACCTTTTCTTATTATTATTGATCAATTATTAGTAGGTAAATTTTGATTGTTTCAATTCTTGTCTTATGGTCTACTGTCTCAGACTAACAGTGTGAGTCAACTTACTATGGTGTTGTTGTTTTTAGGTGTCTCTTGTGTCTTTGTTATTGTCATTTTTATATGGTTTGAAATTAGTATTTGTTTGTGTTGATTCACATTGTAATGGCTACGGCTATACAATAAAACCTTTACTTACATGATTTTATTATTTATTTATTTAGATGTGGATTTTTTTGTCCCACCCTGTCCCTAAGGCTCAGGGTGATTTATAATTCTTTAATTTATTAACTGTAACATTAACTAATTAACTCAACTCTTACGTTCTCACAACAACCTTGTGAGGTAGGTTAGGCTGAGAGATCTGCAACTGGTCCAAGGTCACCCAGTGAGTTAATGAATAATTGTGAGACTTAAAACAGAAACCTCCCCCTGTCGCCTGGTCCAAGTACTGCACACTTAACCAAAATATCTGAAAATAACCAAAATGCCAAAATAATCTAACTGAAATACCAAAATAAATGAAAAATCCAAACCAAAATAACCGAATAAATGGACATGTGAATATGTGCGTTTTGATTGCGGATAGCATTTGGATAGCTATCTGAAAATGCATGTAATATCTACAAATACAAAATCGACCGTTAATTTCAGCTTTATTGTTTTCCTAAAGTCCCAGCTACAGAGATTATCAGAATTTCAAGCTTTCATTTGAAATTTACGCCTTGTGTTCACAGAGAGGTTTAAGTAATGCCAACAATGCATTCCAAAGTCTCAGAAATCAAAAGACATTGGGTGAAAGCAGACATGACGCTAACCACCCTTTAACCACCCTTGGTGGTTATTTATTCATGTTGCAGGGCTGCATTGGTGCCCTATGCAGCCCTGCAACATGCATAAATAACCACCAAGGGTGGTTAAAGGGTGGTTAGTGTCATGTCTGTTTCCACCCATATTAAAAAGAGCTCCCAAATTACTGTTTTTTCATTAGAAATCTCATGATTAGGTGGGCCTGCCTCATAAAAAATGTTAACACTAGGGGTTAGTAATACTACAGACAGTGCTCTACTGCTTTTTTCTTTTCTTTCCATATAGAGGGTGAGGACGAGGCAGGCTTAGTACATGGTGCTCTGTCACTGGGTGTAGCCATACTAGCTGCAATGGTCTGATCTCTGTGCAGCCCCTTGGCATGCAAACGCAGCTGCCACACTGCAGGGAAAGTGAGGGGAGCTGGGTAGACAGTTCCTCCCCACCCCCCGGCAGCTTGTTGCCCACGCAAGCAGGTGCCATGCCCTGCCCCACCCTGTCCGGCCCTACTCCCCTCTCCCAGCCTTACCAAAATCCTGCCCCTGGCTGTTATGTGGCCACGTGGGATGGGCAACTGCACCTGCTGTTCAGAGCCCCACCACAGAGCTTGCCATGTCATGGGGCAGAAGGGGCCCCAGCACACAGGCAGCCCTGCCTTGGGCTGCCTTACATCATTGGGGTAAGGTTGCTACACAAAATGTTCTCTGACTTTTTCTGAGGATGCAGCATGTAACAGCCAGCTGCCCACCCTGCCCTGGGGCAGGGGGAACATCTTATGGCTGCTGCTGGACACATGATGTACTGCGTCGGGTGGCCCAGCTGCCCAGAGTGTGTTAAGACAAGCTGTGACAGGGGGTCTTCCAGAGCCTCGGGACGCTGGGAGCAAATTTTTAAGGAACACTAATGAAAAATACATGTTATAGGGCCTGCATTGGCACCTAAGGTTTGCAATATGTATTTTTCATAAGTGTCCCTTAAAATTTTACATAGGTGGCAACCCTACTGGGAGCTACTTTGGGGAATTAACACGATGAGTGTATACAGTCCCTCCAGATCCATCACCAGTGATGGGGTCTCTGGTTCTGGCCTCCAGCCTCTCCTCTTAGCCAGGCCCATGCCACCATTAGTACAACAGTCCTTTTAGGGCCCCTAGGGCCAAAGCCCTTATTACACAGTCCTAGATGCAGTTAAGACTGCAATAGTCTGTAAGCTTAGGGTGGCTCACACCTGGTTCTCAGTCATTCTCCACTGTTGCTCCGTCAACTGGGCTTGGTGTCTGATCTGCTTCCAGGTTGTGCAGGAGCTTCAGGATCTATGTCCTTCTCCTACAGCCACCACTGGGCTACTGAGTAAGACCCTTATATACAGCTTGGGAATGCTCAGTTCATACGCTCTACTGAGCATGCCTGAGGACTTTGCCACTGAGAGCTCTCATGCCCTTCACTGAGCATGTCTGGGCATATAGGCCATTTTCACATGGGTGCTGCCCATGTGAATCCCGCGGGGGAGGGTGTGCACACTCCCACACACGCATCCCCATACATCTCCACGCACGGAGGCACCGGAAAAAATGGAGGTGCCTCCAGGCGTGGGGATGGGTATGCGCCCCGTATGAATCCTCCCCTCACCCACTGCACACGGACCAGGGCGCACGCCCACACCCATGCAGCCGTGACCCGGGTGAAAAAGGTCTTAGTCTCAGAGAGCTCTAAAATTCTCCACTGGGCATGCTCCCAGTCTTATGCTTTAGCAGCCTTACAGTTCCCAGTGAATATAGCTGCCAAATGCAGCATATAGCCCCACTAGGCAGGGCACCGCATTACACTACCCAAGGCATGGTTGCCTTCCCAGTGTGTCTCATGTGGATGCACTCATTGTAGCAGCTGGTGAAATTAAGATCAGTCACAGTTGTTCTAAGTTTAAGGCTTCCTGTAAGCTATGGGAAGCCTCAATGTCGTGAAGGATTTATGCTATTCTTGCCAGTGAACAGTCTGACCAGTTGTTCAGTTCAGTTCAGTTTGTGAGTACAGTTCAGACCAGTTGTTTGAGGGGACCTTGCAGAACGTATACACTACTTTCCAACCACTATTAGATTATGATTTTTTTTTGCATCTCCCTGCTAATGCTTACATCAGAAGTCTGCTCTGAGTGAATGGAACAACCATTCATCATGTTGTTATTCCATGAATCAAATAACTCCTAACATAGAACACCATGGTCCTTGGAGGATCTAAAATTAGTATGTGGAGCAGGCTTCAGCCAATCAATCAATCAA
>QEPC01012940.1:0-11742 GCA_003113815.1 Sphenodon punctatus | reverse complement strand
GGAGAGACATAGGAAGGAGAACAGAGGGAGAGACAAGGGGTCTAACATGCATGAAGATGTGAGTTCTCAGGTGCACGTACTTGACTTGGTTATGTTGAGAATTGTGGAAAAAGAAACCACTATGCAAATTCTGCAGATCCAGCAGCACAGCACAGCACAGCACAGCACAGCATGCACTGAATTTACAACAGGGCAGTGGAGATCACCTGAGTGTACTTCAGCCTGACATTGCAGCAGCAAATGATGGCTCCTATGTTTTCACAGTGTCCTCCAAGCAAACCAGTTCGAGCCAAAACACCCAGCCATGGCAACATATCTTCATACAAGGGCATGAGACTGAAGTCTCATTGACACAGGTGCATCAGTGAATGTGATAGGACAACATGGGGTGTTTTTGACCATAGTCCACATTTCCACATTTTGACCCATGTGGAATTGCAGTCTACCATCACAGTTGAATGCACCACCAGATTTTAGCTGAGACTGTTTCCAAGGCTGTGTTGGCACTGGCTGTGACTTAGGTACATGCCCAGCCCCCCACAGCTGGGGTATCACATTTGATAACCTACTTTACCCGGACCTGGTCCGGAGCCTTGGTGGTCATGGCAACTGTCATTGGCTGCCATGGCTGCCCATCAGTCAAGGGAGGGAGGTATGCGTCTCCGCACCCCTGGCCTGGCTGCCATCACATTTCTTCAGTGGCCAGACCAATTCCCATTCAGAGCGAAGGTTCCCTCCACCACCCAGATGGGTTCGTGGTGGAGGCAGGAGCTGTCACTTCTGTTTTCACCCATGTATATGATGCCATACCAGCAAAGCCACCATTACAGACAAAAGCAATAAAGATATATGCCTATGAAAAACCAGAACCACTGTCAATGTTTGGTGTATTTCTAGTTCATTTTGCTTTTAGAGGCATGTCTGTCACCAGCCCAATGTATGTGATGACTACTAGCACAGATACCTTGATCAGCTATAATACAGTACGTTCATTAGGACTGATTCAAATGATCCACACAGTACAGCCTGGTGGGCTACGCCAACTCCTTCAAGCTCATAAGAATGTATTCCAAGGAATAGGCAAACTGAAAGGAAAACAAGTGAAACTTCACATTGATGATACTCGCTGGACTTCTAGAACCCAGCTTCTCAGTCTTGGAAATTCTGATGTTAATATTAACCCGGTCACCCCCCCATACAAGCAACCTTGATGGCCCTCCTAGATGGCCCTCCTAGATGTATCAGTCCTGGAGCTGTGCACAAGGCACCCTAATGGCACACAAAAAAAGATGCCACTACAAAAGCAGCCAGACTCCTTCCCCATAGAGCCACCATAAATCACAGCTCCATAGTCTCAGCTCCCACTACTACAAATTGGGCCATAGTAACTAGCTACCTATTCCCTTCACAAACTCATTAAACTCTCCAAAGGCCCTCATCTATGCCAGGAAAGTCTGCATGGCCACCCAATTCCATACCTCCTCCCAAACCGTCATGAGCTAAGGCTCCAAAGCGGCACAAGCATCCGCTCGGGCTCCTTGCTGGCTCCTGGGGGCAAGGAACAAAAATGTTTGATCTGAAAACAAAGAAGAATCTGCAATACTATTGTGTATTCCAGGCACATGGTATGAAATAAAGCAGATGTTTATTTATTATTTATTTCAATATTTTTTATCCCACACCCATCCTGCCTCAGGCAACTCAGGGTGGCAAACACAATAATTTAATAAGAACATAGATCAAAAAATGCATAAAAACACATTAAAATAATCATAAATACACAACTAATAAATTCAACCAGTGGAGCTAAAAGACATCCCCCCCAACCCAACCCCCCAAAGGCCTGGTGAAACAGGGTATTTTCAGACATTACGTGATCACGGTCAACCACAGTGAATCCCCACATGGTGATTGCGATCACGGAACATCTGTTGGGGGGAACAGAAGTTCCCCCCCAGATGTTCACCCCCGTGAATCATGGGGGGGGGGAATCACATTCACCATGTGAACGGCGGTCCCGGTGGGACCGGCGCCATTTGCATGGTGAATGTGATTCCCCCCCGTGATGAAGGGGACCATAACATCTGTCCCCAGACCATGGCCTGGAATCCATGGCGGGATTCCAGGCTGTGGTCAATGCAAGCGGGTGCTGCGGCCACATTGGCCGCAGTGCCTGCCTGTCTCCTGGAGGGCGGGCAGCCGGGGCAGCCTGGGGNGGGACAAGGGAATTGAGAGTGGAGGCGAGAGAGGAGTTGAAGGTGGAGATGGCAGAATCAGGGGAGGAGGAGGAGAAGACTGAGGGGAGAAGAGGAGACATCGAGGAGGCAGTCAAAACCAACACTTTGAATCTGACCTGGAAGACTATAGGCAGCCACTGCAATGAACGGAGCACTAGTGTTATGTTCTCTCGGCACCCCATCCCCATAAGGAGACGGACCACTGCATTCTGCACCAGCTGCAGTCTCTGAATCATCACCAAGGGTAGCCCTACTTAGAGCACAGTGCAGTAATTCAGTCTTGAAGTGATGAAGGCATGGATGTTAAACCACAACTAATGCATTACAAATGCTCTCACAAGGGCCATTACTCTACTTGATTTAGCTGACTGGACATTAATTATGTGAACTAACTGCCATGTTGTAGCACCAAAATTGTACTTTTTAAATTTTGAAACTTGGAGACCCACTCGGATGACCATCGCAACTAAAATGAGGAACAACTTGAGAAATATAATGTCTTTGAAGATACCATCATCACACCACTCATCCAGCCACCTTTCCACATGCAACGTCCCTTGAAGTAGATCCTGAACCCAATTCTACCCACTGCATCCAAAGTCACCTGGAAGTCAGCCTCCAAAATCAATCTAGATCATCAGAGTGACACCCCATTATACTCTTTGGAAGCCAGCACATACCCGAAGGATTGATTGCATCATTCACAGAACTTCCCCATAGGTATGAGAGATAGTGTATCACCTGAAACTCTCCTGATGCCTCTTTAGGCACAATACCCAAAGGGAAGATCCATAAAGTAGGCAGTAGCAAGCTACTGAAGGGCCCGACTACCCACGTGACCTGAACTTCCTTAACTATCTTGTGCCATGTGATGTCCTCTAAACCTTGAACTAACTTCAAAGTTGGGGCAATAACATGGAGCCTCTCCTTCAAATAAGGAATACCAAAACCATCCCTAAAAACCTCCAACTAATAAGACTGGTCAGCAGCCACCAGGTAATCAGCTAAAACGTCTCATCTAGGACCCAGCTTTATCGGTGTAGGACCCCTATCCAATTGTGCCTGTTGGGGTACCTCCTTGGCTGGGCTTAGCCTGGGGGCTTCCCATTGCCTTCTTTCCTCTGAGGTTCGTTCAGGACGACCTGCTGTGCTGCCCTCCACAGTGCTTGCACTTGTGCCTGAACTGCCAGGTGGTGCAAAAACAGTGGCCATCATTAAATCCCTAACACACACCCAACGTACCTTTCTATCTCCTCCTCAGGCCAGCCATGGGTCGCACAGGGCATATAAATTCAAGCCACAATTCTTGGTCCAGCACTTCTCAGCTAAGGAAGGGGTCCAGGGTCACCCTAGCCTGAAATTCCTCGTCCTACAGAAGCCACACAGAACCACCATATATGTTCCTGGCTTCACAGCCTGGGCCCAACTTATCTGCGGGGCCGCCTCACACCCCATGTGCCCGTGCAACCCTTGAGATCGTCCATGGGAGCCTTTTTGGAGGTTCCCCAGGCGAGGTGGGTGGCCACAGGTGTTAGATCTTTTTCGGTGGCTGCCCTTGTGCTGTGGAATTCGCTCCTGGAGGAGGCTCGGTTGCCCCCACTCTCCTGTCATTTCGACGTTATGATGTTCCGCCAAGCCTTTGGCGAGGGGGAGGGGAGAGGGGGCTTTCCCCCCTGCATTTTATTAATTTCTAACTCTTTTAAATTGTTTTAATTTTGTTGTTCGCCGTCCCGGGCTGCCCTGAAAGGGCAGGGGAGGGGGCGGGATAAAATTTTTATATAAATAAATATATAAATGTGCTAATATTTAATCAGCGACCATGTACAAAGGATGAGATTTAGCAACAAGTCCCATATAAATCGTGTAAGCCGACAGCCAGTTATCCCATGACCTGTCCATCTTTGGCTTTTTTCCAGCTACTTTATCCTTCCACCCCACCCTCTTCATTCTTATCCATTGTCTTCTTTATGACCTCTCTATTCAAGAGAGAGACTATGTCTCCGAACTCCCTCTTCAAAATCTTTTCTCTAGTAGCTGGGAGGAGGTGCCCCCCCACTCCCCACTGGGTGGAACACACTAGCTCCAGTGCTTTGTTGCTGTTCAGCGGCCCAGAAAGATGCTGCCGACTCTGATCCCCAGTGATGTCCAGTATGCATCTGCAGCAATCCCAGGTGCCCCCGCAAATGGTGGCTGGGGCTGGGCAGGAGGGGGGGTTAAATACCCCTCCTGTGCCCTTCTCTTCACATGGGACCGCAAGACCATAAAAAGGTGAGCAGTCACCCACTGGCCACATGGCAAGTATGTCCCCACTCTCTCCTACCTAGGTCCTGCCCTTGTCCCTGCCCCTGAGGGGTCCACTCCTGCCCAGCTGTCTGCAGCTAGGTGGGGGCAGCCCTACACCCCTCTTCCCTCTCCTCCATAGCATACCCCTCTCCCCCCATGAGTGGAGGGAATTGCCCTCTCCCTCCAGGAAGATAACCAGTAGCTCTCTGTGTGTCTTGACTTGACAGAAAGGTGACTGGGCAGAGCTGAGAGGTGAGCAGTTCTCATCTTCTAGCTACGTTGAATACGAGTACACAACAGATCATTGCATTTTAACTTCTACTTAGGGCAAAAGGAGAGAAGGGGTGATGTAGGAACTGATCCTTCTTGTCAAGAAATGCCTCTTCTCAGAGCATGCAAGTAAAAAACTCAGGGATCGGATTCTCCTTCCAGCTTGCAAGGGAATCTGAGGCATGACACGCTACATCTGGGCAACTGAGTAGTTTAGAGAGAGATGACTTCTAGGAGGAATCCTGCGCCAATGCCAGTCCCTTGCTAGAGGTAAGAATTGCTCTCCCTTCAGGCATCTAGTAGCAAACCAATGCATCTGTTCCTGCATCCTGTGGAGAAAGACCACCCTGAGCAGACCCAACCTTGTCCATTTGATATGACAAACTGCTCAGAGCAAGGAGCTATCTCTAACATCCGTGCCATGTTAGCAGTAAAGACATTGTACAGTCTCACATGTTGTGCTCACTTACGACTTAGGCTTCATGCACCAACACTGAAATCCATTTAAAAATAATAATAATAATCAAACAATTAAAATCTGGAAAAATGTGATCAGCTGTACGAGTGATGCCACTGAATGATTTCAGGGACATAAGGGCAGTAAGGCCAGCCTGTCAGGCTGTTTTTAAATGGGATGCACCCACGCACCCATACTGACCCGAGCGCCCATCTGAAGAGGCGTGGGTGGGTGTGGCGCTNCAGAGCATGCAAGTAAAAAACTCAGGGATCGGATTCTCCTTCCAGCTTGCAAGGGAATCTGAGGCATGACACGCTACATCTGGGCAACTGAGTAGTTTAGAGAGAGATGACTTCTAGGAGGAATCCTGCGCCAATGCCAGTCCCTTGCTAGAGGTAAGAATTGCTCTCCCTTCAGGCATCTAGTAGCAAACCAATGCATCTGTTCCTGCATCCTGTGGAGAAAGACCACCCTGAGCAGACCCAACCTTGTCCATTTGATATGACAAACTGCTCAGAGCAAGGAGCTATCTCTAACATCCGTGCCATGTTAGCAGTAAAGACATTGTACAGTCTCACATGTTGTGCTCACTTACGACTTAGGCTTCATGCACCAACACTGAAATCCATTTAAAAATAATAATAATAATCAAACAATTAAAATCTGGAAAAATGTGATCAGCTGTACGAGTGATGCCACTGAATGATTTCAGGGACATAAGGGCAGTAAGGCCAGCCTGTCAGGCTGTTTTTAAATGGGATGCACCCACGCACCCATACTGACCCTAGCGCCCATCTGAAGACGGCGTGGGTGGGTGTGGCGCTCCCGTGACCCACACCGATGCACGGAACATCAGGAAAAAACCCGGGATGCTCAGTGCGGGGGCAGGAGCGTGCAGAGCATGCTGCCCCACCATCTGTGCCTCTTCAAAAATGGCATCAGACTACAAATAGTTGTGCCATTAAAAGTTTTGCTAGGATTAATTATCATTTGATAACTACAACCTTTTCTATATTATACATTTACAACAATATTGGGCAGTCTGATCCTCAGAGCACTCCTCTATCAAAAGCTTTACTGAAGTGTCACAAGACTTTGAGGCCTGGAGTTCAAGTCAATAAATTAAAAAAAATACATATCAAAGAGTTGCATGAGAGCACATATTCAATTTCTCTGACTTAAGCCCAATGCTAGCCTGACATTTACAGTTAATGTCTTCAAACAAAGAGTGCAAAAGGATGTTTGCAAGAAATATTTATAAAGCATTTTGTGTCCCTCGATGAAATGGGTTATAAATGCAAAGTTTATTTTTGTTATTCATCATGCATGCATAAGCGAGAGGCTCCAAGAGATTAATCTGTTTTAACATAATGTGAAAAAAAACCACAGCTTGCCTTTTTCTAATGCCATATTTCAAGGGCACATGCACCACTGACTTACTGTTCGTTATCTATTCAGCCTTGGAGCTTAGGTTTTAGGATTGCTGAGTCAGTAGCGCAAGGCAGATTTGCCTCTTGTCTTCTAGCTCCTTAGCAAATATACAAAAAAATCCTTCTGAACATGAATTTAAAATATACTTTTTTTACTATGCCATGTTTTTTCCAGACATTCTTCATACTTAAATTTGCTCTATGATGTGATAACTCAAGACACACTTATGCAACTTCTCATCAAGCAGGGGTGAGGAGCCTTTTCCTTCCTGTAGACCATATTGAAAATTAGTTGGCTACATAGGAGTTGTTGGCAGGGGGGATCCAGTGCTCAAGGGGTGTTCAAGAAGGTGAGGGTCCAGACCATGAATCTATGCCATGGATCCATCCCCTGTCTGAGTGCATGCCCTCATTGCATCCCCTGACCTCATTCTTTCAGTGCTTGTGGATAGGTGCTTGATCCATGGGCCAGATTCTGGAACTGGGAAAGGACCAAATAAAGAACAAATACAGTCCAGATTTAGCCCATGGACCAAAAATTCATTATCCCTCTCAAAAAGCAATAGTTAGAAATTATATAGTACTGCTGGAGATCTAGAGGGACAGTACTAGCTTGTAAAGCCGAAACAGACAGACCCAAGCTGCATACCAAACACCAAGACAGGAAAGACAGCCCAAATATGGAAAAAAATGTTCCTTCAGAATGTTATGGCAGCTAAGCTACAAGGCTATGGCTGATTTCATCACTGGGAACCACTTCCGGGTGAGATGGCATTCCAACCTCCCACTGAGGCTACACAGCTGTCAGGGAGGGAGAGAAAAGCAAAGAATAGGACACGCAGACTCCAAGAGCAGTGAGTGTTATAGAATCACCCACGACACAGAATAGCAATGCTCTACCAACAAACAGCAACCTTAAGGAAGGGTATGCATACAAGCACTATCCCAACTCAGCGGTTGAGACTTAACATATAAGAAATGCTCACTGGCTCATTAAGTGAGATTTGGCAACCCCCCCCCCCCAAAAAAAATAAGACACAAAGACCTTAATTGGATTGAAAACTGGCCGCACTCCTTTTATTCCAATTATCACAACTTAAAGCCGGTGGGTAAATTGCCCTAAGCAATTTGGGTCCAGTATGCTGACTAACTAACATAACTTATTAACTCTAGCTGTCCTGAACGTGCCTTCCGGTGACAGTACCTCTAACTTCAAACATCCCCTCCTTCGACAGGTTCTTAGCAATGGCCGAAAGGGGGCATGCCCAGCTGTGGGCGTGAGTAAGGAGTGAAGTGCCCACAGGGTATGAAGACAGGGCATGTCCCTACTAACCCTGCAAAGTCCCGCTCCCAGGGTTATGACCCCAGTGCATACTGTACCACTGGGTATCACCTGCCCATCTCTTAAGGAGATGACTCTTAATATCTTATTACCTTCCTATTTATCCTACCTTCGCATACTGGACCCCTGCAGAGTGCGACAATTTATTACCACTTCTCCATCAAATAATCTTCCTTCAAATTCTCAACCATTGCTTTATATATCATCAAAATCAGGCCACATTACCCTATTTAAAATAATATGAATAATCCAATTATCGTTTCATGTTCCAATTCGAATTAGCCAAATAGGGTAATCTCCAAATATCTATTGAACCAATCAAAACCTATTTTAGCCTACTCTGCACTGTTAAGGAGGCAAAACAAGCAACCGTTGCTCAACAAGAGGTTAGCGGCCAAAATTCCTCCTCGGCTCTCTAACAGCAACTGGTCAAACCACAGTGCTAGAGGGGAGGTGGGTCGGGCTGACTCTTCGGCCACCGCCCTTGCAATGGCGCTCTTTTCCGTGCGCAGGGAGTCCACCCCTGCTAAAAGGGGCAGGGCTCCCAGTTCCATGCAGCGCACATACTGCGCTTGCGTTGCAGGGGTGGTTGCCTTGGCAACCCTTCCAAACACCCCACAGGGAGGCTTTCTAACTAGCCTCCCTGCAGCGGCCCCTGCTCTGTGTCTTCCCCTGATTGGGGGGAGGGGAGCGCTACAAATTTCCCATTGCCACCATTTAGGCGGCGAAGGGGACTAAAGGAATAAAACTACAATTAGCAGGAAAGGAAAGGCATCTCAACAGCCCTAAACACAAAGACTCTCTGAAAGATCAGCTGAAGAAACAAGTGAACTACATTAAAGGGAAAGTATCTCAAGAGATATCACAGCAAGAGCACCTGTAGAAAAGCCTCCAGAAAAACCCAGTAATACCAGTGCGGGAAGGGAAGGGAAGGGAAGGGAGGGGACGGGCGGGGACTGACTATAAAGGGGTCTCAAGGAATGTAGGAGGAACTGCAAGGTTCAAGGACACAAGGGAATAGAAGTATGCAGTATTCCTAAGCACAGCTAAAAAAGGGCAGAGGAAGGAGTAATTAGGAATCAGGATAGGATCCACCTGACCTGGCAACAGAACAGAGTTCTCAAGGTCCAAGCCCCAACGAGTAAGGATTTCACAGACACAAACATAGGTGAGAGGGGCAACACATACAAGACTACTTGTCTAGTCAGTGCTCAAAGGGGGAGTAATAAATACCAAGATTTCAAGAATCTAGACTAGGCTGAGGAGGGAAAAAACAGGACAAGGCATCTTGACCTCTTAACAAATGTATGCAGGACTTTACAGAGCTAGAGTATACCAACAGAGGAGAGGAAAGGAGCTTTCCAAAGGGATCAAAGGAACACCTTAACAGAGAATAGAAGGCCAGTCAAAGGGGGTAAAGGCCTCAACCTAAAGGGGAAGAGTGAGACATACAGAGGGTTAGAACACAACCTAGGGACTTCAGACTATGAAGCATTCAGAGGACACACCTCAAGAAACAGACAAGGACAACAAACAACAATAACCAATATGACCGCTGTGGAGTCTTGCCTGGGGAGTGGCTGTGGGGACTGGTGGAGCTGCCTGTCGCTCATTGGTGATCCCTCCCTTTCACCAGGTATCTAAACAGGGGCCGACGCCCTTTGGGCATCAGCCCTTGAGCGTCAGTCAAAGGGTGACACCAAAGGGCATCGGCCGTTCGTGGGACCTTGTTAGCGTTGGCGCCCCCCCTTCTCCGGACTGCTACTGCTCACTACTAGCAACTGGAGAGATCAACACGGCATTGATATGAGGACACGCCGCGTGTGATCCACCTTTGCTGGGGAAACTTGGGACCCTGTGGAGTAGTGGTGGAGCTCACTATCGGCAAGGAAAAAAGGAGTTGGTGAAACCTGGGCACGTGGTCTCAGCCGCTGACAAGGAACGCTATAGAATTGTCTGGTTCTTTGGCCCATCATGGGGGTGACCTATATTGTGTCTGTTTCTATGTATGGGTGATACTATTCTGGGTTGGGTATTCTGCGATAGGTCAGGGGCAACATTAATTGTGTGAAGTGTGCCTACCATAGTTAGCCTTGATCCCTAGGTATTTGAACCTCTGCCATTTAGGCTGGTACTTTAATAGGATACCATCTTTGTATGCAATGGAATTAAGATCATATGTTCCCAAACTAACCCCCTCTCTAGCCAAGGAAATTGACCAAGCCGAGAAAGCTAGCAGAGGGTTAAAAAACATAGACTTTACCCAGGCTAAACTGACCCATTTTTTCTCCCCTTCCCCTGCCCCAGAACAGCTCTATTCTTGTTTTAAAAGCCAGCGACAGCCTGCTGACCCAATACAGTCCTTTGCGCCCTATAATATTGCCCCAGCCCGGACCTTTTATCTGCTATTACAGACATTAAATTCTAGTGGATGAAGTCCAGTAAGTTGGACAGAGGGCAATGCCTTGCATCATCCACTAGAAGGCAGCACTAAGCTGAAAGCACCTGTTAGCAAGTCTCTGCTCTCTCGCTCTCCAGTTTAGTGTCTTCCTCCGAACTAGGAGGAGCATTGTACCAGGGCTCCACTTCTGGCCCGTCTGAGGGACACGAGGCAGACCCAAAAGACTTTGAGAAAGAGTTTAGGAACTCGGGACTTGAAGCCCAATAGGGGTTCATGGCTTAGCACACAGACCTGCTGCTTGTGAGCCAGGGCTGGCCTCCGGGTACGGACCCTTGAGCACGGCCACCGAGGGACTGTTCCAGATGGCGGAGACTGCCAAAACCAGGTACCGCTCAGACGCAGCGCCCGCCGAGACCCGGGATATCCACCCGGGAGCGACCCGAGCAGCAGAGACAGCTGACTCGGTGCACGGGGGCCAAGGATCTCCCAGAGTGGATCTGACTCGGAGGAGGCTCAGTCATCAGCCTCCCACCAAACAGTAAGACCCCCCCGTGGGCCCAGATCCTGCTCAGCACCTGCAGCTCAAAATGATGCAGAGCATGCTTCAGGCCATTCAGAGCCTTAGTAAAGGTCAGGCCCGCTCCCACCGCCACCACAGGAGAGAGAAATCCCCCTCAGAGCCCCACTCTAAGCAAGCTAAGGGTGCCTCAGAAAGGGCGGGAAAAGGCAAGTGAAAAGCCCCGTCGCAGTCTAAGCAAGCTTAGGGTGCCTCAAAAATGGCAGGAAAAGGCAAGCAAAAAGCCCCTGGAGGCGCAAAGAGGCACGAAATATCCCTTAGGGAGTTTATGGGTTCCTCCTCAGGGGATGAATGGCCCTCGGAATTAACGCGGTCTGAAGGGACCAGCTCAGATTCTGAAAGGAGGGTTTCCCCTCCCCCAGCCTCTAAAAGGAGAAAAAGCCAGAGCACCCACAAGGGTGGTAACCACGGGCAAAGGGCCGAGCGGGACACCTCCAGAGAGGAGGAGGATTTTTCCCAATCAGAGGCCACCCAGGACCCAGAGCAGCAACCTCTGGAGTTTAAGGTGCTGGGTAGGGAGCTCCCCTCAGGTTTAGGCCCCAAACTGTTATGGAGGGCCTCCCGGGTGCTGCATATCACCCCCAAAGCCCAAGACAAGAAGGCCTCAGATTCCTCCCTAGAGGAGTCAGACTCTGACAGAGATTATATTTCCAGACTGGACACTAGCAAGGGAGTCCAGATGGACAAAGCCTTATTAGGGCACAATGGAAACTGCCTACATGGCACTTGAGACTGTCCAAGGCAC
>QEPC01012935.1:155330-183814 GCA_003113815.1 Sphenodon punctatus | reverse complement strand
TCTACAGAAAATTTGTGATCCACCAGTCAATTACAATTGACCTCTTGGTCGCCCTGGCCCTAGTTTTTCCTTCCTTCCAGGCCAGCCCCTGGCTTATCCTTGGTCATTGTCTTGCTGGATCAGGTTGTGTGTGTGATGGACCAGACTGGGTTTTTGTGGGTAGACATTTCAGCTCTAATGCAGGACAAATCAGCAGAGAACAATTATTTACCCCTTCTCAAAATAATGGGCAAAGGGAACACCGATTTACCAACCTTCCATACAGATTTACGTTTTTTCCATTACCAAACTCAGTCAATAATATTTATTTATTTATTTATTTCAGGGAGACCATCATTAACAATAACCCCTGGTATTTTGGGTAAGCGGATGCCTGCCATAGTAATTTAGTGGTACTGATCGGGCACCTGGTATTACCTGAGGGTAGCAAATGTTCTACTCATTTCAGCCCAACTCCACACCACTCAGCGTTTATCCTATCCCCAATTGTTTCTTCTCTAAACTGAAGTCTCTCCTTGTCCATCATAGGATGGACATATCATTTGACTGATATTTTTAGGAAATTCTTTGTGACTTCCTTTTTAGGGATGGTTATTGAACAGGTAGTGGCCAGGCAGCTGCAGGTGCATCTGGACAGTATCGGTTTTCTCTATCCCACGCAATCCGGCTTTCCTCCGGGTTATGGTACAGAGACACCTAAAATGGTTTAGGTTTTTAAATGAGCATTAAAACACACACATTTTACACCAATCATGCACAAAATTTGTCTCGTCTAAAAGCAGCCTTGGACTCTGATCTTGCCACAATCATCCATGCATTCATCACCTCAAGGCTAGATTATTGCAATGTGCTCTACATGGGGCTGCCCCTGGTGGCGGTTCAGAAGCTACAGCTAGTGCAAAGCGCGGCGGCCCATCTCCTTTCTGGGACGGGCCGCAGGGAGCACATTTAGCCAGCGCTCCGAGCATTGCATTGGCTGTCTATTGTCTTCAGGGCCCAGTTCAAGGATCAAGTTTTGACCTTTAAAGCACTAAACAGTCTGGGACATGCTTTAGTGAGGGATCACCCCACCCCCAGGGTCCCTGGGAGGCCCTTCTGGTTCGCACTGGCAGGAGGGAGTTCTTGACGGCTGAGCAGTCACTATGAAATAAATTTATTTATTTATTAATTTATTTATTTATTATACAATTTTATATCCCGCCCCTTCTGCAAAGCTGCTCGGGGCAGCTTACACTTTAAAACAAAAATATAAAACATAAAATACAAATATAAAACCACTTTAGGGGGAAGCCATAAAATTATAAACATAAAACAACCCCCTCATCCCATCCTTCAATTCCTCCCCTGTACCCTCCACCAAATGCTTCACAGAACAGCCATGTTTTAAAAGCCCGAAGAAAAGTCAGCAGGTCCGGGTCCAGTCGAGCCTCCTCCGGGAGGGAGTTCCACAGCTGAGGTGCAGCAACCGAGAACGCTCTCTCCATAGTGCCCCCCCCCGATTTACACAGGGGCTCTCCAAGAAGGCACACCCAGCAGACCGCAGGGGCTGATCGAGTCCCCAGGGAGTGAGGCGGTTCTGCAGGTAGGTGTGGCTGAGACCGTATAGGGCATTAAAGGTGAGAACCAACACCTTGAATCCGGCCCAGAAGAAAATAAGCAGCCAGTGCAACGAATGAAGCACTGGTGTAATGTCCTCCCGGTGACCCGACACCAGCTCCAGCCTCCAGACCGTCACTAGGGGTAGCCCCACGTAGAGCACATTGCAGCAGTCCAGTGGAGGTTCGCCTCAGCCCAGATTGTCTGGTCTTTAATAGCAATCGTAACACCTGGCTCTTCTGTCATGCATTTGGCAGGGAGGAGGGTAGGGTAGGATGGGTGAGGTGGGAATTTATGGGAAAATACTTTTGGCACAGATTTTATATGTGTATTTTATATTTTGATAATTTGTTTGTTGTGATTTTATACATGTTGTAAGCCACCCCGAGTCTCTACGTGCGAGAGGGTGGGTTAAAAATAAAAGAAATAAAAATTCATAATTAATATTTTGCTAATTCTTTTTTGTGTTTCCCTTGTCTGTTGGCATCCACCTGGTTTCCCCCCTTCTTTATACCAGGGAAGGGAAACCTTTTCTCTAGCAGGGGTTACTTTGAAAATTAGAAAAACTCAGAGGGCCCCAGAAAAGCTGGGGTGATGGTATTTAATAGGGATGTGCAGTTCATTTTTATTGTTTTAATTACTAAAAGAAATGAATCCCCGTTTGTTTTAGTAAGCAAAATATGGAAATGGATGAATAAGTAAATATTATTTGCTTTCATCCGTGTTTGTTTTGAAAATAAAATATAAACTGCATGTGCAAAATGGCTGCCAAGGCTGTTCTGCGCATGCACACCCGTTCCCAAAATGGCACCGGTATTTTGGAAAAGGGCACATATGCGCAGAACGGCCACAGCAACCATCATGCACCACGATTTTTTTAAAAAAAATTGTATTATTAATAATAATAATAAATAATAATACATCTCTGCGCTGCCGGCACCCTATTGGAAAAAGCTGTGCATGCGCCGAATAGCCCGGCAGCTGTTCTCTGCGTGCATAGTGATTTTTTTAACAATTAATTTTAATAAAATAAATGAAAAAAACCAACACCCAACACTGTAGGGTTGTTTATGAAAAAAAACACCAAACAACGGTTTTTTTGTAAATGAAAATGAAGATGGAAACATGAATCGTTATGGTGGTACCTTCTACCCTCCTCTAGTGTTTATGGCATTTGCCCAGGTTGGAGGAAGAAAGAGGAGGGTCTAAATTATGTATCTGCTCTCGGGGCACTTCCTCTCTCCTTGTATGCATCCTCTCATTTCTGTTTCCTTACTCTGAGCTCAGACTTTCTATTCTTAGAGGTGGGAACTGGATTCAAGGATCTAGGAACTGGAGAGGGGCCACAAAAAATTGGTGGTCCACATATGGAACCTTGGTCTGCTTTACATCTAGATTGTGAGATTTGGAGTCTGTGTCGGGTAGGACTGGACGCTGTGTGACTGTTCCGTGTTTGTGTGACCCAACATGATGGAGCCTTGAGCCGTGACTGGGGATCCCAGGCTCTACTTCAAATAACCAATAGTAAGATTGCAAACCTGAATAAAGGATGTTTCTGCGTCACAATTTGAGATTAAAACATTCCATCGGTGGAGCCTTCAATGGATGGCATTTGTCAATGCCACTGAAGAGGATTCTCCTGTCTGAGACACTGACTTGTTGCTTCATGGGAAAATATCTAAATACGCAGCCTTAGTATCACCTTAGGTACCAGACCTCATAGCCTGTTTCAGAGCTCGAAGACATTAACAAATTATTGTAATATTGTTTGCAGTATAATCTGTTTTAAATAAGTGTGCGGGGGTGGGGAGGAGAGTGAACATCTTAAACCTGAGAGAACTTTCCACATTCTGAATCTAGAAGCTTCGGAACAAAGTGTAAGAAAAACCACATGGGAATCTGAAAACTCAGGACGGAAACATGAATGGTGATGATGGCTGGCCGATCTTGTGGCCTGGGGGAAGTGGGAAGCCATGTTACTGATGGGGTCCAGCCGCCCTTGGTCACTCAGATTCACAGCCTTAGGGTGCTCTTGGATCCACTGCTGCACCTGGATTATCAGGTTACGGCGGAGGCCAGAAGCGCTTTTTACCAACTTGATTTGGTGAGAAGGCCGCAACCTTCTCTATCAGATTTGTATCTGGCCAGTATCATCCATGCCTTCATAACCTCAGTGCTAGATTGCTGCGATGCGCTCTACGTGGGGCTGCCCTTGAAGACGTTTCAGAAGCTGCAGTTAGTGAAGAACTCAGCAGCCCACCTTCTGTCGGGGACAGGTCACTGGGAGCACATTACAGTGGTGCTCCAGAGTCTGCACCGGCTGCCAGTAGCTTTCTGAACTCAAATCAGGGTGCTGGTTTTTACCTATAAGGCCCTAAATGGCTTGGGGCCCAGGTATCTGAAAGACTGCCCCTTCCCCTATGGCCCCGCGTGGCCACTGAGGTTGACTCAAGGCACCCTCTTGCAAATGCCAACTACAAGGGATCCTGTTCATCTTCTACTGGAGATATAAAACCTTTTTGTTTGACCAGGCATTTGGCAGGTGGGGATAGAGTTGCATGGGATTAGGAAAAGAGGTTTAGGGAGGAGGAGTCATGTGTGACAGGTGGGGATAAAAGATGGAGTTAGTGGGTGGGTGATCAGATGTTGGGGTTTTAAGTGATTTTAAAGTATTTTACTTGAGATTTTTGTTGTGAGCCCCACCCTGAGACTCCAAAGAAGAGTGGACTAAAAAGGTAATAAATAAATAAATTAATTAATTCATTTCAAGACATAAGATACTCAGATAAGGCACTAATCATGTACTGACTAGTACCCAAATTTGTCATGTTGATTCAGGGACTGGAAATTTGAGAAGTATACCCAGTTTTGTGAGTATTTGTTACAGTGCTTGCTGTGGGCCTGTACTGTGCATGAGTAAAATGGCAGCATCCTGTACTTGTAGGCCTGAATTTGAGTCTTATAGCAGCCACTGTGACTTCGGGTGATTTCAGATGTTACGGGCGCCCGGTTCACCACAGTGGATTTCCGGTGGGGGCGAACCGAACAACCAACCCCTGGGGTGAATAAAAGCCCCGAACAGATGTGATGGGACTGGAACCACAGCAGGGAATCGGGCCGGCCAATCACGGGCTGGGGCAGTGCAACAGACATGACGCCGATTCCCGACCATGGTCAAAACACCCAGAAGCCACCGGGAAGGGGTGGGACACAGACATGGCGCCTGAGGGCAAACGTAGCCAAAAGGCACAAAAGGGAACACCCACACAAGGGAAATGGGAAGGGAGGGGAGTAAAGGAGAAGAGCTGGACAGGTACCACATACAACAGGCACACAGACAATGGGGGCATAGCGGAACACACAGCACAAGCACAAACCCGGTCTCACACACACACACACACACACACACAAGGGAGAGGAAGGGAAGGGGGGACACGGGCACCCAGACAACACACAAGGCACACCGGGCAGGAGGGGGGGAAAGGGCACAGGGGCAGGGCAGGACACTGACAACAGCAATCACAACCTCCACAGCAGAACTGTCCGCATGGGCACCCCCACAGCAACACAGGCATTCCCGGAATGGGGGGCCCCAGGAGCTCGGGACCAAGGCACAACGGGAGCCCATACGGCACAGCGAGCGGGCCGGGAACAGTCCAGGAGGCACACGCAGACCCCACACCCATGTGGTGGGCAATCAGGTAGTAGGCTTCAAATGGATCCTGCGTGGACAGTCCCAACTGCACATCTGAACGGACCCACACGCCAGCTCCACCACGGTAGACTCAGACACGCAGCAGTCAGCAGCAGGGGGCCATGGAAGCTGTCCCAGCTCTAACACTGACCCACGGGAGTGCTGGTACCCACGGGCCCCGTGAACACAGCCAAAGTAGGACACGGCCAAGGCAGGGCCCCCCTCCGCAAGACAGAGCATGTAGGCAGCCAGGCTGCACACAGACAGTGCAGACACAGTCTCAGCCGTGGACCAGGGTACATGAGAGCATCTCATCTCTGGGATGCGCCCATCGGGGAAGGGAACCAGCCCGAGCATCTCCGCATGCAGCCGGTATCACGAGCGCTCGCCTCATAGCCGAAGTAGCGAAGACCATAGCTCAGACTCGCATAAGCATCCAACTGGCTGTCCGGGCAGCCCAGGAGCAGCTGCACAGCCAGGGTATGCCACAGGTCACACAGGGACATGGTCTCGCGGAAGGTCCAGCTATGGGGGCCGGGAAGTGGGAGCTCGGTGGATGCACAACTTGTCATGGTCCAGCTAGACAGGGAGAATAACACCACAGACAGGGGGGCACACATACCCTCCAGGGCCGGGGAGGGGGAGCTCCGAGTGGTCCTAAGGACAGGTGGCCATGGGCCGCAACATTGTATCGCAACAGAGCAAGGCATGGGGTGCGAACCCGGCACAGCTGCATGAAACAAGCGCCCAAACAGGGCGTCTAATCAGGCCGGCAAGGACACAGTGTTGCAAACAGGGAGGGGTGTGTGATGGCTGAAGGCATGCAGCTGCACAAGGAACGCACAGCCGCATGTGCCCATATGTGCACTAGGCCCCATGCGAGGACATCAGGTGCACCCAAACGCATGCCCACTGACACCAGTATTGCAATGAGAGGCCCGGCCAGCTGAGGGTGGGGCCCTGGGCCACCCAGGCCATCTCTGGGCCAGCATAACCGTTCCCCAACCCTGGGGACCCCACCACCATGGAGCAGGACAGGGAAGTCGCCTACTGGATGCACCTCGCGCTCACAGCCGAATAGTACCGCAACTACACTGAGCAGCTGCGCCTCCTTACCATATAGCATCACCTGGTCACCCGCCTGCGGGTTTTCCTGGCCTGGAGAGCTGCACATGCCCGCAGGGCCCACCATGGGTGCAGGAGAGCCCTGGCCCGGCACAGAGGCTCTCCGGGGCAGACCAGCAGGCTGTGAGCTGGAGCCGAACCCAGCCTGTGGCGATCCGCGAGGCGGCTGGGTGCCTCCAATGGGGGAGCGAGAGCATGCACTGGGCAGCCCTGCTCGCTATGCCCATTGACAGGCAGCTATGAGTCGCTGAGCGGGCACAGGGTTGGTGGGCCAGGGCGCTGGCCCAGTGGGACCAGGCATCTTGGAGGGCCCACTTTAGGATGGACAAGCTCACCTTGCTCTGCCTCGCTGAGGTCCTTATGCTCTGGCTTCAGCGACAGCACACACCCATGAGGACCCCCATCCCCATGGTACAGCGGGTGGCTATAAGGGTCTGGGCCCTAGCAATGCCCAACTCCTGCCAGTCCGTCTCCCAGCACTTCGGGGTCAGTCTGAGCACTGTTGCCGGTATCCTCAGGGATGTATGCGAGGCTGTGGAGGGAGTGCTCCTGGACAGAACGATCCAGCTGGTGGACCAGGGGGCCGTGATGGCAGGATTCATGGCCAGAGGCTTCCTCAATTGTATGGGTGCTGTGCACGGCACCCACATTGAGATCCTCCGCCCCTGCACAGGGTAGGCCACAGAGTATGCAAACAGGCACGGGTATCACTCACTGCAGCTGCAGGCAGTTGTGGATTACCGGGGCTAGTTCATAGACATCTTCACGGGCAACTCCAGCTGCAGTCACGATGCCCGGATCATGACTATCTCCCCCTTCTATGCCCGGATGTTCCGGGAGACTTTGCTGACATAGGGATGACCTGGATCGAGGGGGTACAGATGCCCCCCTGTATCCTGGGTGACCCTGCCTATCCCCTCACCTGGTGGCTAATGAAGGTGTACCCAGTCACATGCAACCTTGCGGAGGTGCTATACAATACCCTCCTGTGCTCCAGCAGGACCGTGGTGGAGCGAGCCTTCAGGGCCCTCAAGCAGCGTTGGAGGAGCCTCGCTGTCTGGCTAGACTACACTGTGGAGACCTCAGCCCTGGTGATCGGTGCCTACTGCATGCTTCACAACGTGTGAAAGACCGAGGGGGCAGCCCTGTAATATCCCCAGCCCAATCCGCCCCCTGGCCCGGTGCCCCTGTACGTGAACTCTGAGAACCCGAGGGAGTACCATTATGCCAAGCGCATCCAGGACACTCTGGTGAGGCATATCAGCTGGAAGGCTGAGGTGTGAGGGTTGAAACCACCCAGCACAGACCTGGGGGGTCCCTGGCCTGGCCCCTACACAGGAGGTGGTCCGATACCCCACCAATCCACCCCTGTCACCCAATAATGGGCACAGGAGGCAATATAGTGCAACCACAATTTATTTCACCCGCGTGTTCATGTGCACTGACCCCTCTCCCTCCACCCCAGCTGTGCCCTGCCCCCTATAGTGCCCCCCACCTCACACTTCCTTTCCCCTTCCACCCTTCCACCTTGTCCCCCCCATTTCCTGGGACGTCTCCTTGAATGCCTAGTATTCGCAATGGAGCTCTGTGAGCTCCCCTCTCCCCCATTGTCCGTGTCCCCAGCAGTGTCCTGGGCTGCCTCCTGGGCCGGCGGAGGGGCCAGAAGTTGGGGGGAGGGCAGGGGGGCCCTGAGCGGCTGCACACTCTGGAGCGCAGGGGGGACCGGGAGGCGGATGCGCGGCCCCTGTGGGCGTGGGGTTGGCTGGGGAAGTTGGGGCGGGGGCACTGAGGGGCCCGGCATGTGGCCCTGGGCAGGCAGGGTGCCTGGAGGGGGGGCTGCCATCACATAGGCACACATGGTGCCCGCGTGCAGGAGCAAGGAGGTCCCAATATCATGGGACCTGTCCATTTTGGTGGAGTGCTCCCACACCATCTCTGTGATGGCCTGCTCCAGTCGCCCGAGCACTTCCACCTGCCTGCTCTGCTCCCGGCACTCCCGCCTCCGCTCCAGGTGCACCTCAGCCTGGGGCCTCATGTCCCACGCCTCCACCCACTCCAGGGACCGCTCGGTGGCCTCCTCCATCCGGTCCATGGTCTCTATCATCCTCTCCCCTTGTTCCACTGAGGTCTGGATGATATCCTCAGCCTGGTCCTGGTCCTCCCTTCGCTGGAGGAACTGTGCCCGGTGCTCCCTCATGTGCTATGATGGGGGCACGGGCCCTGGAGACAGTGTCTGTTGGGGTTTCCCTGTAGGGTACAGGAAGGTGAGTCGCCTGCTGCCCCGGGAGCCTGCCCTGAGCCCTGGGATGGGACCGGGGCTCCGTGGCCCCCCCGGGTGTGTCACCTGGCCCCTTCCCACCATCACTCCCAGGCCCCTTCCACCGCCTCTGAGTATCCCGGGACCCCCTCCTGGCGCCCCAGTGGGCCCTCCCACCCAGACCGCGTGCCTTAGCTGGTTCCTCCACCTGCTGCCCGGGATCCTCAGTGCCTGCCTGCTCACTCACCTGGGTCTGGTGCTGGGGTGTTCCGTGCCCTGTGGCGAAGATAGGGGGTTGTTGGTATAGGGGTATGTGGGTGGGCAGGTGGGGCCTGGGCCCCCTTTCTGCCTTACTTGTGGGGGGCTGGGGCTGGCTCCAGGCCTTTCATCCCCCCCTTGGCCCTTGGCCCCTGGCCCTGTGGGCCCGGTCCTTCTCCCCTCTCAGTCACCTGCTTACCCTCAATGTCGGTCTCCGATCCTTCCGAGGCCATCCCCTCCATGTGGGAATGCTCCCCCATGGACCACTGGCTGAGGGTGATGAGGGTGCCGGCCTTGGACTCCACCTGTCCAGCCTGGAGGTGGGTGCTCTCTGGGCTGATGTCCGGGGGGGGGCTGCAGGTGCTGGTGGTCCCGGAGCGTTCCTCATGGTGGTCTGGGCCCAGGAGGTTGTGTCTACCAGAGGTGCGGCGAGGGGAGGGGGTACCTTGGCCCGTTCCCTGCCCTGAACCACTGCACTCCCCACGAGCCGTGGGGTGACTATCAAGTCCTTCATGTGCAGGATTCGGTCCAGGGCATCATAGAAGGGTGTGTTCTGGGCTCCGTGTCCAGACTGCCTATTGTTGTCCCTTATGGCCTTGTACCCCCTCTTCAGCTCCTTGGCCTTGGAGCGGCATGGTGCGATGGTGCCCCACTGCCTCCATTTACTGCACTATGTCCTGGTACACGTGCTCGTTCTGCTTGTTGAGCACGAGCTCTAACTGGTACTCCAGGGTCCCCCAGATATGTACAAAGTCCTGGATCTCCTGCAGCTCCCACTGGCCTTCTTTGTGGTAGGACTTCCTCCCTTGTCTCCACTGTGGGTCACCCTCCTCCTCGTCCTCCTCCTCCTCCACTGCCTCTTCCACCACCTCCTCCTCTGCTTGGGCTGGGTCGGTGTCCTCCGAGGGTTCATCCACCCAGGCCCATTTCTGTGTCTGCGGGATGCAGGGGAGGTGGGTTTATGGGTTGGTGCGGTTCTGTCCCCTCTCGTGGGCTGCCTCCCTTTCCCCCCCTCCCTTCCGGGAGACCGGGCTGGCCCCCTGCCCCCCCTTGGTGCCCCTGTGCCCCCTGTGCTCCTCCCCTTGTTTCCCCTTACCCGTTTCCTGAGTGCCTCCTCCCCCGGTCTGGCTGCTGTCCCCGGCGCGTCCTGTCCCGGCTGCTGCGGGTGTTGTCCCTCCACATCCTCCATCCTCAGCATGACCCCCGCCTCCCCCTCTTCCGCCTGTGCTCCCTCTGCCAGTACCACTGCCTCCTCCACCCTCACTCTCTCGCCCACCGCTCTCTTCTGCCTCCCTCCTCGCTCCATCCCACCACACTTCCCTGCTGAAGATTTCACTTTAAATCTCCCTCCGGTGGCTGTGTTGTTGCTGGTTGCCTGGCAGCGATGCTGCATGCTTTGTTCCCAACTGGGGATCATTTTCTTTGGTTGCTGCCGGTGATTGCCATCCAGACATTACTTTTTGTTGTTTCCCGGTGGGAATCTCTTTGACCACGCTTTCGGAGATTGCCCGGCGGGGAGCCCTGGAAGCATGGTTGATTTTGACCCAATGTGGGTATTGACCATGGTGAACATCTGGAGGCCGCCAAACAGACGTTCAGGGTGCTTTGGCCCCGCCGTGTGATTGACCGTGGTTCACTGTGGTTGAGCATGATCTCGTAACGTCTGAAAATACCCTTAGTATCTTTAGACATAACAGAAATCGGGTGTCAAAACCCCATAGCACGTGTTTGGCCATTGTGTGTAAGCACCATAACAATCCCAACATCAATTTGGTCACCCGTTGAACATCCATTGAACACGTAATGTGAACACCATTGCATCACAAGGACAATTTGTGTGTTCTGTCTGGAATGTGTCTAATGATATTGTGTGGTGTATTAGGTACAACAGGGGGAATGAGGCAAAAGTGCTTGCGTGCTGAGATCTGGTGGCGAGAAAAACACTGATTTGCCCCAGGATGGGTTGTGTGTCTAAGCAGCACCATATGGTGAACACAGGGCCGAACTGGTTTTTATATCAAGGTCAAAAACATATTCAGGCACCTGTTGACACTATAGGTGATTTCAGATGTGACAGGGTGGCATTCGCCCCATCACGGAATCAACCTATTGATTCCCCACCAGGATCAATACCGGCATGTCTCTTGATGTGCCGGTTGTTCCCAGCGGGGAATCTGAGGGGGGGCGGTGCTGCACGGTGCTACATGAGGCCGCACAGCCCTGCCCCCTTATGCTCCCCCAGCAATCCGCCCTCCTGGAGACGGGCAGGCGCAGCGGCCAATGTGGCCACGGCACCTGCCTGCCACCCGGAAGATTGACCACGGCCCAGAATCGGCGACGAGCACGGTTGCCGATTCCGGGTCGTGGTCGGGGAACAGACATGATGTTGACACGCTCAACCATGGTGAATTCCACCGTGGTTGAGCATGTCAACATCACGTCTGTTGGAGGGGGGAAGTGATTTCTGCCAGGTGTTCCCCCCTGGCAGGAATCACTTTGACCATGCTTTCAGAGATGGTCCCCGGACCATCCTCGAAAGCATGGTTATTTTAATTCCTGCCAGTGGTTCACTGTGGTGAACATCTGGCAGGATTCAAACAGACGTTACGGGACCATTCACCACCACTGCCGATTGACTGTGGTTGAGCGTGGTTTCGTAACGTCTGAAAATACCCTATGTCTAAAGACACCCCAAAGTTTGCAGGACTTCCTCAGTGTTTCGAGCACAATATAAGAACTTGACTAAACAAATGTCCCATAAAAAATCAGAAAGTCTGCCCTCAATTCATAACATGGTTTTCCATAACATAAAAGGATGTAAAACTCTAAATGTGGTTTATCGCTTATCGTCAAAGGATGTTTTGCACCATATCAATGCCAAGTGAGCAATTGTATATCATTTAGTTTATGTCATAAGATAGCTTGCATTACCAATATAGAACATCAATCATTTTAAAGCTCTTAAACATGCATGAGAACTGAGGGGAAAATAAATAATGGAGGAATCCACCTGGAGAACCCATCAATAATTGAAAAATAACAAGTTAGATGAAGAAGACCTTCATGTATTGATTAGTACCTAAAATGTGCAGGTTGATTCAGGTTCTGGAAATGGAGGACTTGGAGAACCTGGCACACTCGATTCAGCAGAACCTGCCAGCAGACCGGTCATCTGTTGACAGACCTGACAGCAGCTACTCGTGCACACAGCCTACAGCATGAGAAACTGACTCGGGGTGTGTGTGTGTGTGTGTGTGTGTGCTGTGGCAATTTTATCATTGTCTCTTATCTAAAGCGTGCTTCACTTTAAAATCTTCTGTTAATCACGAATCCGGTCTACCGCGTCTCAGGGCACTTTGCCATGTTCCCCAGCGTGCACTGTTTGCCACCAGGAAAGAAGCCAGATGGAAAGCATGTGCAGGGTTTGTCACGTGGGAAGCGCGCGTTCACGCACACGCACACACACACATTTTTGCCAGTGATCAATCACAGGATTGTAGAGCTGGGTTTCCCTATTCTGCAATTCTGTGCAGAATTGCTGGCAAAAATGCATGCAACGAGAAGTGGGATTTCCTGTGTGACAAACCCCGCACATGCTTTGCCTTTTGGATTCTTTCCCAGAGGAAAATCATGCAGACTGGGACATGGAGGAAAGCAGTGCACCCATACTGATCTCAAAGGAAACCCTATTGGTGACGTATTGAGCATGCATTAAGCTGCAACGCTGTTGTCCGGCACTCTTTTGTGTATGCACAGACAGGGGGCTGCCATTTTGCTCATGTGCAGTACAAAAATGATTTCTTTGCATATATGCAAAACGGCAGCGCCATACATTTTTCAGGATTGCATGGAGATCCCAGTCTGCAGCGCAAAAGCAGCAGCAAATGCCCGTGCAACATTCTGAAACAGAGGAGAAACTCTGCAAGGAGAGAAGAGCTGATTCGATTCAGACCCAGGTTGTACCCACAGCACTATTGAGGGATGTATCTTGCATGAGGGATGTATCTTGCATGAATTTGTCCAATCCGTTTCTCTTTAACAAATCAAGTTTACTATTGGTCTTTGTAGGGCACACGAATCCTGTCTAATCTGGAGTGACCGACTCTACTCGGCTGTATCCGGCCACCAATTGGTACCCAAACACATCCCAGTGGGCTATCCACACCTGCACTCGAGCTGACTCAACTGCCGTTGCTCTGCTTGGCCGTTGCTCCTGCCAACCACAGCTCAGCTGAGCCGGGTTCTTCCTCCTCTGCTTTTCTAAGAGAGGGGCGGGGGATTGTGGAGGCCTTTCCTGGCACTGCCAAGCCCTGGCCTCTGGATGGAAAATCAATGGGCACATGGCATGCCACAGTCCCCATACTGGAGGTGCATGGGGCATGCCTGCAGATCATGCCTGCATTTTGTGGGTCATGTATGCAACCCACACACATCCTCACTATGGGGACTGTGGCAGGCCATGCACTCACTGAATTTCCAGCCTGAAGCCAGGACTTGGTGTTTTGGGGTGCCAATGTCCATGACAGCCAGCCTTCCTTCCTTCCCTTCTTTTCTACTGCCACCTGCCCGCTGCTGCTCCTGCTGGTGCATGACTCTCTCACACACTCTCTCTCATACTAGTCCTAGCCCTCCTGGGGTGCTGTCTGCAAGTTGAGACACCCTGTCATGTCTTGGGGTACCAGTGCCCATGCTTGTCTGCCTGCCTTGTGATGACCATCAGAAATGTCAATCCTACATCCTCATCCTGTGCTGCTACCACCCAGTCCTCCCTGCTTGTTACTGGGAAGTTGGCTGTATCTGCTTAGGAAAGAACCACTATGGGTTTCTCTTATAACCTCTGTCTGTTACCAACAGGACTATTGATCAATTTTCTTGGAGGCAAATTTTTGATTAGGAATATTTGGAAATTATAAATTACTTACTATAAATTACTTTTTATAGTACTTACTATAAATTACTTACTCAGAGTGGGGCTCACAACAACAAAAATCTAAAGTAAAATACTTTAAAATCACTTAAAGCCCCAACGTCTGATCCAGCAAGGCATAGTCAGCAGCAGGGGGCCATGGCAGGTGCCCAAGCTCCAATAGATGGTGATACACCACCCCACGTGACCGCTGGGAGCCACACACGCCATGGATGCAGCCAAAGAAGGAAACAGCCAGGGTAGGGCCCCCCTCCTCCAAACAGGTTGCAAACCTGGCCAGGCTACACATAGAGAGGGCAGACATGGTCTCTGCCGGGGACCACACCACATGCGAGCACTGCATCTCTGGAATGTGCCCATCGGGAAAGGGATGGAGGCCAAGAGCATCCACATGGATCCGGCACTCGCAAGTGCTGGCCTCATAGCCAAAGTAGGAAGCCCGGAGCTCAGACTCGCAGAGACACCAGAAAGGGTATCTGGGCAGCACAGGAGCAGTTGCATGGCTGGGGAATGCCACAGGTCACAGAGAGACATGGTCTCCCAGAAGGTCCAGCTATAGGGGGTGCCAGGTAGGGTTGGGCAAACAGATCGTGGTTCGGGTTCGACCATTCAGTTCGGTCCAGTTCAGTTCGGCCGTTCAGGTTGGTCACCGCATTCGGGTTCGGCCGTTCAGTTCAGTCATGTTTGGTTTGGTTTGGTTCGGGCGTTCGGAAAAAGCCTCTCTATGTGAGAAATTATGGCCCCAGACCCATGACAGTGGGTCCTGGGGCTAGAGTGGCAGCTTCTGGATATTGGCAACAGGCTAGCCCTCCCTGCCTGTAACTTGGCCCCAGAACCCTGACGGCAGATCCTGGGGCTGGAGTGGCTGTTTCTTGGTGTGGTGGAATGCATCGCCTCTGTGTGAGGAATGATGGTCCCAGACCCATGATGGTGGGTTCTGGGGCTAGAGTGGCAGCTTCTAGATGCATATAGGCCACAGCCCTCCCTGCTGTAACTTGGCCCCAGAACCCTGACGGTGGATCCTAGGGCTGGAGTGGCTGTTTCTTGTTTTATTTATATATATATATATATATATATATATATATATACACACACACATACATATACATATACATACACACACAAACATATAACTGCTATTAACTATTCTAAAACCTATTGAACTAAATGGAATATGCTAATAATTAACTAAAAAGGCCTTGTCCTACAAACACACTGTATCTCTATCTATCTCTATAACTAAGCTAACTACTATGTATATCTATCTAGTAATTAGTATCTATCTAATAACTATTATCTATCTATACAATATTACACAGGGGAAAACACAAAGAACACAGGGAAACTGAAATGAAAATCAATCTAATAATATTCCTACTCTAAATAAATGCCAAACTGAAAACAGGGGAAGGGAATCAGGGATGAAATAAGAGGGAGAGGGGAAGGATTCAATGGAGGGGGGAGGAAGGAAGGAAGATTGAACACAGGGAACACAGGGAGGGGTAAAAACAAAAAAATAACACCTAAATCTAACTAATATAATCTAAATAAATGATAATATGGATGTAAATGGGTTGGATGGGTGAAATAGGAGGAGGATGGCAATGGATTAGGAATAGGAAGGAACAAAATCTGCTGGGAGAAACAGAGCCTTCTGAAAAGCCATCTGTTCAGGAACAGTGACTAGCTCAGAAGTTGTTGGGAAGGGGGGAGGCAATCAGTTTTGTTTCTTCCTGCACCTGCCTCATCGCAAGCCCCATTGGCTCCATGCAGCCTAGCTCGTGGGCAGTCGCAGACTGCGAAGCCAGTGGTCTGAGGTGGAAAGGGATGATGATTTGGTAGGCTGACTGCTACTCAAAGCCTCTCCACCCCTGGTGCCTGGAAGTCTTCTCCTCAGCTGACTCTCCCTCCCTGTCACATTTTGCCTTCCAGTGACACGTTTTTGCCACCCGAACTCACCCAAACATGATCCGAACTGACCAAATTGTTCAGTTATTTTGACGTTTGGAATTGAGTTTGGTTTGGTCAGTTCATGTTCAATCGTCTGAACAGCCTGAGTTCGGCCCGAACTCCTAACTTCTGAACGACGTTCGCCCGTCCCTAGTGCGAGGCGATCCAGGGCACGTGAGCCCCGGGGCAGCACAGCCGGCCATGGTCCAGCAGGCAAAGAGTCTGAACAGCAAGGAGTGAGGGCCCCCACATTCCCATGTGGACTGGGAAGGAAAGCAGGGGAGCTCCAAGGATACGGGATATGTACTCAGGCTGCAACATGGGATGGCTAGCGAGCAATGCATGGGGAATGGACCCAGCACAGCTGCAAGAACCGAGTGCGCAGGAAGTACATCAAGCACTGATAGCAGGGAGGTGATCACAACAGGCAACCAGCTGCAGACCACATGGGCAGGTGTATGCAGGCCCAGGGCACGAGCCCCCATGATGGAAGAACAGGTGCTGCCGGGGGGGGGGCACCCCAGCACCCACTCACCAACAGCCGGCCAACTGGTGGTGGGGCAGGTGGGAGAGGGCAGCCAACACAGGTGCGCTTCCCCCCCCAACAGGTGCAAGGGCGGGGCATGGAGTAGGGGCGGGCCCAGGACACAGTCATGAGAGCTGCGCACCAGACCACACCATCGCTACGCTCCACCATAGACGTGGGCCAGAGGGGTGGGTATTGGCTACACCTGGCCCTATGTGCAGAGTGGTACTGGGCACACACCGACCTCTTGTGCCTCTTCACTGACCTGATCCACCCAGGTGCCCGCATCTTGATTTGACTGGCCAGGAAGACTGTGGACACCCAGCTGTGCACATCGGGTGCTGGCACTCCCAAGGCAGGCTCAGGGCCCTTCGGACAGCCGGGGCGTACCAATGGGCCCTGCACCGCACCCAAGGGCACCCAGCTGCTCTCCAGGAAGCAGCCAGGAGACAGCACTGGAGCTGGCCAGTCATGGTACGTGCTGCCATGCTCACCATGCCCACACAACGGAGTCTCTGGGTCATGGACCGGGCACAGGAATGGTGGGCCAGGGCCCTGGCTCCATGGGATGATGCAGCATGGAGGACACACTTCTGCATGGACAGGTGGTGCCACCTGTGCCTTGCAGAGCTATTGGTGCCGTGGCTGGAGCGTCTACGCACTCCCATGTGAACCCCAAAACCAATGGTCCAGTGCATGGCCATAGCCGTCTGGGCATTGCCAACATCTGATTCCTGCCAGTCCATGGTACAGCATTTCAGTGTCGGACTGAGCACCATCATCGGCATCCTCCGTGACTTCTGCAAGGCTGTGGAGGGCATGCTACTTGACCGTGAGATCCAGCTTGTCAACCAGAGGGCCATGATGGCCGGCTTCGAGGCTGGCAGCTTCCCCAACTGCCTGGGCACTGTGGATGGCACCCACATTGAGATCCTCCACACACCCCAACAGGGAAGCAGCGGAATACATCAACTGGCATAAGTGCCATTCCCTGCAGCTCTCGGCAGTTGTGGACCACCGGGTGTGAAGGATGGCAATGGTAGGGGGAGAGGAGAGAAGGGAACCCACGGACCTGCTGCTCTACGCTTGGACTCGCCTTCTAGGGACTCCTGTGGATTAGGGGTGCTCACGATTCTGTTGTAAAAGAATCCCCTCAGGGTGGAAGTTGGCCCTAAATGTTCCTGGAGGAACGAGGCCGGGTCATCATAGGGGGATGAGATCAACAGAGAACGTGAGCATGCCCCTATCACACTCCCCAGGGGGACAAGGTCAGGTCCCTGCCCACACAACCACAAGACCACAAACCCACCCATATAGTGTAGGAAAGAGATTGCCACGTGAATGAAGTGAGGGAGAGGGGAAGCACCACGGGGGAATCACTAGGAAGGGGTTGACTGACCGGCACCAATCTATAGGGAGGACATTCAGGGAGTTACCAGGAGACAGGCTACAGTGCACACTTACAATAATAACCCCTTCAAGACACACACTCTCACCTGCCTTTCACTCACGTCACACTCAACCCTCTCGTACAGTCGCTACGTCAATAGAAAACACAAGCTTCGCTCAGTCGCACAGGGGCCAGTTCACAGCTATGCTGATCGCTGGCCCTGAGGAATGAATGCGGGATACTGAAATATCCCTAGGTCCACCCCCGCTGTGCCTGCAGGCGTGCAGAGCAGTGCAGTGTCAATTCAGGCCCCGCCCCCTCCTCTGCCGGTGTGATTCTATCCCTTCCGGTCTGCCTTGATCCCCCTGCCTGGTTGCCCCGCACTGCTTCTAAGCTAGAGAGGAACACCTCCATGCTTGTCCCTGATCGCATCTCTGCTCAACTCCCTTGCTGAGCCTGGGGGCTTAAGGTTGGTGGGGTGAGGTTCACATGGGGTGGCTCTTGAGTTGCGGGGCTACTACTCTCTCCCTGTCTCTGTACCCCCCTTGTCCCCTTTTTCCCTTGTAGACCCCGTCCAACCCTGACACCGGGGCCTGTTCACTGACATCTTCACCAGCCATTCCGGCCACAGCCACAATGCCTGGATGTTCACTGACATCTTCACCAGCCACTCCAGTCACAGCCACGATGCCTGGATCCTTACCATAGCACCCCTCTTTGCCCGGATGTACCAGGGGGGACTTTGCTGACATGTGGATGTCCAGGATTGGGGGGGTGCTGATGCTCCCCTTCAAACTGGAGAATCTGGCCTATCCCCTCCTCCGCTGGCTCATGAAGGCATACCCAGTCCCCAGGAACCCTGTGGAGGTTCTCTTCAACTCCCATCTCGGCACCTTGAGGACCATGGTTGAGAGGGCCTTCGGTGCCCCCAACCAGCTCTGGAGGTGCCTAGCAGGTCAGCTGGACTTCACAGTGGAGACCTCGGCCCTCGTGATCACAACATATGTGAGGCCGATGGGGCCGCCTTGGCATTCTCCATGCCCCAGCACCCACCAGGACCCATGCAGCTCTATGTGAATGCAGAGAACACGAGGGAGTACAGCTATGCCAAGCAGATCCGCGCTGCCCTGGCAAGGTGTATCACCAGTGATGCCAGGGCCTGAGCATGCTGGGCCCGCCCTTGGCAGACCCCACCTGTAATCAAGCCTCGCCCGAGGCGATCCCCCAGCCCCTTCCCGATGCAGAGTGTCTCACAATAAAGAGCTGGGTTTGGTATACCTGTGCATTTATTTTACAACATGTGCCCCCTTCCCCCCTGCCCTGCCCTACCTCTCCCTCCCCCATCCCCTTCCCCCCCCCCAACCCTGCTGCTTCCTAGAGTGTCCCCTCGGCTGTCCTGGGGGCACCATGGAACTCTGGGAGCCCCCCTCACCCCCACTGTCAGTATCCCTGAACATGTCCTGGGAAGCCTCCGGTCTGGACTGGCCTGTGGGGTGGGGATGGGGGCAGGCACAGTGGCAGCAGTGCTGGAGGGGCCCCCGGTTGGCTAATGGCTCCAGAGCCCTGGTGGGACCAGGAGGCAGATGTGCGGGCCCTGCGGGTGTGCTGGTGGCTGGGCCGGTGGTGGGGAGTGCCGTGGGGGGAAGCAGAAGTGCTGGGGCTGGTATGGGGCCGGGCGGAGCGGCTGCCATGATGTAGGCACTCATGGTCCCTGCATGAAGGAGCAGCATGGTGCCAATGTCCAGCGACCAGTCCATCTTTCTTGTGTGCTCCACTCCCAGCCGATCAATGGCTTGATGTAGCAGCCCCAATGCCTCCATCTGCCTGGTGTGCTCTCAGCACTCCCACCTCTTTTCCAGGCACATTTCCGCCTCCAGCCGCTGGTCCCAGGCCTCCTCCTGCTGCGGAGACCTCTCTGTGGTCTATGGCCACGATCATCCACTCCTCCTGCTCCATGCTGGTCTGGACTATCTCCTCCACAAGGTCCTCCCTCCGGTGCCGTACCTGTACCCTGTGCTCCCGCATCTGCTGTGTCTGGGGCATGGGGTTGGCTGGTGGGGGCGCTGCTGGTTGCCCTCTTGGGGACCTGATTGGGGTCTGTTAGTCGGGCTCTGATGCATGCCACCAGTCCTGGAGCTGTGCTGGGGGTGGTAGTTGGGCCCCCTGGCATGTAGGCAGCTGCGGGCCTCCCCCTCAGTGCCCCCTGTGCCCAGGATGCCCCACTCGTACCCCCCGCCCTGAGTTTATGAGCATGCTGCCATGGGGCTAGGGGGGCATGCCTCTCCCACCCCTCCATGCCCTTGGTGCACCCCATTGCCCACCCGCCATGGTACCTCACCTTGTTCCACCAGCTGCTACTGCAGCTGGTCCCCATTGTCCCCCTCACCTGGCAGTCCCATGTACCGAGGAGCGTGTGCACCTGTTGGGGAATGGATGTGGGGGGTTCCATTACCTTTGCATGGGCCCGGTCCCCATCCCACTGTCCCCTCCACTTCCTGGAACTGGGGGCTGGCCAGCGGCACCTGTCCCCCCTGTTCTGTGCCCGATCAGGCCCCTGTGCACCCCAACCACCTTCCTGAGTTTCCTGGGGTCTGCAGGGATGACCCGCACCCTGTGTGGGCCCCCCAACCCTGGGCCCACCCGCTATGGTCCATTTCCCATCCCACCTACTTGCCTACCCTCTATGTCTGTCTCGGATCGCTCTGAGGCTGGCCCTCCATGTGGCTGTGCTCCCCCTGCATCCACTGGCTGAGGATGACCAGTGTGATGACCTCAGATCCACCCAAGTCAGACTGTGGGTGTGGGCTCCTGATGCTGGTGCATGAAGGGGGCCTGTTACTCCCTAAGGTCCCAGGGCATTCCACTGGGTGGTCTGGGTCCCCAGCATTGGTGCCTGCATGTGGGACTGTGAGGGGTGGGGGCACATCTGCCAGTTTCCTGCCCTGGACCACAGTGCTCCCCATGAGCCGTGGAGCGACTATGGAGCCCTTCATGTGAAGGATGAAGTCCAGAATGTCATAGTAGGGGAAGGTCTGTGCACCGTGTCCGGACCACCAGTTATTGTCTTTGATGGCCTTGTACCCCCTCTTCAGCTCCTTGACCTTGGAGCGGCATTGGGTCATGGTCCTGTGGTGCCCTGTCACCTCCATGTTCTGCATGATCTCCATGAACATGTGCTCGTTCCTTTTGTTTATGGCTAGCTCCACCTGGTGCTCCAGAGACCCCCAGATCAGTATGAAGTCCTGTTTCTCCTTGTGCCCCCATTGCCACCCTCACTGGTACCGGTGTCTCCCGCCCCCTCCCCCTGCTCCTCCTCCGCTGTTCTCCTCTGGGGGCTCCTGCTCCTGGGCCCATTTCTGGGTCTGTGGGTCATATGGGGGGGTTAGGTGCCTCTGTCCTTCCGACGCATGGGCCTCCACCCTCCTGCCGGGCGCCCCTCCTTCTTGCTCCTCTTCCGCTGTGCAGGCCCCCCCTCACTCTCCTTACCCATTTCTGGGATGACTCCATCCCCTGACTGGTTGTTCCCTCTGGGGCGGCCTGCCCCGGCCGCTGCTGCTCCTCCGCCACCACCTCCAGCACCACCACCTCCTCCTACTCCCTTCCTCAGTTGCCCTCTGCCCTCCTCGCCCTTCAACTTTGCTCCATCCTGCCACATTCCCCTGCTGCTGTGTGCCCTTTAAAATTTCCCTCCCCTGTCTGTGTTTTGCTCGTTGCCTGGCAGCGACACTGAGTGTGCTGGCCGTGGCTGGGAATCATTGTGTTTGATCCCGCCTGGTGGTTGGTGTTTAGTCATTACTTTTGGTGGTTTCCCGGTGGGAATTGCTTTGACCACTAGGGATGGGCAAACAGAATAGAGTTCGGAAATTCGGTTCGGTTCAATTCGGTTTGAAATTCGAGTTTGGAAATTCGGTTAGGTTCGGTTTGAAATTTGAGTTTGGTTCGCAAGTTAGTTCGGTCAACCAAACAGACTGAGTTCAGTCGAATTCCGAACTTCCGAACCAAGTTCGGCCATTCAAAACCAGGTTTTTTGGTGTGTGTTGCCACTAGGGTTGGGCGAACAGAACGGAGTTTGGAAATTTGGTTCGGTTTGGTTCGGTTTGAAATTCGAGTTTGGTTCGGAAGTTCAGTTCGGTCGACCGAACAGTTCGAATTCAGTCCGAACTCCGAACTTCTGATCTGCGTTCGCCCATCCCTATTGACCACGGTTCTGGGGATGGTCCAGTTCCGACCTCCAGAACCGTGGTTGGGTTTGGCCTCTATGGGTGGTTGACTGTGGTGAACATCTGGATGCCACCGATCAGACTTTTGGGGCTGTTTGGCCATGCCATGGGGTTGACTGTGGTTCTCTGTTGTTGACTGTGATCTCTTAACATCTGAAATTACCCTATATGATTAACTATATGAGTAACTATCTAAGCCTCAAGCCTGAACTATCTAGGCCTCAAGCCTGAAGCCTATCTAGGCGCCTCAACTCAAGAGTCTAGGCTACAGTCACAGTGCTGAAGCCTGTGTTTGGATGCCAATTGGCCATAATCATGTGTCTGTATTGCTAGCCTACACCCCCCTGCCCCCCGCCTTGCTCTGCGAAGTCCCAAAAGTTTCAGAACTAATATCTACACAACTTCTATTGAAATCATGAAATTTATATTGCTTATAGAATTGGGACCATTTATCCAAACTTTCCAAATTTTGGCAAGGATGATCCCTTGGGTGAGATAAACAACATATCTAAAGGCCATACAAATTGTATGGAAAACAAAGTTGCAACAACTGGAAACGTGGGGAAAACAAAGTTGCTACATCTGGAAATGTGGGGAAAAGCAGGAAAAGATTAAATTGCTTATACAATTAGAACCTTTTATCTAAACTTCCTGAACTTTGGCAGGGATGATCCCTCTGAGCATGGGTGCAATGAGTACAAACATCACCCAAGTTTCATGGAAAACAAAGATGCTATAGATGAATATGTGTGCGGAAACAACAAAAAAACAATTTCTTCTGGAATCAGGACACTTTAGACAATCTTTATGAAACTTGGCAGGGATTATCCCTCAGGTAAGGGGCACAATCATTCCAAATTTCAAGATGGTTGGCTAAACATGAAGATGTTACACCCAGAAATCAATTTTCCATAGAAATCAATGGGAAAAAAGAAAATGTAAAAATAATGAATGCTATATAACCAAATAATGAGAAACCAAGTGCCATAATAACAAAATGAATAAAGAAAAATGAAATGAATACCTGGTTCTTCACACCCCTAAAAAAAAGTGGGCATTAACTGGGAGTACAAATTGAAGTACTCACTGCACCCATAGCCCCAGAGGAATCCTTACTGCTCCAGCCCAGCATTGGTTGGACCAAGTGGCAAATTGAGACCTTTTTGCTTTTTTGCTGAATAGATTTTTCTTTTCAGTTCCCATGTCCTCCTAACCGAAACCTCCCCCTTTTGTTTCTCTCCTCCAACCATTGTATTCTGTCTAGCACATTGGCTGGGAGGACCCATCCCAAACCTCCCCCTATTTTTTCTCTCCTCCAACTGTTGTGTTCTGTCTAGCACGTTGGCTGGGAGGACCCATACCAAACCCTCCCCCTTTTGTTTGTCTCCTCCGACCATTGTGTTCTGTCTAGCACGTTGGCTGGGAGGACACATCCCAAACCTCCCCCTTTTGTTTCTCTCCTCCGACCGTTTTGTTCTGTCTAGCACATTGGCTGGGAGGACCCAACCCAAACCTCCCCCTTTTGTTTCTCTCCTCTGACCGTTGTGTTCTGTCTAGCACGTTGGCTGTGAGGACCCATCCCAAACCTCCCCCTTTTGTTTCTCTCCTCTGACCGTTGTGTTCTGTCTAGCACGTTGGCTGTGAGGACCCATCCCAAACCTCCCCCTTTTGTTTCTCTCCTCTGACCGTTGTGTTCTGTCTAGCACGTTGGCTGTGAGGACCCATCCCAAACCTCCCCCTTTTGTTTCTCTCCTCTGACCGTTGTGTTCTGTCTAGCACGTTGGCTGTGAGGACCCATCCCAAACCTCCCCCTTTTGTTTCTCTCCTCTGACCGTTGTGTTCTGTCTAGCACGTTGGCTGTGAGGACCCATCCCAAACCTCCCCCTTTTGTTTCTCTCCTCTGACCGTTGTGTTCTGTCTAGCACGTTGGCTGTGAGGACCCATCCCAAACCTCCCCCTTTTGTTTCTCTCCTCTGACCGTTGTGTTCTGTCTAGCACGTTGGCTGTGAGGACCCATCCCAAACCTCCCCCTTTTGTTTGTCTCCTCCGACCGTTGTGTTCTGTCTAGCACGTTGGCTGGGAGGACCCATCCCAAACCTCCCCCTTTTGTTTGTCTCCTCCAACTATTGTGTTCTGTCTAGCACATTGGCTGGGAGGACCCATACCAAACCCTCCCCCTTTTGTTTGTCTCCTCCGACTGTTGTGTTCTGTCTAGCACGTTGGCTGGGAGGACCCATACCAAACCCTCCCCCTTTTGTTTGTCTCCTCCGACCGTTTTGTTCTGTCTAGCATGTTGTCTGGGAGGACCCAACCCAAACCTCCCCCTTTTGTTTCTTTCCTCTGACCATTGTGTTCTGTCTAGCACGTTGGCTGGGAGGACCCAACCCAAACCTCCCCCTTTTGTTTGTCTCCTCCAACCGTTGTGTTCTGTCTAGCATGTTGGCTGGGAGGAAGCTGGGGGAGGAGGTGTCCTCTTCTTTCTTTTGTTTGTCAGTCCTTGACATGACATGACCAAGATCCTTGCCTGGGGCTCCAAGGAACTATGATGATATAACAAAGAATGATTTATATTATGGGTTTCTTTTTAATGGTCTTATGTTTCTTGTATTTTTAAGCAGTGGCGGGGCTAAGATGAAAGTGTGGGAGGGTTGTGAGTATTTGAACAATGGGCGAGTGGATGTCTGGACCTCTCTGTGAGAGAGGGGTACAGGCATGGGGGGAGAAGGGGTTGGATTATGTCCTGACCCCTCTGTGAGAGTGGAAGGAGGGGCCTACGGCAGAGGGAGGGGTAAGAGGAAAGCTGCAAATATGTACATAAGCAACAAACCTTCAATTCCTTATAGCATCGTGACCCTTTATCCAATCTTTATGACATTTGGCAGGGATGATCCCTCAGAAAAGACGTGGGTTATGTCCTTACTAGAGCTGAAACTGGACACCCAAAGATTTGGACACCCCTGATAAATCTGGGATGCCTGAATCGACCCTGCCCCTTTTGGGCACCATTGATGCTCACACAGGCTGATCAAAAGTGATGACTGGCCTTTGAAACTGACAGCCCGAGCTGGCACTGCATCAGCTAGCTCCAAAGCAGTCCCAGATGGGGTTTTTCATTATCAAAGGCCATGTCCCCGCCCAAGGCACAACTGAGAAACGTTGGGGCAGAGGGGTGAGAGGTGCCAGCTGGCCTTTGAAAGTGACAGGCCCTGTCTGGGACCACTGCAAAGCCGGGTTTCAAAGCGCTCTTGCCCGGTACTTGTCAGTTTCAAAAGTGGCTTCCCGACCACAACGCCTATCAGAGCACTGTCTGGGGGAAGCCCCAGCTCACCTTTGAAACTGATAAGCCCCACCTGGAGTGCTGAGGAGTTGACTCTGCAGTGGTCCTGACTGGGGCATGTCAGTTTCTCTGTGTAATGCTCCTTTGTGAGAGGGTGATGTGCAGGCACTGGGGAGAGGAAGTGCACTGCAGTCTCCTGCCTGTTGGGGGGGGGGATGTGTTTGAGGGGGGACAAGATTGTAACCTTTTGTTCCATTTGAATTTTTTGTAAAATTTATTTGGGTTCCTGTAATTTCCCATATCAGTTTGTGTTTCATATTTCTTTGTAAACTCTCCTGCGTTCCTAGGAAGAAGCTTGCGGTAAATCAATAAAGAATAAAAATAACAAATAATTATAGTTCTGGCTATTCCCAGGTTTTTTCTCAAACACTTTTCTGATGCAGCAAAGACATTGGCCACAATACCAAACCGCCTCCATGAAGGATCCACGCAGGATCCATATGGGCCCCACGTGCACACACGCAGGTTGTGGATGGCACACACAGGGCATGGGATTGGCCCCACTGCCAGCCCTCCCAATAACTCAACTCAGTTGTGTTCAGGATGAAGACTTAAGGCAAGTAGTTTAGTGTGGGTTTTGAAACTCCTTTGAGGTTGCAATGGTATCAACATTGTGTGCTGAGGGTTTATTTTGAAATGATAGAACGAATGTAGTCTTGGCTACCTGTATGGTTTATGCCCCGTTCCATTCCATCAAGATGGCTCTGCCCTGGGCAGCGAATGATAAATTAACAAAATGTGCTGAACAGATGTAAGAGAGTTGGATGCAAATTACTGCCCCTCTGCTTAAGGAATTGGTTGCGCAGGAAGGCAGTTATAGCTGAGCCATCCACACGTTGAAATGAAGTTGTGCACCATTATTATTTTTAACTGCAGTTTTACACAGACCATTTATTGTTGATTACACCGCTTCCAAATGGCAGCCGGGTCTAATTTAGAGCTTCAAGATGGCACTGACAGATGCAAACCCATTGATTTTGGCAGCTGGAAAGCTGAACAGCTGAAAAGAATGGCATTTTGCAGAAGAGCTGGAGTATTTGGCAATTGCAAAACCTCTCAAAAGCATCCTTGTCTGATTAGCTGGGTAGACAGTTTCTAGTCATCACAGACCACCAGAAACCAGAGTGGTAAATAACTCCAGTTTAGGAGAGGAGATGGGACATGTTTGCATTAGTTTGGATTCAGCATCTGTCAGAGTGCAGTGGCGGCGTAGCGCAGCAGTAAGTGGCACCGTGACTGCAAGGACCCGGGGAAAAGGGGAGGAAAACGAGGAAAGATTTCACAGCAGAAGTCATCATAATGCATTGAACTGAAAGGCCACTGAAGCCTGAACTAATTTTAGTTGGTGCCTGACTGTACAACAGATGTCTGGAACTTTTGCTCACAACATGAAGGAACTAAAGAGGACGCCATGATGGAAGTCTCTCAGAAAGACGTAGGTAATGAAGCATAGGTTGAACGGGTTTAAAAACAAATTTAAGTAGCACAACTCAAGGCTGGAATTAAAATGATTCATAGCAGTTAGAACTGAAAAAAGTAGGGAGAGGAAAACCTATCCATAGTTAGAATCCAGCATTCTGGATAGCTTGGCAGTTATCTGGTAAAGACCCAGAAACAGTAGAGGATAAATGTCAAACTAGAATACCAGATATTACCAATTGCTGCTTACTGCATTACCGCGTACCACTTTTATCGGTCTTCTTTATGTAACGTGGGACAGAGGGAGAGGATAAAAAAATAAAAGAAAGTTAAATTGCAAATTAGCTGATAAATGGTGATTCTGTAAATGGTAATATGGTAAACGGTAATCTGGTTAATTGGAAAACAGCCGGATGCTAAATTGAATATTATCAGTATTGTACCAGATATTGGATTCCACAATATCCAGCCCAGTACTGGATAGTAGCAGTTCCTTGTCTCAGTTGTGGTGACACTCCCGGGTCCTAACTAGTGCTGAGGAAAGATCTCATCGAATGTGAGTTTCTTGTCAAAATACTGGGGCTCAATCTGCCCAAGGACAAACAGAGCACTGTGATTTCTTCACCGGGTTTTTGGCAAGAAATATAATAATAATCTTTTTAAAATTACTGCATATGCACACAAATTATGCCAGGCTGTTTCATGCATGCACAAAATGGCCACTATTACCACCAAAGTGGCGTCAATAGTGTAGCCACCATTTTGGTTAAGGGCAGTGGCCATTATTATTATTATTATTATTATTAGCAAGCATTTATATAATGCCAGCAATGTACCTGGTGCTCTACAAAATAATTAAATAGACACGGTCCTTGCCCTAGGGCTTACAATATGAGAGACGGGGTGTGTGTGTGGGGGGGGAGGTGACGAAGGAAGGGGAACAGAGGGAGAGACAAAGAGTGTAACATTCACGAGAATGCGAGGTCCCAGGTGCCCGTGCTTGGCTTGGTTACATCGTGAATGATGGCTTGTTGGTCCGTGTGGTGAGGATAAGAGTACACAGACCTCAGATAACAGATTGTACTGGATGGAGGGTATCAGCCGGAGTCAGGAGAAGAGAGCAAGGAGTCAGGGAGGGCAGAGTGGAAGAAGTGGGTCTTGAGGAGGGATTTGAAGGTACGAAGGGAGGCACATGCACATAATGGCCTGGTGGCCATTGCACATCAACAGTAATTTTGATATTCTTTTAAAAACAAAATTTCTCAGAGAAATTGTACTATATTCAAATTTGTGGCAAGAACTCAATCCTGGTTCTTTCCTTTCCTTATTTATTCATTTATTTATTTATTTAATTAATAGATTTACACACAGCTCCAGGGGAGAGACACACAGCTCCGGGGGAGAGACACACAGCTCCGGGGGAGAGAGACACAGCTCCGGGGGAGAGACACAGAGCACTGTTTTTGACAGGAATGTATCAAATATCTTTCATGCCATTTCAGAAAATGTACAGGAGATTTTGATAAAGGGACCCAATTATATAAGTGTCAGGGGGGGAAGGGGAAAGGGACCTACCCTAGCAGGAGACAGGGATTGAGGGAACCTATACCTGGGGAGGGTTACTGTCGGAAGGGCCCAGAGAACCCAGATAAGAAAGATATCTAGAAGGAAAAACCTCTCAGCCAGTCTCTTGGGTGTTTCGAGACAGTTCTCGTTCTCCCAGCCGGGGAACCCGGCCTCAGAGTGCACAGCTCATCATTGAGGCTACAGAAAGGAAGGGGAAAA
>QEPC01012935.1:106953-128617 GCA_003113815.1 Sphenodon punctatus | reverse complement strand
TCAGGAACAGTGACTAGCTCAGAAGGTGTTGGGAAGGGGGGAGGCAATCAGTTTTGTTTCTTGCTGCACCCGCCTCACCACAAGCCCCATTGGCTCCGTGCAGCGTAGCCCGTGGCCAATCGCAGACTGTGGTCTGAGGCAAAAAGGGGTGGTGATTGGGCAGGATGGCTGCTACTCCAAGCCTTTCCACCCCTGATGCCTGGAAGCCTGCTCCTCAGTTGACTCCCACTCCTCACAGTGACATGTTTTTGCCACCCGAACTCAGCTGAACGCGAACTGAACTGACCGAACTGTTCGGTCATTTCATCTTTAGGAATTGAATTCAGTTTGGTCAGTTCGTGTTTGGATTTGAGTTCGGCTTCGGTCGTCTGAACAGACTGTGTTCGGTCCGAACTTCTGAACCGCGTTCGCCCATCCCTGTGCAGGAGTGGCAGGAAATTATCGTGCACAGAATTCCCTTGATACAGACATCATTCTCAAGTGATCTACCAAGACCCATCCTTTGGGCTCCGAAACTTGAGACCAACGTCTCCCCCGTTGACTCTTAGCTCTCGGGCACCTTAGAAACTGGAGTGAAGAAGAGCACTCCCGTTTAGAGGAGTCTTCTCCGCAGCAGTTGGTGTGATCTCCTAGCTTATTTCTTCCCCAGACATGTCCCCAGGGTTACCGGTCCTACTTTCTTCCCCAGTGGTGTCTCTGAGAGGCTGGGCCTCCTCCCAATACCATGAAAGTAGCTTGTGATGTACTCAGTACATCACAGTAGATGTCACTCAATCTCTCGGCTACGGCTGAAACTCAGCTCAATTGTCTCACCAGCTCTCGACGAGAAGGGCGGGTGTTCCCATCTCACCTTGAACCGAGTCAAGAAACTCCCCTCTTCTCATCGAGAGCCGGCGAGAATTCCAGGGGGGCGGGAGTTGCAGATGGGGGCAGCAACACGGGGGCCATAGTTGAGCAGGGGGCAAAGACAAGCCCCCTGACAACCTCTGGCTCCTGCCCGGCATCCTCACCTGGGGGGAAAGGGAAAGTTTAGGCAGGGGTCGGGCAGGGGTCGGGCAGGGCATTTGGAGGGGTTTGACCCCCACCCCCCGCGGTGCTTCACGTCATGCTGGGCCCCTTCCTGAATCTTCAGTTTTAAACACACCCCCACCCCCACACAGCTGGCGCATGCTCAGAACACCTAGGCTCTGCGTGCTCTTTTCAGAGATGGGGCATCAGGGCTGAGCAGCTCTTTTGACAATCCTGGACCTATGACCATTGGCCACTCTGCCCTGTCCCAATGTGAACCTTCCCTTCTCCTCCCAGATGTGGAGGCCAGGCAGGGGCTGGAGGTATTCAGTGGGCTTGTCTTTGTTCCCTGCTCACCTTCAGCCCCCATGCACCCCCCTGCATGGGACACACACACCCTCGTTGAGTAATTTGCGAGAAATTGAGGGGGGTCAAGAAAACCCGAGTTCTCATGAGAATTCCCCCCCACCTCATTTCAGCTCTATGCCGAAATGGCCAACCCTGCAATGAGCCTCTCTACTTTAACAGAAAATATTAAAGAATCTTAACTATCCTGCGGTCTGCCGGGGGTGCCTTCTTGGAGGTCCCCCACGTTAAGCGGGGGGCCACAATGGAGAGGGCATTCTTGGTGGCAGGGCCGCGCCTTTGGAACTCCCTCCCGGAGGAAGCTCATCTGGCCTCAAGCCTGTTGACATTCCGGTGAAGTTGCAAAACCTGGCTGTTCGCCCAGGCCTTTGGGAGGGAGGGAGGGAGGGGAGGGTGAGGGGTTTTAGCTCCCCCACCTATTTTTGTTTGTTATATTCATGACTTTAGCCCTGTTTTAATATTTTAATATTTTATTATTATTATTATTATTATTATTATTATGAGTGTTTTAAATTGTTTTTATTGTATTTTAAAATTGTTGGAAGCCGCCCCGGGCTGCGTTGCAGGAGGGGCGGGGTATACATTTATTAAATAAATAAACTAATAGGAGTAGCCAAAAACAACCAACCAGACATTATGTGTTTTCAGACAGACAACCTGATGCATTCCATTCATGCAGAGGTTCACCACTTATGAGTCAGAAAACTGACAGGGTTTACAATATCTTAACATGGGATCACGATCCTGTTATTCTTTGTCTGTCTTGGTTGTTGTGGCAGGAGGTGTGGAATAGAAATCAATCCATCAATCATCATCATCTTGGGCCATGAGATAAGTCTCTAAATGGGGCCACACAAACAAACAACTTAGAATCCACTGCCTCAGTAGCATCTCTTTTAAAAATAAATAAATATATTCATTTTCATGATATGAAGGAGCATCAGTGAGCACTGCAGCCTGGGCAGTGAAGAGCTTGGGAAAGCCTGAAGGAAGAGGTAGATTTTAAGAGAGATTTGAATGCTGACCAGGAGGCAGGGAGCAGTGTCCAGGGAGGGAATTCCAGGTAGAAGAGGGTAAAGATGAAACAGTGAGTGAGGGTAGAGATGAAAAGACAAGCACTTTAAGGTGTGTGTAAAATACAAACACCTTAAAGTGCTGGTCTTTCAATCTTCTGGGTTTACAAGTCCACAAGTAAGTTCCGGATGCATTCTTCACACACACACACACACACACACACACTGCCCTGAGGCAGCCTAAAGTAGCCGCAGCTGTAGACGTGAGGGGCTGCCATGGAAATCAAGTGACCCCAGCTGCCTGGAGCAAAGCAGTTTACCAGCAGAACTTTTTACACACAAACGTTCTGGGAGAAGTTCTACGCAGAAGTTCAAAGAGCTGGATGTTTAAGATCTGGGTGAGTGATTTAGACACACAGAAAGTTCAGGATGTAACAGCAAACATTCAGGAGAAAATGTGTGTTTAAACACAGCCAGTGATCCCTGTGGATAAATGGGTCAAGCAGATTTTCAGGATTTGAACCATTCCTGGCCCCTGAAGTCTGTGCCCATGTGCACGGTCAGAAGTTGCAGCGGTTGGGGCTGGAGCTTCTGGTTGACACGTGCACATGTCATGGGCCCCACAATGCCAATGCAGCGGTGCCCAAGGCAGCTCGCCTAGTCCCAGTGGTCTGAAACCAGCCTTGGAACAGCCACTGCCGCCACCTCCCACCGTGCACCTGGAGAGATCATTATAGGTCCAGAGAAAAGCTTCCCTGACACCTCCCCCCACCCGCTCTACCAGTGTTGGCTAATCCCTGCTGAAATTACCTTGTGGATAGAAAACTATTCTTCCTTCTATCTCCAATTGCGGAAAGAATGGGGGAACAGGCAAAGATGGCTCAGAGAGCAGGAGACTCCAGGTCAGATGGAGCTGGTGGCACAGGAGGAGCAAAGTTTCTGGGTGTGAACACAAATGCTGGGAGTAGTAAAGCCATAAAAGGCTGAGATTTGGAAGACAATTCCCCCTCACCCCACTCCTCATGGGGAGGGTGCTTTGTCCCCCGGTCTGTTGTAAGGAAGGAGCAAGGTTTGGAGCAGCCTGAACCGAGCACCCAACCTATTTTTTTTTTAAAAATGAAACCCTTGGAGTTAAGGCTGATTGCCTCTTTTAGGGGCTGGGAAGGCATTTTTCCAAGCAATGGGTTAGTAGGCTGCTGTTGTTGTTTTTTGCCTTCTCCACAGTGTATCTCTATTTGTTGCAAGTGTGGGCTTGGGGGTTAATCCATTTTTACACTCTCGGTGGTGGTCCAGTTTTCCGTGAGGTTGTGAGAGTCAGAGAGAACAGCCAATGGAGCCAGCTCCATCAGAGTTGGGTGAAAGAAGGTACATGCGGCATGGAGGCTTGACCCTCACGGGGGTAGAGGGACATGTACGGATGCCATCCTAGGGGGGTGGGAAGGGTTTCCTCACAATAGGAGGTGGAAACCCAAGGTTTGGGGCCTCCTAGTTAGTCATAGGTTGTAAGTTTAACTGGACCACGTTTTTGTTATGGGGGGTTCACCCACCCACCCACCTCCAAACTCTTTTAGTTGTATTTCTAGAAAGAGTGAAGCCTGAAAATCCTCAATAATGGGCATTTTAACACACACTTTACACAATCTTCTGGGTTTACAAGTCCACAAGTAAGTTCCTGATTCATTTTTCACACACTCTGCGCTGAGGCAGTTCCTGGATGCATTCTTCACACACACACTGCCCTGAAGCAGCCTAAAGTAGCTGCAGCTGTAGACGTGAGGGGCTGCCATGGAAACCAAGTGACCACAGCTGCCTGAAGCAAAGCAGTTTACCAGGAGAACGTTTTACACACAAAAGTTCTGGGAGAAGTTCTACAAGCCGGATGTTTAAGATCTGGGTGAGTGATTTAGACACACAGAAAGTTCAGGATGTAACAGCAAAAATGCAGGAGAAATGTGTGTGTAAAAACACCCAGTGTGTCCTCCTCATCCCCCCTTCTGGACGTGGTGGCAAGGAGATTGTGCTGGATCAGTTCGGTTTTAAGAATATTCGTCTTCACTCCGAGCCAGTTCATTTTAGAATAGCTGTTGATTTTCAAAGTCAGCTGTTAAATTTGTCCTGAATTGTTATTGATGGTTCCATTTAAACAGGAAGAAGGCTGGAGCTTTGGATAAGTGCTACGGTACATTCTGCTGTTCTAATCTCCAGTTGATAGGATCCATTCAGCCTGATTTTACACAATGAATGAGTTTCTGCTTAATTACTGTTGACATGTATTGATTGGCTCCCTCAAAATGCATTTACATATTGCAGAAGATTGTCTTGGCCAACGTGTTGGTGTTTGGAGATTTAAACTTGTTTTCCTGAAGGTGATTTTTTTCTGTTTATTCCTAAAATCAAGACCTCAGTTCTTCCCATTCTTACTGTTATTGACTGCTCTGGCTCTTTCTAAGGGACTGAAAATCAATTCTCAGTCAAAGGCAATGCATATTTCTGCTAGCTGTACAGATGAGATTTCCTTTTAGATGGTAAGAGACTTATTTAGAGCTGTCTATCTACTCCTGAGTTGCATAATCTTTATTCTGCAAATATTGATTTGTTTTTAATAAGGCTAAAAATGACTTTGAGCAAAGATGTGAAGTGGTACTGTATTTATTTTGAAAGGAGGCCCTGAATGACTCAAAATGGCTGCGCGCCTGAATCCTTTATGGATTTTTCACATCATGCCTCTGCGCTGAGCTGTGGGAAGAGTCTGCATTTCAAACAAAATGGTTGCCGGGTTTATGAGAGCTTTAAAAAAAACCTTCTCAATACCGCAGTTACCCCCCCAAAAAAAGTTTCACAAGTAGCCATTCTTAATTTCCGATTACACAAAGCCATTTTTGTCACGTGGGCATCTGTATTCAGCTTGGTGCTTCTGGCCAGAGCAGAGAACAGGGAAAATTGATAATCCTCTGTCACTTGCAGTATTGCTCTTCTGAGGAACATGCTTGGCTTGGGAAATTAACCCTTCATTTAATTCTACTCCTTGAGACTGGACACGTATACATATAGACCTGCTTGAATTTGATAATAATAACAATGAAGTTTGCTTTTGTACTTTGTACTCCATCCCACCATTCTTTACAGTAAGAAAAGTGATATAGACAGATTTCAAGATCACAGAGTTCTATGGAAGAACCCTTTCCTGGGAATTAAGGTTTAAAAGAATGCAGAAATGGAAATGTGATTGAATGGTTGGACTGCCTGTTTTCAAGGAAAGAAAACTGGAGTATGCTAATTTGTATAAATTTGAATGTATTGACATATGCAAATTTAGAAAAGTTGGTTAGGATAAAAAAAATGATAGAGAGAGGAGATAGCTGTGAGATAAATAGAATAGGGGCCTGGGTGTGCGGCTAGGAATTGATTGCAGAATATCGGGATGCAAGGGTAGATGGACAGCCCCACAGTCGAAGCACAAAGGGGCTTTCCAGGCAAGGAGACTCAGCTTGATCCCTTCAGCTGCCACAAGGACTCTAGGGGTTGCATCTCCTGGGCTTCTGCACTTTTCACTTCTGCCGCTTGTGGTCATGCTGTTCCGGCTCCCTGCAACCCTGGGAGTTGGATCCTATTGGAGGGAAGTGTGTGTGTGTTTGTGGATCAATGAGTGGAGGAAGGTCTAGTGTGTATGTATTAATTTAGCCATGTGGGTGGCAGGAGAGAAGGGGTGCAAAAGTCAATGGTCACAATCCCAAGTGGAATCCGCATGGGATCCACGTGGCACAATGCCCCTTCAACGGGGCATACACACACTTTTCGCGCATGTGCACGCGGGGCATGGGATTGGCCTCAATGACTGGAAAGTGAAGGAACAGGAATAATTTGCAGCCAGGGATTAGAGTCTAAACTTGATCTCGATATTCTCTCGATTCTTGCTGAGATTCTGGCTTCCAATCAGAATCAAGATAAAAAAAGAGAATTGAGATAATAAAAAATCTCAATGTCTCATTGATATTTTTTCTCGATAAGAAATAAATAAATAATCCACTGTATGTGTGCAAAATGGCTACCGGGGCCGTTCTGTGCATTCACAGACCTTTTCTAACATGGTGCGGACAGCATTGGTGCCATCTTGGAAAAGAGAAGCCTGCCTCCACATGTGCAGAACAGCTGACCTTTTCCAAAATGGAAGCGATGCTGCCTGGACCATCTTGGACAAGGGGCACGAATGTGCAGAGCATCTGCGATGGTCATTCTGCACATGTGCAGTGAATTTCTTTTAGTGATATCCTCGTGAGATTCTTGAAACCGTTAGTGAGACCTTCCCGAGATCTTGCTAGTATTTTTTTATTCTCACGAGATACTCATGAGAATAAAATGTATTCTTGTTTCAGCCTAAGCAGGGATATGAAGGTCACAAGAGCGGAGAAACTGATAGACAACTCTTGGATAGTTAAGTTGGAATAGCGCCAGGTGAAGAAGATAGAATGGAGCCCGCCTTGCCCTTCCTTCAAGCTGCACAGAATGCAATTGCATTGCCCCCCTGGGCCCCAGTGAAGCTTCCTCTACTGTACCTATGCTATTGAACCCTTCCCAGGAATCCCCCACCCCACCCATGAAAATAGAGAGGACTCAAAGAGGGAGGAAACCTAACCTTGCCTACGAATTCACGACAAGCTGAAATGTGGGAGAAGTCAATTTGATCCGGTATGAACATTTCCAAAATGCAGGACCCAGAGACCTATGCTAAGGAAGCCTAGGAGTGTCCATGGAGCACTAATTACCACCCACTCTATAGAGCTGAAATGGGTAGCATGTTGCTATCCATAGGGACTACCTGTATTTTTGAGTAGCCTTTTTCGGTGCCCAGTTAGTGCCAAAGTGCTGAATCGGGCACTCTATTACCCCAAAATACTAGGTATTACCATTCCCAAGCTACTAATTTACCATACCACTTTGAACAGGAACTTAGACAAAATTGTTCTTCAGAAGTCGGGAAACTCATAGTAGAAATCAGAAAATCATTACCAGAAGATAGAAAATTGTATTTATTCCACTCCCAGTGGAAGGAGTCGTTCCAGTGGTTCCACTGGAAAGGACTGGTTCCACTCTTTTCCACGCCCAGTGGAAGGAGTGGAGCCAGTCAAGGGCTATCCCACCCACTCCAGCTCGATCCTGCAACTCAGGAATGGAAAATGGTAAGTAACTTGGGTATCCTGTTGGGTACTATAGTATTTGGGTACCCATTAGTTCCTCCCAATGTTACCAGGTGTCATCAACTACTGCATTACTGAAAGGCATACCCATTTCTGTGGGTACTGATTCCACAGAGCTTAAATGGGTAGTTCATTTGCTACCCACGGGTAATACCTGAATTCTTGAGTATCATATTCTGTACTTGGTGGACTACCCTATTACCAACTTGGTACCTGGATACCCCCAAAATCAGCATCTTCTGGTACTGATTTATCAGTTTTTCCATTTACCAATCAGTAAATTGAGATAAAAAACCCAACTTTGGTGACCAAAAGATGATGTTCAGGAACATTCCTGGACATTTTGAGACATCGCGTACTTGACTGGTCAAAATCAGGTACCGATTGGTACCTGATATTTTCGAGTTGATTTGGGTAACAGAAATTTGACAGGTATAACCTTGTTTGCAGATACTTTTTTCAGCTCTGTTCTAGACAGAAGCTTCTAAGAGATGTAATATCAATTTAAAAGGTTTGACTGCTAGGGATATGCGAACAGACCAGAGTTTGGAGGTTCAGAGGTTCAGGCTAAAACCTTAGTTCAGGTTCGTGGGTTCGGTCCTGCAGAGTTTGGACCCCCCTGAACGTTCGGAAAGTTCAGCCCCACCTGGAGGCTTGGGGTGCTCCAGGGGTGTCCATGGGGGCATGGCAGGCCATTGGAGACACAGCAGAAGCAGCAGAAGAGACCGGGAAGGCTTGGGGCTTGGCACCCCGGGTTGTCCAAGGAGGCAGGCTGGGCACTTGTCCCCCTGGGGTGTCCGCAGGGGCATGGCTTGCCATCTGAGACCCAGCAGCAGTAGCAGCAGCAGAGGCCAAACGTTGCAGGCTGCCAGGCATCGTTGGAGCAGTGGCAGAGACCTGGCCAGTGCTTGGTGGCTGGCACCCCTACTTGGCCAGGCATTACAGGCTGGCATCATACTCGACTGATCTCAAGAAGCTCTACTGCAAATTGGGCAAGCCTTGACCGGTGGTGAATCTCGTGGACACCCAGTCCGCGCCCGCCGGCGCACTCATCCCAGCTATGCCTATCTACAAGAGGGAGGAGAAAATGGCTGGCATGCAGTACCAGCAGCAGCAACAAACATTGGATTGTCAGGGCATAGTAACTGTAGTTGGCACCCCTACATGGCCGGGCATTGCAGGCTGACTGGCATTGGTGGAGCAGTGGCAGAGGCCTGGCCAGGGCTCGGTGGCAGGCACCCCTAATTGGCCGAGTGTTGCAAGCTGGCTGGCATCAGTGGAGCATTTGCAGACAAGCTTCTAGGTAAACAGCCCTCCCTACCTGGAACATAGGCCCAAGTACCCTGACGGTGGGTCCTGGAGCTGGAGTGGCTCACTGTTTCTTGATGCAGTGCAATGACGGCTCCCTGTGAGCAGAATGACAGCCCCAGAGCCCTGACGGCAGGTCCTGGGACTGGCATGGCAGCTTCTGGATGAAGTGAAATGAGAGCACTCCCTGCCTGGAACATAGGCTGGCTGGCATCGGTGGAGCATTTTCAGAAAGTGAATTGGAAAGACAGCCCTCCATGCCTGGAACATAGGCCCCAGAACCCTGAAAGTGGGTCCTGGAGCTGGAGTGGCAACTTCTTGATGCGGTGGAATGATGGCTCCCTGTGAGCGGAATGACCGCCCCAAAACCCTGATGGTGGGTCCTGGGACAGGAGTGGCAGCTTCTGGATGAAGTGGAATGACAGCCCTCCCTGCCTGTAATGTAGGCCCCAGAACCCTGAGGGTGGGTCCTGGGGCTGGAATGGCTGTTTCTTGATGTGGTGGAATGACAGCTCTCTGTGAATGGAATGATGGCCCCAGAACCTTGATGGTGGGTCCTAGGACTGGAGTGGCTGTTTCTTGATGCAGTGGCACAGCAGAGGCAGCATTGGCATCAGCGGCAGACATTGGAATGTTTGTCTTGCCAGCACAGTACCCATGGCACAGCAGAGGCGGCAACAGCAGCATAGATTGGATTGCCAGGGCACAGACCCTGTGGCACTGCAGAGATGGCAGAATCAGGATTTACCTGTGCACAGTACCCATAGAGGCAGGATGGTAGGATTTTCTAGGGTAGAGCTCCCATACAGCAGCAGAAAGCAGCAGCAGGATTGTGTGGGCACATTTGCATTTGCCAGAGCAGAGTACCCAAGGACAAGCAGACAGCAGCAGTGGGATTACCAGGCCAGTGGGACACATCACCCGGGGTTCCCAGGGCAGGCGACAGGTACCTTGCCATGAGAGGCAGGCAGGCTGAGACAGGCTTTGAGCTTGGCAACCTGGGCGGGCAGATAGGCAGTGTGGCATGAGCGGCAGAGGGCAGGCTGAGTCAGGGTTCGAGCTTGGCAACCAGGGTGGGTAGACAGACAGTGTGGCATTAGAGACAATAAGGAAGGAAGGCTGGGACCTTGGCTGGCAGGGCACTCATATTCTGGTGAAGACTGTGCAGCGCGTGCGAGAGAAAGCCAGTCAGATAGGCGGGCCAAGACCATCTAGTCAGTGGCTGGCTGGCATGCTTACATTTTCCCAATACCACTCAGCGTCATGAGATCAGTTGGATAGTCTGGCCAAGGCCATCTAGTGAGACGCCGGGCATTGGGAGGGAGGAAAAGCACCTCAGCAGCAGCCCAGATTGAGGAGGAGCCCCATTCCAAAACTGCCCGTGGAATGAGATGGCGTGTGTCACTGCACCATCCATCCATGTCCAGGGGCAGCTCAGGGAATCCCAGCAGCGGAAGGCTCACCTTGATGAACAACAAATGCTCCACCAACTTGGCCCCCAATCTCAGGCGGTGTGGAGAGCAAATGTCCCCTGTCATCGAGAACACCCGCTCACTGAGGACAGTGGTTGATGGGCAGGACAAGAAACCCTTCGCCACTTTGGACAGGAAAGGCCACATGTTTGTCTTGCCAGCCCAATAGGCGAAGGGATCGCTTCTGGGTTCAATGCATGGCTCCTCCTCCAGGTAGCTCTCCATTGCTGATGAGACGCTGTCATACTCCCTCACGTAACTCTGCCTGGGCACCACCTCCACCATTGCCCTCAGCCATGCCTGCCCTGTTGTGCATGAGCCCATACTCGCCAGAGTACCCTGAACATACGAGCTGCTGCTTGCAATAGGGGTGCTTGCTGCTCATCCTGATGCTGGTGATACTACTTCTAGGGATGGGGGCAGGGATAGACCCCGCCGGTTGAAAGGAGTGACTACTCCCACTCCCACCATCCCCAGGTGCATCCTGCTGCTGCTGCTGCTGCTGCTGCCGCACACTCTCAAGAGCCCTCTCTGCCTGCCAGACCCTCTCCACCAGCTTACACTTCCAGTAGCCATAGAGCTGTGTCTGACATGCCACGCTGTCTTTGATCCTGGGGTCTAGCATGGCTTCCAAAATGTATTCCTCCCACTGGAGGAGCTTATCAAACTGAGTCTTCAGCCCTGCCTTCAGCTGCTGCACCAGGGCAACCACCTCAGCCACCAGCTTCTTGCCCTGAGGGCCACAATCCTGCTCCTGGAGAACCTCATCCAGCCTCCTCTGCAGATTCTGGAGCAGAGGGATCACCTGGCTGATGGTGGCTGTGGAGGAGCTGATGGTCTCCGTCATGGCCAGGAACAGTCTCAACACAAAGACCGTGTGAGCCAGGATCTCTCATTCCACCCCATTTTACCCTGGAGGTGCCCCGCTGTCCATCACCAGTTGAAGCTGATGCAAGATGGCTTTCTGCTCGAGAAGCCGCATGAGTATCAGGAACGTCGAATTCCAATGGGTGGACACACCCTGCACCAGCTGGTGCACTGGGGAGCCTTGCTCGGCCTCCTTCACCCAGAGGATGTTGCTGTCCTTCACGCTCCAGTTAAAGAAACTGGCCAGCTTCCTCCCCTGATCGATCAGGGAGCTAAGGGTGCCTTGTCCAATCCCCTACTCCCCCAAGCCCAGAGCGTCCCTGACCACCAGGTGAAGGGTGTCTGTGGCCAAAGGAATGCTGGTGAAGTCTCCCTCGTGGACTGCCCTCAGTATGTTGTCCGCGTTGTCCGTCACCATGCACCCCTTGCTGAAGGACGCACCTGGCATGACCAACTCTCTCACCATGGTGATCAGGGCTGCCTCGATGTTCCTAGCGGTGTGGGGGTTGTCCATTATTATTATTATTATTATTATTATTATTAATAATAATTATTAGCATTAGCATTAGCATTAGCATTTATATAGCACCAGCGATGTACCTGGCACTTACAAAGAACAAGATAGACATGGTCCCTGCTCAAGAATTTACAATCTAAAGACAGGGGGAGGGGAGACAGGGAAGGGGAGAATAGAGGGAGAGACAAGGGATGCGACATTCATGAGGATACGACAGCTCAGGTACACGTTCTTGGCTTTGTTACAGTAAATTGGCAACTTGCAGATAACAGGTGGGGGATAATCATGGGTGGGGATGCTTAGCAGGAGTTCAGAAGTGTGGAACGGAAGAGGTGGGTTTTATTTATTTTTATTTATTTATTTAAAATTTATATCCCGGCCCTCCTGCCCTCAGGGCAACCCGGGGCAGCGAACAACATTCAGTAAAAACAATACAAACATTTTAAAACAATTTAAAAATACAATATGTTTTGAGGATGGACTTGAAGGCATGGAGGGTGGGGGCAAGGTGGGTGAGGGCAGGGAGAGAGTTCCAGGTGTGCGGGGCATACTGCTTCAGGACCCCTCCTGCCACTCCCAAAAGCTGCCTCCGGGTCCTTCCACCAGTGCGCCATCACTTCCAGGTTGGCATGCTGTGCATTTCTGCTGGACCACAGGTCATTGGTGAAGTGGACGGTGGAACCCCCAGCCCCTGCCAGCTTCTCCCTCACCCGCTCCTTTAAAGCCCAGTACAAGGCTGGCACCACCTGCCAACACAGGGTGGTGCATGAGGGCAGCTAAAACTGGGGGCCCAGGAAGCCAATCAGGCACATAAACCCCATGTCTGCAACCACCAAGAAGGGCTGCCCATCCAGCGCGATCATTTCCCCCAACATGCGCGTGGCTTTCAGTTGAAAGTCAAGCTGACCTCCGTGTCCTGCAACTGCCGATGGACTTGGAAGCTGCCTCTACCCCAGGTCCTCATTGGGACATTGCTGCTGCTGCTGCTCTTCCCCCCTAGCAGAAATACCGCTCCTGCTGCTAGAGGTAGCTGCTCTATGAGGACGCTTTCCCGCTGATGGAGGCAGATGACTGGCCGCTGCAGTTGGGAACCCGCTGGCTTCCACTGCCCCTGCCTGCCCACTTAGCAGCACAGTGCTGTGGCATCCCTTCAGGTGCCTTGCCATGGCAGTTGTGCCAAGGATGGTGAGCACCTGCCCACGCTTCACCACCTTCTGGCACAAAGTGCACTGCACCTCCCTGGGCTCAACCATCCACACCAACTTAAAATGCACCCATACGAAGGATTCTTTTGCCTCCTCCTACCTTCTGGCCCACACCAGGTGATGCACCACTGACAGCGATGCTGGGAGGGGCAGAACATGGTAGTGACACAGCTCTCGGAGGGACAGCCATCGCCTCAGCACCAGACATCTCCTCCGCAGGACTAGTGTCTGCCTTGCTGTCCCCAATCTGAGATATGTCCCCCTGTGAACGGGAGTACTGGGACCATTAGACTGATCCACTGCCCATGCTGTTGCCACTCTCCCTGTGCCCCCTACAGCTGCTGCTGCTGCTGCTGCTACCATAGCCCAGTGCTACCATTGCTGCTGCTACCATCAGGCCCTGCCTCTAGTAGCCAGGGTGGGATCCACCAGCCCTGGACTGCTGGGGATCACCTCAATAATGGGGGATGATGGTGGCCCTGGATGAACTTTGGACCCTGCCCCTGAAGCACCTGCTCCTGCAGCCACAGCAGAGACAGCTGCAGCCTCCTGCACTGCAGGACTTCCAGTGCCCTGCATGGCAATGGAGGAAACTGGCAGGAGGTGCCGCCGAACCACACCCCTAGTGCCACTGCTGGGAGCCTCTGAAGCCTGACTGCCAAAATCAGGCCTGCGGAGTTTGGGGCATGGTGATGGGCTCGGGCTGCTGCTGATCCCTGCTGCCACTCCGGTGACCTGATTTTGGCCCTCACACCTCTACTACATGCCCCATTGTCTGCCTTAAGGGCAGCAGACCGGACTCTCCTGCTTCCCTTCTCCATTTCTAAAACACAAATAATGCACATGAAGATTTTAAAATTTTTTTAATTTATTTATTCAAAATTGGATATTATATATATATATATATATATATATATATATATATATATATATATATATATATATACACATACACATACACATACACATACACATACACATACAAAAACTGAATCACTACACACTATCTCTATCTATCTCTATGTCACGCCGCAGCACCGGTGGGGCCGGGCAGGAAGGAGAAACCCTCGGGCCTCAGTCCGGGGGGATTCCCCCCCCGGGATCACACCAAGAACAGCCCCCAAGTCAGAGGCACGCACCACCAGCAACGCCGCGGGGTTCCCTTTCCCCGTGGCTGGATGCTCCTCAGGCTGAGGCTCTGGCCCCATCCCGGGGTAGCGCACGCCTGGCGGCAGAGCGCGAGCGGCAGGGGGGCGGGGCCTTGGTCACTTCACAGGTGCCTCCATTTGAGCTAGTTGGAGGCAGTATAAAGGAGCCGGCGGGGCATCAGCTCCCCACCGGTAATCGTAGAGAGAAGCTGGCCCCTGTTCCTGTGTTGTGAGATAAGTGATTGCCTTCTGAGTGTACTGCTTGTGATAGTCTGACTTGCTCCCTTTTCCTGCTTTTCCCAAACTTCCCTTCCTAGAGTGAATTGTGAAAGTGCCCTCCCTGCACCCCCTCCCTTATCCTGTATTGACCCTCGGTCCGGAGTTCATTTGTGTGCATCCCTTGCCTTGTGAACCTCCCCCCCCCCCAGAGAGTTTGACTTGTCCTCCTTTCTCCCCTCCACTCCCCCTTTCCTCATCCCCTGAACCCCCTCTTTCACCCCTGGCCCTTGCCCTCTCCCCCTCCACGGACTCCCCTCCCTCAGCGTCTTACTGTGGGTGGTGGGATGTGTGTGTTGGTGAACGAGTGCGAACCCCCTCTCAGTGTTAATCTTGGTTGGCACATTCTCTCCTCCCCTGTGATGAAAAGGGTTGCCTCCTGAACTCGAGGAAAGCCCACCCTATACCCTGAGGGGATTATTGGCAACTCAGTGTGCCATCGGAGAGACGGCCATCTGCCCCCCCCTTCTAACAAAAATACCGGCATTTAACCCTCCCCTTCCCTTATGGAGCCCCAGGAACCGGCCCAACAGATCCAGGACCTCCTTCTGTTAGTCCAGGGGCTGACGATGGAGGTTCAGTACCTGAAAAAGCAAAATCAACACCTCCTAGCACAGAATCAATTTTTGCAGGAGATTGTGGGGGCTACGGGAGGAGCAGTAGCTGCTCCTCCTCAGCCCCCCTCCGTTGCCCCAGTCCTACCCCCGCCTCCTATGGTCCCAGGTCCTGGACCTCGTGAACCCAAGGCTCCTCGGCCTGATAGGTTCTATGGAGAATGAAGGACCTGTCCGGGTTTTCTAGCCCTATGTAATTTGACCTTTCAGACTCAGCCCCTCACCTAAAACGCCGATCAAACCAAAGTGGCCTTTATCATTGGGTTACTCAGGGGAGTGGCCCAAGATTGGATTACCCCCATTTTAGCGGCCAGTGACCCCCTTCTCCGGAACTACGATGGGTTCATAAAACAATTCAAATTCCTTTTTGATTATCCGCATTGAACCCGAGATGAGGAGCAAGCTATCCTACATATTAAGCAAGGGAAATCCCCCCTCTTGGACTATGTCACCCACTTTCGGTGTTTATCTTATGACTTGCAATGGAGTGATGCAGCCCTGCGGACCTTGTTTCGACAAGGCCTGGGGGAAGAGATTAAAGATCAGCTTGCTGGAGTAACCACCACCCCGGCCATTTTGGAGGACTTGGTGACCTTAGTCATCCAAATTGATGATTGGTTGGGTGAGCGAAAGAAAGAGAAACAACGAGAACAGGGAAAAGGAAATTTTCCCCGACTTTCCTGCGTACCCCTGAATCTCCCCCCCTCCACCACGGGGAATGGAGGACCAGAACCCATGCAAATTGGGGCTTTTCGGGGTCCCTTAAGCCCAGCTGAGAAAGAGAGGCGTCGTCTCATGCATCTCTGCTTGTATTGCGGGGCCAACACACACTTCTCTAGGGAATGCCCCGTCAAGGCCAATTACCCTTCGAGTTAGGGAAATGCCAACAGCCGGGAGGGACAGGGGGCCTCCCGGTAGTCTCCATATTCCCCAAACCTCGGGGGGAAACCCAAACAACGTCCTCCCTCCAGATGGTAATTCCTATGATGGTATGGCTGGGCCCCTTGACGTCTAGGATTGTCCAGACCCTTATTGATTCCGGGGCTTCCGGCAATTTCATGGACTCGACCTTCGCCCGGGACCAAAAGATCCCTACCCAAGACAGGTCCAGGATGGAACTGATTTGAACCATTGATGGGTCCCTGATCTCATCTGGTCCGGTCCTAAAATGCACCTCTCCTCTAAGGTGTACCATTGGGGCACATCACGAAGAGATACAATTTGATCTTATCGCATCTCCATTGTTTCCTGTAGTTTTGGGTTTCCCGTGGTTCCGTCACCACAATCCCACCATTGATTGGAGAAGTTGACAGTTACAGTTTGAATCTTCCCACTGCCGCGATAATTGTCTCTACCCCGTTCAGGGGGTTATGGGAGTGATTGAGGGTTGCCCCTGTGACGGCACGTCTACACTTCCAGCAGTCTATGCGGATTTGAAAGGCGTCTTTGATAAGCAAAATGCAGCGACCCTCCCCCCTCATCGCCCTTATTACTGCCCCATCGAGTTGCTCCCAGGAACTGAGCCGCCCTATGGGCGGATATGTAACCTAGCCCCTGGGGAAACGGAAACCCTCCGTCGTTATATCCAAGAAAACTTAGAAAGAGGGTTCATCCAGCACTCATCTTCCCCAGTGGGGGCACCCCTATTTTTTGTGCCAAAAAAAGAGGGTGATTTGCACCCTTGTATTGATTACTGTGGTCTTAACAGTATAACCATCAAAAATCGTTACCCCCTACCCTTGATTCCCAAACTCCTGGGTAAGCTACAGGGGTCCAAGATCTTTACCAAACTTGACCTGCGGGGAGCCTACAATTTAGTGCGAATCAAAGAAGGAGATGAGTGGAAGACGATGTTTCGAACTCGTTTTGGGCACTTTGAATACCTCGTGATGCCCTATGGCTTGGTCAATGCGCCTGCCACGTTTCAACATTTTATAAATGATATTTTTCGAGACCTCTCAGACAAGTTCCTGGTGGTTTACCTCAATGATATTTTAATTTTTTCCTCGTCCCTTGTGGATCATATGAAGTAAGTACGGATTGTCCTTTCCAGGTTACAAACCGACAAACTGTATTGCAAACTAGAAAAATGCCTATTTCATGCTACCACAGTTCCCTTCTTGGGGTTCATTGTGTCAGCCACGGGAATTCAGATGTATCCAAGCAAGGTTGCAGCAGTTCACCGATGGCCAGCACCCTTTTCAGTCAAGGCACTACAACGATTTCTAGGTAGCACAAATTACTACCGCCAGTACATTAACAACTATGCCCAAAAGACAGCCCCCTTGACTCAATTATTAAAAAAGGGAGTTGTCTATCACTGGTCCAACCTACAACAGCGAGCCTTCATGCAATTAAAGCAGGCCTTCCTTTTGGCCCTGCTGCTCCAACACCCTGACATGACACGACCCTTCATCGTAGAAGCCGACACGTCCAACCGAGCTATAGGGGCGGTTCTCGCCCAAGCGATAGAAGGCCAAAAGCAAAGATTACCATGCGCTTATTATTCACGACAATTGTCTCCCGCCGAGAAGAATTACACCATCGTGGATAAGGAACTTTTGGCCATTAAGGCTGCCTTTGAAGCATGGAGGCGTTTTTTAGAAGGCGGACCTCATCCTATCTTAGTACTAACGGATCACAAAAACTTAACCTATCTCCAGACCGCTTGTATCACCAACGGCTGACATGCACGTTGGGCATTATTCTTTTCCTGCTTTAGTTTTAAAATACATCACCCCGGTTCTGAAAATACGATGGCTGATGCCCTCTCATGCTGCAAGGAAGCCAGAGATGTTCCTCCTTCTCCTCCTGAGTTGGTCCATTCCCGAGGAGTATTTGCTGCCACACACCCTTCCTTGCAGGATCTTCAACAGGAGAGTTCCCACGTACCCTCTGTACCTGGCAGCACACAGAAGGATGCACTGCACTATCACCAGGGATTGATCATAATTGCCCCCAAGCACCGTCCCCAGGTTCTATGGGCCCATCATGATTCTCCCTTGGCCGGACACCAAGAGTATCAACGAACCCTTGCCCTCATCCAAAGAACCTTTTGGTGGCCAGGAATTCACCAAGAAGTAGAAAGATATGTTCGTGGTTGCTCTGTGTGTGCCCGAACAAAGATCCCGCACCACCTCCCGGTAGGCTTGCTACAATTAACCCCCTCCCCAAAGGGACCATGGCAATGAATCGCCATGGATTTCATTGTCAGCTTACCATCTTCCAATCAGTTTACGTCCATTTTGGTTGTTGTAGATTATTTTACCAAGATGGGACACTTTATAGCTTGCCCTGGCTTACCCACGGCCGCAAATACCGCAGGATACGTATTGAAAGAGATTGTCCAGCTCCATGGACTCCCCGGGGAAATCGTCTCTGATCGAGGTCCTCAGTTTATCTCCAAATTTTGGAAGGCGTTATGTACACTTTTGCACATTAAAGTCCAATTAACTACCGCTTACCATCCCCAGGTGAATGGACAAGTTGAGCGAACGAATCAACATATAGAACAATATCTCTGCTGTTTTTGCAATTATTTACAAGACAACTGGACTGACCACCTTCCCCTTGCAGAGTTCACCTATAATAATAGCCCCAATGCCTCCTTGGGGAACTCACCATTTTTTGTTTCTTATGGCTTCCATCCTGCCTTAGGGCTGCCAACATCACCCCTCTCCACCGTACCAGCTGCAGGAGCCCTCGTCCGACAGATCAAACAAATCCAAATGAAAACCCAACAGTACCTCCAACAGTCCCGACAACGTTATAAGATCATGGCCGATAAGCATAGAAAACCTGCCCCCATATTCCAAGTAGGGGAACTTGTCTGGGTCAGACGAAAAAATTACCCCTCTCTCCACCCTTCTACTAAGCTAGACGACACATATATGGGTCCCTACCCCATTCAACAACAATTAAACAAGGTTACGCACACCGTCAACCTCCCTCCCCACCTTCCACGTCTCGCTCTTAAAAAAAGGCTACTCCTCCCCTTTATCCCCTTCAATGAACGGCGCCCCCTCCCCCTGTTTTACTCCAGAGTGTTCCAGAGTATGAAGTCTGGGCTATCTTGGATTCCCAGTTTATCAGATCCAGATTATACTATTTAGTCGATTGGAAGCATTATGGAACTGCTGAACGTTCATGGGAGCCTGCTTCCAATATACATGCTCCCTGTCTTATCTTAGCTTTCCACTGCCACCACCCCTCCTGCCCAGGCCTCAACACCTTTGTGCGGGGTAGGGGAGACCCTGGGTGGGGGGGTACTGTCACACCGCAGCACCGCGGTGCTCCCCAGCGATGGCAAATTCAGAGCCGGCCCCAACGGGGCCGGGCAGGAAAGAAAAACCCTCGGTCCTCGGTCCGGGAAGATTCCCCCCACCTGGGGTCATGCCAAGAACTGCCCCCAAGTCAGGGGCATGCACCACCAGCAACGCCGTGGGGTTCCCTTTCCCCACAGCAGGACGCTCCTCAGGCTGAGGCTCTGGCCCCACCCGGCGTAGCGTGCGCCTGGCGGAAGAGTGCAAGCAGCAGGGGGGCAGGGCCTTGGTCACTTCACAGGTGCCTCCATTTGAGCTAGTTGGAGGCAGTATAAAGGAGCCGGTGGGGCATCAGCTCCCCGCCGGTAATCGTGGAGAGAAGCTGGCCCCTGTTCCTGTGTTGTGAGATAAGTGATTGCCTTCTGAGTGTACTGCTTGTGATAGTCTGACTTGCTCCCTTTTCCTGCTTTTCCCAAACTTCCCTTCCTAGNCCGCAGCACCGGTGGGGCCGGGCAGGAAGGAGAAACCCTCGGGCCTCAGTCCGGGGGGATTCCCCCCCCGGGATCACACCAAGAACAGCCCCCAAGTCAGAGGCACGCACCACCAGCAACGCCGCGGGGTTCCCTTTCCCCGTGGCTGGATGCTCCTCAGGCTGAGGCTCTGGCCCCATCCCGGGGTAGCGCACGCCTGGCGGCAGAGCGCGAGCGGCAGGGGGGCGGGGCCTTGGTCACTTCACAGGTGCCTCCATTTGAGCTAGTTGGAGGCAGTATAAAGGAGCCGGCGGGGCATCAGCTCCCCACCGGTAATCGTAGAGAGAAGCTGGCCCCTGTTCCTGTGTTGTGAGATAAGTGATTGCCTTCTGAGTGTACTGCTTGTGATAGTCTGACTTGCTCCCTTTTCCTGCTTTTCCCAAACTTCCCTTCCTAGAGTGAATTGTGAAAGTGCCCTCCCTGCACCCCCTCCCTTATCCTGTATTGACCCTCGGTCCGGAGTTCCTTTGTGTGCATCCCTTGCCTTGTGAACCTCCCCATCCCCAAGAGTTTGACTTATCCTCCTTTCCCCCCTCCACTCCCCCTTTCCTCATCCCCTGAACCCCCTCTTTCACCCCTGGCCCTTGCCCTCTCCCCCTCCATGGACTCCCCTCCCTCAGCGTCTTACTGTGGGTGGTGGGATGTGTGTGTTGGTGAATGAGTGTGAACCCGCTCTCAGTGTTACTCTTGGCTGGCACATTCTCTCCTCCCCTGTGATGAAAAGGGTTGCCTCCTGAACTCAAGGAAAGCCCACCCTATACCCTGAGGGGATTATTGGCAACTGAGTGTGCCATCAGAGAGACGGCCATCTGCCCCCCCCCCTTCCTAACACTCTATAACTAAGCTAACTCCTACAACTATCTATCTATAGTAACTATCTAATATCTATCTATCTATATACACAGGGATGGGGGGACACAGACAGCTCACAACAAACAACACAGGGAGGGGTACATAACTGAAATGAAACCTAAATCAATCTAATCCTACTCTAAATAAATAAAAAACCAGGGGAAGGGAATCAGGGATGGAATATCTACAGGGAGGAGGGAAGGATTCACTTGTAAATGCTATTGTATCCAGCACTCAGACACATGGCTGCTCTAGAGCTGTTACGCACCCTGCCATGGGGACTCCTCCCCAGGGTGTGACCTGGCCTACTTGTAGCACTTGGGTAAAAAATAAAAATAACACCTAAATCTATAGAATCTAATCTAAATAATTGAAACTATGGCGGTAAATGTGTGGAAATGGGTGAAATAGGAGGAGGATGGCAATGGATTGTGAGGAACACAAACTGCTGGGGGAGGGAGACTTCTGAAAACGCCTGCTGACAGGATCATGGGTATCTCAGAAGGAGTTGGAAGGGGGGAGGGCAATTACTTTTGTTACTTGCTGCGCCCGCCGTACCACAAGCCCCATTGGCTCCGTGCAGTCTAGCCTGTGGCCAATCGCAGACTGCTAAGCCAGTGGTCTGAGGAAAAGAGGGATGGTGATTGGGCAGACTGACTGCTAGTCCAAGCCTCTCCACCCCTGGCACCAGGAAGTCTGCTCCTCAGCTTCCTCCCACCCTCCCTGGGCCTGCCAGCCAGGTTTTTCCCACCCGAATGCGCCCGAACTCATCCGAATGCGGCCAAACTGTTTGGGGGTTTCAATGTTTGGTTCGGGTGTCTGGTTCGGACATCTGAACTGGCTGAGTTCAGGCCAAACTCTGAAGCCCCCAGCAGCCTTTGCAGCCCCCAGCAGCCTTTGCAGCCCCCAGAAGCCCCGCCAGGTGAGCAGGGCCCCACCTCACAGCCACAAGCCAAAGGTGCACGCCCGCCCCCGGCAGCCCCCAGCAGCCTTTGCAGCCCCCAGCAGCCTTTGCAGCGCCCAGAAGCCCC
>QEPC01012935.1:90733-106853 GCA_003113815.1 Sphenodon punctatus | reverse complement strand
GCATCCGCCTGAATGTTTGTTTGTCTTCTCCCATGTCTCTCCCGCTGTCCCCTCTCCTTGTCTCCCCCTCCTTGTCTTTTAGATTGTAAGCCACAGGCAGGGACCGCATCTGATTGTATGTTCTGTACAGCACCAGGTTACTACTGGCACTTTATAAATGTTTAATAATAATAATAATAACGTCTGGACCATGTTCGCACATCCCTACTACTCTATAAGTATTGTGCTCAACCTAGCCATATTTCCTATTCCCTATTTCCTGTTCTTGTTGATTACATCAGAACAACCAAGTAACGCTTCCAGGATGTCTGACTGGTATTGTTTATTTCTGCTCTGAGACGTAACAATTTATTTATTTACATTTTTTTACCCTTCCTTTCCCAAAGTCACAGGGATATGTATATTATTGTAACATAAAATATAAGAGAATAAAGCCCTATAAAAATGTACGCTATACAAAATCCCCAGTGAAAACCAACCCCAATCCCTATCCCCCCACCTGACTAAGGTCTGGCCAAAGAAATGGGTCTCACCTTGGTCCAATGACTGCATAACACCAGTTATTTTGTTGTATTAGTTACATTTAGTGTCACATAGTTCATTGGCACGGCATCCAACAGAAGTGCGTCCTTTTCCTTGGCAGATTCCAAGTCATGGTTTGTTGTTTGTTATTTATTTATTTACTTATTTCCATTATTTTTATTCTGCCTCTCCTGCTTAGAAAATAACATATATAAAATTTATAAAACAAAACAAAGGGGATGACATAAAATACAGAAAAGAAACCGTACCTCCCTAACCCACACCCCACCCACCTTTCACCCATCTCCCTCTCCCAAAAGCCTTGCGTAACAACCAGGTCTTGCACTGATGTAGAAACAAGGTGAGGTCTGGGGCACCCAGGCCTCTGCTGGGAGGGAATTCCAGAGCCACAGTGCAGCCACCGAGAATGCCCTCTCAACAGTGGCCCCCTGGACCACCTGGGGGACATCAAGAAGGGCACTCCCGGCAGACTGCAGGGGTCGATCCACGGCATTGAGAGTGAGGCAACCCCGTAGATAGGTGGGGCCTAGACTGTTTAGGGCTTTATAGGTAAGTACCAACACCTTGAATTGGGTCCAGAAGACTATAGGTAGCCAGTGAAGAGTACAGAGCACTGGTGTGATGTGCTCATGTCAACCCATCCCCATAAGGAGACGAGCCACCGCATTCTGTACCAGCTGCAGTCTCCAGACAGTCACCAAGGTTAGCCCCATATAGAGCGCATTGCAATAATCCAGTCTTGAGGTGATGAAGCCATGAATGACAGTGGCCAGGTCAGAGTCCAAGGCACACAGTTAAAGCTGCCGGACCAGATGTAACTGGCCAAAAGCACTCCTCGCCACAGCCCACACCTGAAGTTCTAGGCGGAGCTTCAGATTGAGGACTACCCTCAGACTACCAACCTGGGAAACCAGCTGGGCATGAACCCCATCAATGATTTGGGAACGTCACACCCACTGCCCTCCCCACCAGCATCACCTCCATCTTGTCAGGATTCAGCTTCAGTTGGCTCGCCCTCATCCAGTCCCCCACCACCGTCAAACACTGGGTAAGCACCGAGACTGCCAGGTCTGGGTCAATGAAAAAGAGGTAGAGCTGGGTGTCATCAACATACTGATGACACACCATGCCCCAAACCATCTCACAACCTCACCCAGAGGCTGCATATACACATTGAACAGGAGAGGGGACAGAATAGAATGTTGCAGGACTTCACATGAGAGGTCCTGGGGGGATGAGGAACAATCCCTAAGTACCACCCACTGAGTTCTCCTGGACAGGAAAAAACAGAACCATTCAAGAACAGTTCTGCCCACCCCGGCATAATCCCGCAAATGGACCACCACCAACATCTCACGGTCAATGGGTTCTAAAGCATCCGACAGATCTAATAGAATTAACAGGGTCGACCGGCCCTGGTCCAATTCCCAGTGAAGGTCCTTGACCAAACACACAAGTGTGGTCTAGGTGCTGTAACCCAGACAAAAGCTGGACTGTGAAGTATCAAGAAAACTGTTGTGGTTGAGATGCTCCTGCAGCTGCTGAACCACAACCTGCTCAATAACCTTCCCTAAAAAGGGAAGGTTAGAGACTGTCTGATAACTGTCGGGGGAGTCAATGTCAGGTGATGGCTTTTTGAGCAGGGGCCGCACCAACGCCTCCTTGAGGAAGTCCGGCAGCCTGCCCTCCTGACGGAAGGCATTGACCACGCCTGCCAGCAACGACCCCAATGTCTCCCGGCTGGCCTTGACCAGCCAGGATGGGCATGGGTCAAGTTCACAAAACGTGGCTCTAACAGCCCCCAGAACATCCGCTGCAATGGCGAGCATCACCCACTGAAATAGATCCCACAAAACCAGACAAAACAGCGCCTCCATAACCTCTGGTTCACCTATTGTCGTAAATGCGGAGTCGAAGTCATGGTGAATCTGAGCAATTTTATCTGCAAAGTAGTCAACAAACATATCACAGCGGGTACTGGACAATGTTCCAGAACCCATATATCCTTTGAGAGGAGTAGGATCCGTTGTAATGACTGCAGCTATTAATTTTTTTGTTTGCTGCTTCCCACTTTTTATGATTTCCCCCCCGTTCCACAGCTGTACTTTATTTCAAAGCAGTAGGTTGTATCAGTCCATCAGGGATATGAAACTGCGCTGAAAGACAGAAGACATAAAAACGAAATGTGTGAAAAATTGCAATGACATGCTTGTGTTGGCACAGTAGTTGGTGATGTGGTGAAATTAAAACCTTTCCAATGCACCAAGTGCATCCCAGCAAGATGGAGATTACAGGGATGATCTTCTGGATGTGCATTAATTCTCCATGTGTGCAATATGAAATTTGGCTCTTAGCTTGGATGTCCTTTTACTAAATTACTTCATGCACCCAACTTTCCCGAAGAAATCTATAATCAGAAACAGTTTTTCATTATTTCTGGTAATGTGTGGGCGTCAAACTAACTCTCAGAATGACTGTAGTTAGCTGTGGATGACATACAAGATGAGAAAGGTATGTCAGGGGGCAGAGAGAACATATTATCAAACCCACCTGAGCCGCTCACCGTATCTGAGCTCCTGTCAGCTCCAGCAAAACAAATAAAACTTTGTTTCAGATTTGATTAAACAATCAAAGGTGTCTTGCCCGCTTTTCCAGTGCTGAAGTTATGGAAATGAAGGTCTCCAGAAAAGCAATTAAAAGTCTGGGGAGATTGTGATCACACAATCTGTTTTCTTTTCTTCTAATTAGTCATTGACAGAAACACAAGGTATACATTCTTGAAGGGAAAACAATCAAAGTTCATTAAGTAACCACATGTCCAAGTTGAGGCGTCTTATAGTTGGCCTGACATTCAGAGGGTGGACACACAGCATGGGTTGGAAAATGGGTAGCATTTAAGCATTGCAAGGTGGATGTCTACACCTATTAGCCACTGTCAATTGCTGTGCCCAAAGGCTGTAGAACTGAAAAGAGAGCCCATGAAATGGGAATACCTGATGAATTTCTGACACCTGAATCAACCTTACGACATCAGGTATCAATTGGTACCTGATTTCAACCTAACTTGGGTTGAAATCCAGTGTCCCAGAATGTTGACTTCCAGTCCCAGAATGTTGATTCTGGTACCAATTTTATTTTATTTTTTACGTCTGATATAGATTTTTTGGTTTCCCATCCTGGAATGTCAACTTCTGGCCCCAGTTTTTTTATTTTTTGTCCAGATTTTTCCTTTCTTTTCTGTACCGATCTACCAATTGGTAATCAGAAACGCAGATTGGATATTACCAGCTTTTTGAGTAGCCTGCCAAGTATCCGAAGCAGTAACAGAAAATGAAGGTATTCCCTGCAGGTAGCAAATCAGCTGCTGTTTCACACCTAGCTGCGAGGGATAGAGAATCACACTTCTCCTTTGGCAGCCTGTTCCAATGGTTAACCACCTCATGGTTAAAAAAGGGTGTCTTACTTTGGGTTGAGGTTGAGGTTGGGTTGGGCTGTTATGGATTCTTCCTTACAATAAAAGATATTGGGTATTTGTGTTTAAGGGGAAAAAAATCCACTAGGCCTTCCTGAACTCCTAGCTTCTCTGCACTGCCCCAATCTTTGAGATCCCCTTCCTCTCTTGTAACTGAGCCTAGCATGTGCACTTGAAACTTTTCAACTTCATGAATGTATCCCTGTCTCTCCTCACCTCTCCCTTCCCATTGTCCATTCTAGACTGTAAACTCCTTGAGACAGAGACCTTTCTCTATAATCACAACTGTTCAGTGCCAGTCAGCCACATTCCCGGTGTTATACACATAATAATTATTAGTAATAATAATTACTAATATAATAGAATAATATAATGTCAGAGTTAGAAGGTAACTCAAGAGTCTTCTAGTCTAACCCCCTGCTTGAAATCAGGATGATTTCTACTACAACTTCCCTGACGGGGGGCTGTCCAGTCTCATTTTGAAAACCTCTCCTGAAATGGAGAACCTACAACCTCCCAAGGTAACTTGTTCCATTGCTGAAAAGCTCTTGGGCATTTCCCCCCCACAATATTTGACTGAAATCTCCCTTCCTGGAATTCAAGCCCGTTATTTCTAACCCTGCCTTTCACAGCAATGAAGAATGTGTCCATTAGAAATCACAGGCTGAACTCAAAGGCTCACAAATATGTTATTAGACCAAAATGGGTACAACTTACAATAAAACATTACAATCCATTTTAAGCCGCATATGCATGTGCGTTAGAGGTGGTGGTAAAGTAGTTTTGTATACAGGCTCTTGAGGTCAAATTTTAGGTGCTGTTCCAACATCAAAGTAAGTTTATTATTTTTTTCTCCTAGCTGACTTATAAAGCCATATTAAACAGGGTTTGTGATAAAAAAAAGATAAATATTGACAGACGCCATCTTAACTCTAGCAATGCCACCAGGCACAAATGTAATTTGAAAGCTAATCAGCGGAATAACACGATGAGTCAGGACGGAAACAGCCGTTAAGCAATCTAGCAAGATTGTTCCATTTGTGTTTCTATGCAATCTCCCAATTGAACCCTAATCGCTTCATGATATGAAGGCAATGTAACTCAGCGTGTGGTTGGAGATTAAAAAAAGAGAATAAATGGGTGTTTTTAATAAAACAAGCCATAGACACATTTCCCTCGGCAGTTAAAATACAGTGGGTGAAAGCTGCAATTGAAATAGCTTCTCTCAGCTTTGATGAGAGATCAGTTGCTTGGAGACCCTGCTGATGAGAACGCAGGAGCTGGAGAAAAGAGGAGAATGCATGGATTCGCCATCTGTGACGTACTGTGTATAAAACATTGTCTGAAACACCCATGGTGAGCAAATGTCATGCCAGATAAACTCTGGGAAAAGGAGGATTCACTTTGATTTATTAGGCTTGCAGTATGTTTTTGTCTGAAATACCCCCAAAATGATCATCCTGCTGATCCCCAACCCCCTGAGAAATCTTGTCCGATGTTCATAGACTCATAGAGCATCAGAGTTTGAAGGGACATCAAGGGCCATCTGATCTTGCCCCCTGCTTGGGGGCAGGGAGTTCCAATTCCCTCAGGTTAGAGCTGAAATTAGTGTGTGCAAAAATGGACAGACCATTGAAATCACAGTACCTGGCTTAATGTAGTGTACTATTCATTACCCAATTAATGGGCATTTTTACACACACCTTAAAATTCCATATTTTTCACTCTTCTGGGTTTACAAGTCCACGAGTAATTTCCGGATGCATTTTTCACACACACACACTGCCCCGAGGCAGTTCCTGGATGCATTCTTCACACAAGCACTGCCCTGAGGCAGCCTAAAGTAGCCACAGCTGTAGACATGAGGGGCTGCCATGGAAATGAAATGACCACAGCTGCCTGCAGCAAAGCGTTTACCAGGAGAACATTTTACTCACAAAAGTTCTGGGAGAAGTTCTTCCAAGAGCCGAATGTTTAAGAGCTGGGTGAGTGATTTAGACACAGAAAGTTCAGGATGTAACAGCAAGCATGAAAGAGAAATGTTTGTGTAAAAACACCCACTGTTCAAGTTGCTTGCAGTGTACCCGGAATTGCAAAGATATCTGCAAACGTTTATCCTCTTACCAATTTCAGCTTTAGTTCAGAGATCCATTTATTTTCTTTAGTTTTGTACCCAAAGAGCAGGTTAAATTTAAAAATAAAAGGTGGGGAGAGAGGCACAGACAGGTGAAGGCTAGGGATGGGTGAACAGAACCGAGTTTGGAAATTCGGTTCGGTTAAAAAATCGAGTTCAGTTCAGAAGTTTGGTTTGGTTGACCAAACTATTCAAGTTCGTTCCAAACTCCGAACTTCTTAACAGAATTCGGAAATACAAACCTCATTGAACTAAATGGAATATTATCTTATGCGGATGGGCGAACAGAACTGAGTTTGGAAATTCGGTTCGGTTAAAAAATAGAGTTCGGTTCGGAAGTTCGGTTCGGTTGACCAAACTATTCGAGTTCGTTCAAAACTCCGAACTTCTTAACAGAATTCGGAAATACAAACCTCATTGAACTAAATGGAATATTATCTTATAAGGATGGGCGAACAGAACCGAGTTCGGAAATTCGGTTCGGTTCGAAAATCGAGTTCGGTTCGGAAGTTCGGTTCGGTCGACCGAACTGGTCGAGTTCGGTCCGAACTCTGAACTTCTGAACCGCGTTCACCCATCCCTAGTGAAAGCCAATGTTTCAGGCTTTAAACCCAAGCATTAACTTCTGACTGTCTATCTTGGTGGTTTCAAGCTTGAAAACTGGCCAGTGTGACTTGAGAAAGGAGTAGACCTCTTGCAATTGGGACTGACACGATGACCACCTCTCTCTACCTTTTCCCGGTGTAATAATATTTCTCACTCTGACTTAAATGGCAGCACATTACTCACTCGATGCTCCCCATGGAGAGAAAGAAAGGGCACTGCTCAAACTCCTGCCTTTTTCTCCACTGTCGCTGTTTGGCATCATAGAGACAATAAACAAAGTGGTGTTCTTCTGTTCTAAATCACGCTGTGCAATTTATGGAGGAAGTCTTAATCTCTTACTGTGGAGGCTTATTATGTGCACTCCCTGCCTGCTTTCTGAAAAGAGAGCTTTGGCCCAGTGGCACCTTTTTTTTTTTTGCTCCGAGTTCAAAGTAGGGCAATCTGTATTCTGTCTCTATAACCATGTCAATCACACCTTTGCCCTCTCTCCTATCTATGGGTGTCTTTAGACATAACGTCAATGGGTGTCTGAACATGTGTTTTGACCTTGATATTCAGTGTCCCATCTCCTTATGGGGATGGGTTGCCATGAGCACATTACACCAGTGCTCCGTTCTCTGCACTGGCTCTTCTGGGCCTACTTCAAGGTGTTGGTTTTGACCTAGAAAGTCTTAAAAGGCATGGGCCACACCTATCTGTGGGATCTCCTCATCCTCCAGGTTTTGGATAAACGCCTACAGTCTTCTGGGAGTGCCCTCCTCAAAGTCCCGGGTATCCCGGGTGGCTACTATGAGGAGGGCATTCTCGGTGGCCACACCGCAGTCGTGGAACTCCCTCCCGACGGAGGTCCGCCTTTCCCCGGATCTCCCCTCCTACCGAAGACAATGTAAGACCTGGCTGTTCCTCCAGGCTTTTGTTGAGGAAGACGGGTGAAGGGGGGTGGGTGGGTTGGGTGTGGTGGCGGTGCTTGGTTTTTATGCTTGGTGGGTTTTATTGTTGTTTTTTATTATTTTTAGTATAGTATATTGTTTTTAAGGTATTGTGAGCTGCCCTGAGCTGCTAATTGAATAATAAATGAATTAAATTAAATATGAACACCAATTTGGCCCCGTGTTCACCATGTGGCGCTGCTTACACACCCAGCCCATCTTGGTGCAAATTGGTGTTTTGCTCACCCCCCGATCTCAGCTCTCAAGCCCTGCTGCCTCGTTCCCGGTGTTGTACCTGCTAACATGCCACGCAATATAATTAATTAGACACAAGGTTGGCCACATGTTCAGCTGGAACATGCAAATTGTCCTTGCGATACAATGATGTTCACATCGCTTGTTCAAATTGCTGTTGGGATTGCTATGGTGCTTGCACACAACCGCCAAACACTAGCTCACTGCTTAGGGGTTTTGACACCGAATTTTTTTATGTCTAAAGACCCTGTGTCTCTTTCACAGTGAGCTTGGGCTTGTCTCCTTTGGTGGGCCGAGGAGGTATTCTGAGAAACAAGCAAATCACAACAACCAGCTCAAACCAGCACAGAACAGAGTCTGACCGACTTTGCTGATAATTGGAAAGTGGCTGCTGCTAGACTAGAGAGACTGGTAATAATACATTTGAATAAATTATTCAATGACTTCTCTTGTCTCCTTGTTTGCCCAGAGCTGGGCAAATAGCTTTGAAATCCAACTTCCAAAGAGTTTGTGAATGAAATATTTGCATAGGCAATTGGACTCGCCCAGGGTCTGAATTGTGCATGCATCACTCACAGCGTGAATCTGGGACGGCCCCACTTTCATGGGCTTAGTCTTGTTGGATGCCTGCCAGTGTGAGGGCGTAGACTTTGATCGGCTAGCTGATGGCGTATCCTCAGTCATCAGGCTTGGGCTGGCATGGGGGGGGGAACCCAAAGGTTTGCGTCAGTCATGTAAATCATATCACATTGGTTAAGAGCATGACATTTGAAAATAAAAGTTTCTTTGGGGAATACGTCCGGCCCCTGATTTGCACACAGCCTGTATGCAACCTACCCAACTGTCTGTGTGAGTTTAGGTTCAGGCCCTGCATTTTTTATTCTCATTGTTACGCACTCTTTGTGTTGTGAGTCTGGTCCATGATTGGGATTCATAGACGCTGCCACTAAAATACTATGATGATGTTTAATTAATTTATATGTCTGATTTATTTATTGAATAATAATTTTAAAACTTTATTTATAAATTATTTATTTACATGAATATAATTAATTTATTTGTCATCAGCAATGTACCTGACATCAAACAATCATAAATTAGAGAGAGGTCCCTGCCCTTCGAGGCTTACAATCTAGGATGGACTACAGAGAGGGGAACTTATGGCGTTAACAGACGTGACGCTGTCCCAGTTCTCCCATGCTGGCCCGCCGACCCCAGTGCATCTGTTCTGGGTCCGCCATTTCTGCATATGCGTATGGCCACATTATTTCATTCAGTCGGAAGAGAAATTGGGACAGACGATTGGACCAATCATTTGCTCTGATTTCTAATCATATGAGGCAAAATACCCAGCTCGAACAGAATTGGAACCAGACAAAAAGTTCAGCTTCACCTCTAGCCTGGCTGTGGCTAGGATGAAATCGGTAAGCCCTGCAACTTCAGATTGTTAAGAGGCCACATTAAAACATGAGAAGGGAGTTTGTGTAAGAACAATGATCCACGAACGTCGGAGTGTTGGCTACTCGATCAGATAGCAGCTGTGCCATTTGACAGTGCAATGTTAACAAATTGCTCTTCTTCCCTCCGTATTAATTTCCTCTCACTTAGTAGCTCAAATCAAAGGATACGTTTTTTCAAGAACTGAAACCAGCAATCAGAGCCCGGTCTGTATCGATCCTACCTACATCAAGATCTATAGAAGCGACAATCTCTGAGCAATTTCTAAGCATTGAGAATTCAGCCCTCGCATTCAAGACGGGGCCTTGTGTTCCACAAATCTCTACCCAGAACATCATGCTCAAAAGCTACAAGCAGCTTGGGACAATCTCTCATCCCAGAGCAGATCTGTCACACCGTGGTGTGGGGGGACTTGTGTTACACACAAGCGGCAGCAGCTCCTCTTCTCTGGCTGAATTAAGCATGCTCTGTTTATTATCTCTGGGTAGACTTATCAGGTTAACATGCTTTATCAGTTCGTGGTAGGCCTGATCATTTTTATTGCTCTAAAGTGTCTTTTATCATTGCGGTTTGTAATATAAATTCTTTGTAATATTAAAAAACTACATTTTGCAGCCATAATAGCACTATCAGTCACCCATTTAGCTACCGTTGTTATTCATACTTATTAAGGACATCACTCACAGGGAAGAACTCCCAGGACGTCTTAACGGGGAAGAGAATGTTCCCAGTGGGACTGTGAAATTGACTGTTGCTTAATGGGGGGAAAATTATAGGCAAGCATCTTTGTGCATTGTCTGTTTTCCCAATAGCCTGGTCCACAAAGACATTCAGAGGCCCATCGGCACAATATTTCACCTTCATGTGGAGGTTTCAGGGAATTATGCTACTGAGTGCATTAATACCACATGAGCTCACTGCAATCTGAGTTATTGAAATCACTGCCATATGAATTAATAATAAGTAGCCAATTATTATTCTATTCTTATTGCCATAACATTCCACTGAGAGGACCCCGAGCCCAGGAGAATATTCTCAAAGGCAACGTGAGGAAAACTCCAAAATTAGCGTGGGTAAATTATTACAGTTGGTTGGCAAATAGTATCCCCTCCCCACCCCATACAATTACGTTCCCAATTGTGTAAACTTTCGTGTAGGGGTGGGTGCGTGAGTTTCATTGAGAGCCCTTTACATTTTCATTTTTTTTCAAAAAGTAAAGAAAAATTAAAATGTTAAAAAGTTATTACAAAACATGAAAGTTAAAAAAGTGTCCTTGAAACGGATAGGCTGTGGGTCTGCTTGGCCCTTTAAGAGGGGGTAGCGCTGGCAGGACAGGTGTTAAGAAGATGGCAGGTAGCAGTAGAGTAAGGGACAGCACTGGAAATCCCTGACCGCTGGTTCTGGGTGTGGCTGAAATCCTAAAAAGGAGAAGTGGAAGCAGAGGAGGCTGTAGCAGAGGCGGACCCAGGAACGACTAGGCATCATAGAGTGTTAACAAACGAGACACGGGCCTGGTTTTCTTAGCTCTTGCTTGCCTGGGCCAGCCCAGCGCTAAACCTGCACATCTGTTCCAGGCTCGTCATATGTGTGTCCATTTCAGACCCCGGCGGGGTTGGAGGCTGGGCCAGAATCATGGGCCTGGAATGAACTGGGCCCAATCAGGTCCTACGGGCCACCCAGGTGGAGCAGAGCTGGGGAAACTAGGCATGCATGTCTGTGGTGGGTTGCCATGGTAGCTAGCCACTGCCTGTTATTGGCAGCCATGGCTGCCTGTCATGGTGGTGGTCGCGATGCCGGCCTCAGCACATGGTGAAACCAGCCAGCCGCGTGTTGCTCCCTGCCCCCCGCTTCCTGTCCCAGTCGGGCCGGGGGAATATTTGGCTCTCTCCCGTGACCTGACTTGGCCATGGATGGCGTGGGTTCCACATGGGTTCTGCATGGCACAATGTGCCTTCAATGGACATGCATGCACTTTACACACATGTGCCTGCACACGGGTTGTGCACATCACATGTGGGGCATGGAATCAACCCCAATGTGGGTATTATCTGTGGGTACCAAATTAGCTGCCCGTTTCAGCCCTAGAACGAATCTGTTTTTTTGTGTGTGTTTATGTTTTTGATGTCATTATCATGTAATAAGGCAGGCCAAGAGAGATTTTGAAGGGAGGCTTGCTAAAGAGGCAAAAACAAGCAACAAAAACTTTTTCAAATACATCAGAAGCAAGAAGCCTGCTACAGAGTCAGTTGGGCCATTAGATGACAAGGGAGTAAAATGGGTGCTCACGGAGGATAAGGACATTGCAGAGAAGCTGAATGAGTTCTTTGCATCGGGCTTTGCTGCGGAGGATTTTGGAGAGGTACCCACGCCGGATCCTTGCTTTGTGGGCGAGGAATTGGAAGAGCTGATACAAATCAATGTGACGCTGGAGGATGTTCTAGGGCTAATTGACAAACTGAATACTAACAAGTCACCAGGGCCAGATGACGTTCACCCCAGGGTTCTGAAGGAACTCAAATATGAAATTGCAGACCTACTGTTAGTAATTTGTAACCTGTCACTAAAATCTGCCACTGTACCCGAGGACTGGAGGGTGGAAAACATAACCCCGATATTTAAAAATGGATCCAGAGGCGATCCTGGAAACTACAGACCAGTAAGCTTGACGTCTGTGCCCCTAATCTTATCCCCATTCCCTGTCTCCCCCCTGATCAACTCCCATTCTCCTGTTCTCTCTGGAACTGTCGCTCCTCTGCTAATAAAGCCCCCTATATCCATGATCTTTTCTTCACTCGCTCCCTTCACCTTCTCACCCTTACTGAAACCTGGATATCCCCCACTGACTCTGTTACCCCTGCCACCCGTTCCTACAGAGGTCTCTCCTTCTCCCACCACCCCGCTCCAAAGTCCAGGGGGGGTGGTGGCCTTGGCCTCCTCCTCGCCTCTTCCTGCCAGTTTCAACCCCTCCCCCCTCTCTCACCTTCCCTTTCTTTGAGGCTCACTCTGTCCACCTCTACTCCCCTCTGCACCTCCATGTTCCTCTCATCTAACACCTCACCCCCGGCTCCCTCTCCTCCATCCTCTCTGAGTTCAAGTCCTGTCTCACCCTAATCCTCTCTGACGACATCCCCACACTCATCCTTGGTGGCTTCAATATCCATGGTGATGTTCCCTCTCAGCCTTATATTGCCCGTTTCCTCTCCTTAGTCTCCTCCTCTAATCTCCACCTCTGAACTTGCTCCCCCACAAACACTGATGGTCACTCTCTTCATCTCATGTTCTCAAGGAACTGCTCTGTCTCTGATCTCTCCTTTAAACCCCATCCCATCTCTGACCATTTCCTTGTTTCATTCAGCCTCTCCCACTGCTACCCCTCCTCTTCCCCGTCTTCCCATCCCTTCTGTGATCTGCAGACCATTGTGCCCCAGGGCTTTGCCTCCTCCCTCTCTAATCGTCTCCTCTCAGTCCTCTCCTCTTCCTCCCCCGATTCTGCCATCTCCGCCTTCAACTCCTCTCTTGCCTTCACCCTCGACTCCCTTGTCCCCCTCTCCTCCCGCCCAGCTCACTCCTGTAACCCTCACCCTTGGCTCACTCCAACCATTCGCCATCTCTGCTCCTGTACCTGGGCTAATGAACACCTCTGGCACAAATCCCACTACCACGCCGACTTTCTCCACTTCAAATTCTGCCTCTCATCACTCAACTCTGCTATCTCCCTCACTAGACAGCAGTACTATGCCTCCCACATTGAGTCCTGCTCCCGGGACCCTCGCCGCCTCTTCTCCACCTTTGACTCCCTTCTTAAACCCCCCTGTCCTCCTCCTCCGTCTTCTCTCTCCACTCAGGATCTTTCTCTCTTCTTCACTTCTAAGATTGACAAGATCTGCCTGGATATTGCATCAAAGTCCTCTCCCCCTACTACTCCCCCCACCTCTCTCCTGTCCTCCTTCCCTCCCGCCTCCCTTGAGGAAATCTCCTCCCTGCTCTCCTCCTCCAACCCCTCCACTTGCCCCCTGGACCCCATTCCTTCCTGCCTCCTGACCTCCATTACCTGCACTGTCACCCCTCCCCTCCTGCACATCATCAGCCTCTCCCTCTCTACCGACTCCTTCCCCTCTGCTTTTAAACATGTCACTGCCTCCCCCATCCTTAAAAAGTCCACTCTGGATCCCTCTGAATCCTCTAATGACCGTCCTGTCTCGCTCCTCCCTTTTGCTTCCAAGCTCTTTGAATGGGTTGTCTGCTCCCATTGCCTCGACCTCCTCTCCGCCAACTCCTCCCTTGACCCCTTCCAATCTGGCTTCCTCCCCCTTCACTCCACTGAAACCGCTCTTTCTAACATCACCAACGATCTTCTTGTGACTTAATCCAACTGCCTTTACTCTATTCTTGTCCTCCTTGATCTCTCTGCTACCTTTGACACTGTTGACCCCTCGTGCCTGCTTGAATTGCTTCACTCCCTGGGATTCCAGGACTCTGTCCTCTATTAACCTCCTACATTTCTGACCGCTCCTTCAATGTATCTCTTCCGAACTCCTTCCTCTCCTCCTCCCTACCCCTCTCGGTTGGAGTTCCCCAAGGCTCCATCCTTGGCCCTCTCTTTTTCTCTATCAACACCAATCCCTAGGCAAACTCATTGCCTCCCACGGTTTCCAATACCACCTATATGCTGATGACACACAACTCTATCTCTCCACTCCTTCCCTCTCCCCCTCTGTTCAAGCTCATCTCACCAACTGTTTCTCCGATTTCTCTGCCTGGATGTCTCAACGCCAACTCAAACTGAAAATGGCAAAAACTGAACTCCTGATCTTCCCTCCCAATCCTTCCTCTCCCTCTTCCTGTCAATTACCATTGACGGGGTCTCCATCCTCCCTGTCCCCCAAGCTTGCAGTTTGGGCTTCATCTTTGACTCACACCTTACCTTCAAACCCTACATTGACTCTGTGGCCAAATCCTGCAGCTTCTCCCTCCACAACATTGCCAAGATCTGCCCCTTTCTGTCCGTCTCCTCTGCCAAAACTCTCGTCCACGCCCTAGTCATCTAACGCCTGGACTATTGTAACCTCCTCACTGGCCTTACCCACTCCCATCTTTCTTCCCTCATCTCTGTTCAAAACTCTGTGGCCAGGATCATCCACTTAGCCCGTTGCTTTGACTAGGGCTGATGCAGAAGCAGGTGTTACCGTGCCACAATTCCATTCCGCCATTTAGGAATTGCCCGCGCCAAAATGCGGCTTTTCTGTGGACATTCCACTAATTCTGCCAGCATTCTGCAAATTGCAGAATTGCAGAAAAATTGCGGAAACTGTTGGAAAACCACTGTTCCGCTATTTTGTGGTGCTGGCCGAATGGCAGAAGTAGCGAAAATATCATGTTTCTTCTATTTTGCGAAGCCTGTGGAAGTAGCGGAATGAAATTAGTGGAACTGTGGAAATAGCGGAATGAAAATAGCTGAATGAAAGCCTCTGCCATGCCATACCACTAATTGCAGAAACGCTGTTTCCGGAGGAAATAACTACCGCCGCGACATTCCACTACAGCCCTAGCTTTGACCATGTGCCGCCTCTCCTCTCCTCTCCTCTCTTCACTGGCTCCCCATTCCCGAGCGTATTCTGCACAAGCTCCTCGTCTTCACCTACAAAAGCCTTCACATCCTCACTCCCCCTTACCTCTCTGCCCAGATCTCCCTCCGAACCCCTGTTTGAGCACTCCGCTCCTTTTCCATCCCCTCCCACACCCTTCCACACCTCCCCTGCTCCCCCAACCACCTTCATCCCTTCTCTCTCACTGCCCCGCATGCCTGGAACTCCCTCCCTGCCCTCGTCCACCATGCCCCCATCCTCCAAACCTTCAAGTCCCTCCTCAAAACCCAATTCTTCTGCTAGGCCCTTCCTAACTCCTGCTAATCATCCCCACCCAGGATTATCCCCCACCTGTTATCTGCAAACTCCCAAATCTCTGTAACAAAGCCACAAATGGGTTCCTGAGCTCTTGCATCCTCTTGAATGTTGCATCCTTTGTCTCTCCCTCTGTTCCCCCTTCCCTGTCTCCCCTCCCCCTATCTCCCTGTCTCCCCTCCCTGTCTTCCCTGTCTCCCCTCCCCTCCCCCCAGCCTGCTGGGGGTTGTTGTCATCCTTACCTGCCTGCCTTGCTGCTGCGGGGGGCTCCCGGAGCTCTGCCGCCAGCGGGGGGGTGCCTTGTGCTCCAGGGACATCACCGCTGCCGCTGCTCCACTGCCGCTGGTACCTGCAGGGAAGAAAACACTGAACAGTGAGCTTGGGGGACAGGGGGGGAACACAGAGGCCAGCCACGTGGGCTGACCTATACCCTCCCCCCCACTCAGAAGTAGCTAGGGGCTTAAAGCCCCAGGGACAGCAGCTGAGCTGCAGGCCGCGGCCTCAGGCTCGCGGACGAAGGACCGCGGCCAAAGGGCGAGGAACTTCAGGGCACTTCGGGGCTGCAGGGGGTGGCAGGGGGTTATTGTTTGTTTTTGTGTGGGCGTCCTTTTTGTACAGGGTTAGGGTGGTAGCGTGGGGGTTGTAGGTAAGGGGAGGGAAAGGGGGGTGGACCCAGTGACCCCCCCTGGTGAGAGCAGGGGGAGCTCTGTGAGGGTTGGTAGGGAGGGGGATGGCTCGGTATCCCGGTGAGAGGGGGATACCAAGGGGTGATGGGGGCTATGGCCTGTCCCGGCTCCTGGTGGGAGCAGGATGGCCGGGGGGG
>QEPC01012935.1:70908-86228 GCA_003113815.1 Sphenodon punctatus | reverse complement strand
GGTCTATAAAATCATGAGTGGGGTGGAACTAATAAACAAGGAGCAGTTATTTACCCTCTCAGCTAGTACTAGAACTAGGGGACACTCCATGAAACTCATGGGTGGCAAGTTTAAAACAAATAAAAGAAAATATTTTTTCACTCAGCGTTTAATTGGGTTGTGGAATCTCCTGCCAGAGGCTGTGGTAAGGGCCAGTACTAGAGCTGAGTTTAAAATAGGTTTGGACAAGTTTCTGGAAGATCGGCCCATTAGCAGCTATTAGCCAGACAGGATCGGGGAACATGACGGGACCTGGGGGAAAATACCAGGGAATGGATCCCCCATTGTGACCTGTTGGGTGCTTCTCCCAAGCCACCGTGATTGGCCACCGTCAGAGACAGGACGCTGGGCTAGATGGCCCATTTGTCTGACCCAGTCTGGCACTGACTATGTTCTTATCATAGCTGAGTTGTCCATGATGTTAGGTTATAACACTTTTTTTAAAGTCCTTTTAAATGACGTTTAGCTCTCTAACTGACATATATTCCGATACGCTGAACAGAAAACATATATTACCTAGAAGAGTAAAAGGGTGCATGGATTTTTTTTATCCATAACAAATTACAGTTGGGATTCCTGAGAAACTGAATATTATATTCTAGTGATTGCCAAGTAAGTTATCCTGCTCAGTATTAATTCCTGTGGTTTCAGTGTAAGATATGAATAATTCCCTAACTTGTAATGCATTGCCCATGCATCACACATGGCATAAAGTAGATGAGTTGTCTTGGGAGGGAGTAAAATATTTCAGCTGTTGAATTTCCATGCAGCATCGTTGAGAAGATCTAAATCTGAATCTTATCGTACAGGAGTTTCAGAACGGCTGGAATCTTTAATAGTTCTAAATATAGAGGCACATTGTTTTAAAACTGGCTATAACAGGAAGACAGTCAGACAGCGACTGTGAATTTCCAGCTGTTCTTGCTGCTTAAACTTCTTAGCATTTTCTATCTAACTGCTGTTACTGTTAGCATTTTTATATCTTATTATTATTTAGTAGTAGTGGTAGTAGTAGTAATGAAAACAATATCAATTAATTCATGTACAGTTGGAATTCTTAGCATTTTCTATCTAACTACTGCAATTAGCATTATATATATATATACTAACTCCTGCGTGCCACAAACAATGCACACTCAGGACACGGGTTCTGCACACATGTGTGTCTGTAAGTTGTGTGTGCAGTGGTTTAGGATTGAGCCCCTTAACAACAATATTATTGTAGCACCACCAATATGCCCAGCAATGTACATTCCTTAACTGGAGACAGGTCTTGCCCGAAAGGGCTTACAATCTAGGAGAGACGAGGAGAGAATAGAGAGGATCGGGGAGATGCCCAGGAAGTTGAGATGTCACAGAAGCAGGAGCACACGTCTGTTTTAGTTTCAATGGAGAAGGGGACGCCGAATGACAGGAGAGTAGAAGCAGCATCCGAGATCAGCCTGTGAGGGCAAGGAGCTAGGGAAGCCTGATGGAAGAGGGAGGCATTTAGGAGGGATATGAAAGTCACCAGGGAGCAACTTGAGTACTTGTGTCCAGAGAAGGAGTTCCAGGTGGATGAGGCAAGTAGAGCTGAAACGGGCACTAAATTTAGTACCTGTGGATAATACCCGCATTGTCTTGGTTACCAGGGTACTGATGTGATCACTGATTAGTATTACCGCTGAAATGAGAATCTGGAACATTCTCACCAGAAGATGCGAGATTCTCGCAAAATTGGATGAGATCTCACGAGATCTTGCTGCTATTTTCAAGAAACTTGCAAGATTCTTGAAAATCTCAAGATGCCCTCTGCACATGTGGAAAATGGCCACCACGGCCATTTCTGAGCCTGCGTAGACCCTGGTGGCCATTTTGCACATGCGTGGAGCAGGTTTTGAGGGAGCTTGAGAATCTTGCGAGATTCTCAAAATGATAAAAACCACTCTGCACATGCACAAATGGCTGCCGGGGCCATGCATGCAAAGTGCTGGTTTTTCAGCCATGCAAATTTCGGTGAGAATGGGGTAAGAATTGTCTGATTCTCATTCCCTTCTAATTCTTGATAATCTCAGCCTGGTTTTAGATGAGTGACTGTACTTACAGGCTTGAAGGAAGTGCTTCCTGGAAAGCCACACAGGGTGAGTTCCTTTAGACCCACTGGAAGGATTCAGCCACCATACGAACCGTGGCTTGTGTGGTCTTATTGAAGCTGTTCTTCTTCAACTCTCCCTAAAAGAAAAATTGAGAAATCCAGCTTCTTGATTCCTCTCCTTAGAACAAGGCTATAAGTTCTATTCAATGTAGTGTGAAATTGTGCAAATCCATTGCTTGTGGAAATCACTGATGTCATCCTAGTCCTGTTGTAGCTCAAACAGACACTCATGCTGTTGTGTGTTCTGACAGTTGCAAAAGAGCTTCCTTCCTACAGCTCAGCTGTTGTGTGGATGTCATGTTCCTATGGGCTTTGGATTATCCCTAACCAGAAGCAGAGCAATGCCTTTATCTATACATAACAGCAGCAAAATGACAGTAGCAGATACCTGGTGGGCTGAAACCATTTCTGGAAACCCAGTTCACGGCAAGCACATACTGTTGGTCAAATTGGCCATTCTAGTTCCATGGACATTTTCTGTGAATTGATACAGGAAGTACCCAATTTTGGGTACCCAGTCAATTCTAGGGCTGAAACCAGCCTTCATTATCTCGCCAAATCTCGAATTCTCACTCAGACCGCTTTTAGACAAGCGGCTGTACTTACCGGCTTGAAGGAAGCTCTTCCAGAAAAGACACTTAGATTATGTTGGCAGGAAGATGCTGTATGCTGCTTGCTCACTGACCCTGTCTAGAGCTTGAATAAAAACTGGTAATAACAAGAACAATATCGTGTCTAGAAAAATGGTATGGTATTATCCACTTTCACAGAAACCCTGTCAGAGTGGGAGCTGTTACAGTCACTCCTGTGTCAACTCTGGCCTTGCCATGGGTTGAAGGACTATGGCCAAGCAGAAGAGGTAGCCTCTCTGCCTTGCTGATTCAGCAATGGCAAAGTGACATCCATGGACCTTAGAGAACCTTGTCACCTATTCACTGAAAACTCAGAACTAAACTTGCTTGACAGATCTAAGCGGTGTGTTGGAGTTGTCAGTAGCACCAAATCATTTCCCGTCCAGAATAGGGATGAAACTTGACTCTTGGTTTCTCGTGTTACTCCACAAGAACCACAATCCTCGTCTTGTTATTGCAAATGAGAACAAGACAAGAATCAGCTGGATTCTAGCAGAGAAACATGAAAAATAGTGAGAAACAAACTACCTGGTGCTGATGGGCGTGAGGGGAGTAAGGAGGAGGAAGCCACTTGGTTTCTTACCTTGTCTGGGGCTGGCAGCTATCTCGGTAGGAAAAGCTGGCCCGATCATGAATTTTCAGGAATAGGAGGGGGAAATCAGGATGGAGGGGGCAGATCGTCAGCATTCTATTGGCTAGCAGCAGTCAGCAGCCAATAGAATGCTGAAAAGCTGTGATGAGCCTGCCTCTTCCCTTCAGCTCTCCCCCTGCCTATCTAGAAAGATGAGAAGAGCAAGTCCTTTCTAGATGGGAGTTGAGAGCTGAAGAATGTTGAAGATCCTCCCTCTCCCCCTGCTCTCCCATATCCCATCTGGAAAGGACGCCAGTAGGGATGGGCGAACAAAACACAGTTCGGATGTTCGAATGTTCGGTCGTTCAGTTCAAAACCCGTGTTCGAATTCGATGGTTCGGTTCAGCCCAGTTCGGTTTGACTGAACTTGGCTGAACATTCAAAAATAGCGAAAACAAAACAAAACCAAAATCGAAACTGAAACCTAATTTTTGGCCCTGGAAAAATGTTTTTCCTGCCCCTGAACTCATCCGAACTCGACCAAATTGTTTGATCATTCAAGAGTTTGGTTTGGGCGTCCGAACAGCCCGAGTTCAGTCCGAACTCCGAACATCCGAACCGCGTTCACCCATCCCTAAATGCCAGGGGGCACTCCTAGCTGACCAAAGAGGCCATGACGGGACATGACAAGTTAGCCAGTCTTTCAGATATTTGGGACCCAAGTCCTTAGGGCCTCAAGGTTCCCCAAAATCACAATTGACACAAATCATGGTTATCTTCTGGTTTCTTGTCACCTAGGCTAATGCTGTAGCCACATTTTCATACTCCCCCCCCACGTGCATTTTTTAAATTATTTTTTTAAAAATAAGTCAAAATTCACAAGATTTTGCCATTTTTTATTTTATTAGAACCAAAGACCACTCCACATTGAGTGACCAATAATAAGGATAGTTCCTCTGGTCAAGTCTCCTATTCCAAGGCATGATGCCCTCTATGTACAGCATCCTAAACACATGCTTCTCCAAACGATTGTTGAAAACATCCGACCAGGGAGATTTTGCCACTTTCCTTGGCAATCTATTCTAGGTCAAAATGAGGAACAACATTTTTTGAGAACCAGGACCTAAATAATTCTGGAATGAGTTTTGGGGCACTAAAATAAAGTAATGTTAAAAATCACACACAACATTGTGTATGCACAAATGGCTGCCCAACTGTTGTGCAAAACGGTCCCCGGACTGTTTTGCACATGTGACAAATGACTTCTGCACGTAACCAAAATGGCAGGGATGCTATTGTCGCTAATCTGGCTAAGGGCAGAGGCCATTTGTGCATTCGCAAACCATCCAGTGGCCGTTGGGAGAATGTGAAATATTTTTTTAAAATTATTTTTAATTTTATTTTTTGGTTGAGAAATCAACTAGACACTTCTAGTTCTCAGTTTATCCAAGACGAACCAAGAACCAGGATTTCAACAAGATTTCTTGCAAGAGATCTCGTCTCAGCCCATTGTCAAACTGTTCTTACAGTTAAGAAGTAATCGTATGCTATTTCTCTCTTATCTTCTTTTATTTTTGTTTCTCTCTGATTTCTGTAATTGAAAATAAACTCTTTGAGGCAGCAGGGATTCTTATCGCTTTTTGCAACGTCCCTATGCGGTACAATACTGGGCATTGGCAAGCAATTCTAATTAAATCTGTTTCAGAAGCCTGCTGAGTAATTCATTCCTCTAAAAGATACTCTTGCAGAGGAATAGCAACAACGATTTATTTTACATAAATGGGTTTGGCTACTGGGGGTGCCTCCTAGGCCTGACAAAATAGCCCTTCCATTTTTGCTAAACAATTTTGCTAAAATGGAATGGCCATAGAAATTTTGATCAGGATTCCAATCAATTTTTTTAAAATGGAATTCCTATCGGCCACTTTACGTATGTGCAAAATGGCAAAGGTCCATACTGGTGCCACCATTTTGTGAACAGCTACCATGGTGCTCATGCATGCACTGAACGACTGACATTTTTTGATCGTTCTGGAAAATGAAAATCAAAGCAATTTATCATTTTGATTCTTTTGGGGACCAAATGAACCAACTGGATATGTCAAAAATGGAATCCAGCCGGAAACAGACTCTCACCCTCAGTTTCTGCCTGAGTCTCTGTCTCTTAGAATGGACCACTTTGAAATGCAAATGAGGAAACCGCTTTCCATACCCAGGATATGGAAAACCACTGAAATATTCATAGGGCATTTGCGGCAATAGGCTTGGCTCTTCCATGAAAGTAGTCAACATTCAGAGCACAGCTTTGCAGACTGTCATAACCACCTTGTGAGACTGGAACTCACTATGCTAACAACTTGGAATCTGCAACAGACAGGACTAGATAGATATAGAGCATGGATTACTCCATGTTGCAATGTAAAACTAAGTGAATTCCCCCAAACTCCAATTTACTGGTACTTGAACTATACCATTTTTTTTACCTTAACAGATGTTAGTGCGAGGGTATTTCATGCAGTTCTAAAGGAGGCAATTTCAGGAGCCAACAATACCTTCAGTAAGCATCCCTGCAAGAACCTGGAACTCAATTCCGCTTGCAATAGCACTTACACCACTTTCTATGTAGGCTTAAGGATGGCAATACAAATGATTAACCATTGAACTAGAGACAGAGAGCAAGCCTGCCCCACACCCAGCAAAAAAGAAAGCACAGGTTTTAGATCAGAGCTGAAATCGCTACTTGGTTTGGTGGGCTCCACAAATCAAAATCCAAAATTTTGGTTTCATTATGACTTTTGGTTCTTTATGAGTACTGTTTCTGGTATCCAATTTGGTACTCAAAAATTGATTGTTGATAACCCCCAAAAGACATGCCCATATCTGAGTTTTCAAGTATATAATAATAATAATAATAATAATAATAATAATTTAATTAATAAAATAACTCAAACATTTTACAGAAATCTGGAACTGGAAGTAAACAAATTGGGATAAAACTGGTATTTCAATTGTTCAGGTACCCGATTGAATGCCATTTTAGGCACTGAAAAGCACCCAGAATTTTCGGGATAAAATAAGTAACACAGATATAATGAGTATACCTCTTTTTGCAGGTACATATTCCACCTCTATTTTAAACCTTTCTGTTTGTTTGTTTAGTTGGACTTTTGCCCCACCCTTCTCCTAAGGCTCACGGTAACTTACATAAAGCCAGGGCTAAAACTTGATCTTGGGTTTTTCTCAGAATCTTATCATCCAGAATCCAGTTCTCATCTCAGTTCTTAAGCGAGAAACAATCATTGAGTAAAATGCTGATTCTTGACATTTCTCGGTCAAGACATTTTTTCTCAAAATATCGTTTACTGTTTACTGTTTAGTTACTGCAATTTCCTCTTTGCCGCATACCAATTTACTGTGTGTTCCACTTACCATGTACTACATTCATCCCGGTAATGCGCATGCACAAAACAGCACTTTGCATTTTGCCCGTGCACATTACTGGGAGAAAGGCGCTAGCAGTAAGCAGTACACAGTAAATTGATATATGGTAAACAGTAAATTGCTGTAAACGGTAAATGGTATTTTGAAAAAAAAAATCTCAAATGAAATCTCAGTCTGTTATCGCGATTGTACTGAGATCCAAATGACAATTCTTGAATCTCACATTTTGTGGCAATTTTGGTTCTATACAAAACCTAAATTCCCATTCCTAAATACAATAAAACTCCCTTTCAAAAACCTCACTAAAAGAAAAACCCACCGTCACCCCTAGCCCTCCCACCCCTAACCTCACCTGCCAAAGAGAAAAGTTTGACACCACCTCCAGAATATGCTCAGGCTTTGACGGATCTCACAGGGAAGGGAGTTCCATAATACTAGGGCAACAACCGAAATGACTTCCCTGCGGGCCCTTGACGTACAAACAAGAATAGTTGGTGGTACCTGCAAGAGAGTGCTCCCGGCTGACCACAGGCGTCACGGTGGGGCAAGGAAGGAAAGGCGGTCTCTCAGATATATGGGAATATATGGGATTCCCAGGAATGGGAACATATGGGATATATTGTTTTACCCTAACTACACCACTTTTTATTAGGGCAGTGTGATGGATGGGGGGTACCCCGGCCGTTGGATTTACCAGGGCCCCCACAGCAGTGGCCCATGAGGAGGCCAGAGCAGGCTATCTAAGCTATCAAGTGGAGCCAGCAGAGGGAGCTGTCAAGTGGCCAGGAAGCACCGCAAGACGCAGTAGCGATTACGCTGCTGAACTACAACCCCCAGAATGCAGCAGGCAGCCAGGGCAAAGGCCTGTGATGTCATCCAGGCTGGCCCAACCTGAAAGAGCCAGGAAAGCATATTTAACCAGCCTGAAAGCCAGTCAGAGGGTGGCCACAACAAAGCTTGGCCACTGTCAGAGATAGAATGCTGTGCTCAATGGACCATTGCTCTGACCCAGTATGATGCTACTTATGTTTTTATGTTCTTAAGTTCCTGTGAATGAAGCCAAGAACCATCTCAGTTGTTAGCACCACAGGAAGAAGATTACAGTATAACCAAATTAACAACAAATAAAGTCAGCACATTTTCAAATTTGTTTTTTTTTTAAAAAGATTTTTAATGAATGTTTAATTAAATAAATGAAAACAAACAGATATTAAAATGTTAGGGTCATTTATGAAAAAAAAAAAACCACCTTGAAAACAAAGGGGGGTTTGTAAATAAAAACGAATGTGAAAGCAATAGGTGTGCCTTCTCCACACCCTTGCCAGTTAGAGAGAGGTTCTTGGTGGCGGTTCCATCCTTATGGTGCTCCTATCCCGTGGAGGTTAATCAAAGCCTTTCCTGGGTAACTTCCGAACATGCTCGGAGCGGGTCCTTTTTCTCTGGCCAAGCATTTGGCAGGTGGAGATAGCACTTTTGGACAGCACAACATATGACTAGTAGCACTTTAGAATTTATTTATTTATTTATTTATTTATTAATTAATTAATTAATTAATTATTATTATTATTATTATTATTATTATTATTATTTTGTACTAGTTGTAGTAGTAGTAGATGATAGTGTTTATGAGGGTTTCTTTGTGGGATTTGAATACCCCTTTTTGATTTATTGCTATTTTGTATGTTGTTGCTTTTCTATGTTACTACCCACCCTGAACTTTTGTGATAGGGCGAGGTACTCATTTAAATAAATAAATTGCATTAAATGGTCCAGGGACTCTGGTTGTCTTAATTTAAAAAAAAAAAAATGTTCTACTAAAAATGGCTTGGAACCATGTTCCTCATTTTTCCTCCCTCCTTTTCCTCTCCCTCTAACCTGCCCATCTGCATCGATGGAGTCACCATCCGTCCTGTTCTCCAAGCCTGTAACTTGGGCTTCATCTTTGACACGCACCTCTCTTTTAAACCTTACATTGATTCTGTCGCCAAATCCTGCCGATTCACCCTCCATAACATTGCTCGGATCCACTCCTTTCTCTCTATCTCCTCGGCCAAAATCCTTGTTCATGTCATGGTTATCTCTCGCCTCAATTACTGCAACCTCCTCCTTGCTGGACTCCCTCGCTCTCACCTGTCCCCCCCTTATCACAATCCAAAATTCCGCTGCCAAGGTGATTCACTCTGCCCGTCGCTTCGACCATGTGTAACCCCTCCTCTTCTCTCTTCACTGGCTCCCCCTTTCTGAACGTATCCTGTTTAAACTCCTGGTTCTCACGTTCAAAACGCTCCATGACCAAGCTCCCCCTTACCTCTCGGACCTAATCTCCCTATGCACTCCTGCACGTGCTCTCCGCTCTTCCTCTGTTCCCTCCCTCATCCTCCCTCATTTCTCCTGCTCACCTAACCGCCTTCGACCCTTCTCCCTCGCTGCCCCCCATGCCTGGAACTCCCTCCCTGCCCACATCCGCCTTGCCCCCTCCCTCCGCTCCTTCAAATCCCTCCTCAGGGCCCACTTTTTCCTCACCTCCTTTCCCAGTGCCTGCTAGTCGTTCCCCGTACACTTACTGTCTGCCCTCCTCTGCTGACTGCTGCAACCAACCTGATTGTAACCAAGCCAAGCACACGCACCTGAGACTTCGTACCCGCTTGAATGTTTGTCTGTCTTCTCCCCTGTCTCTCCCACTGCCCCCTCTCCCTGTCTCCCCCCCCCTTTGTCTTTTAGATTGTAAGCCACAGGCAGGGACCGCGTCTAATTCTATGTTTTGTACAGCACCAGGTCACATTACTGGTGCTATATAAATGTTTATAATAATAATAAATAATAAGAAGAACTTGATGCTCTTATGCAAATCTGTCTGCGATGGACCTTTAGAATTGCTGGTAAAAGGAAGCCTTACTAGATCTGAAACAGAGACCTGATTTGATACCCATGGGTAATTCCCATATATTTGAGTACCATTTGGGGTATCTGAATTGGTACCTGAATAACATTCATATACAAAGCCGGACGTAGGGTCAGGTAACATAGGTAACTGCCTAGAGTGGCAGATTTTATTTGGGAGGGGGCTGGGGGCTTCGGTCCACGCTGGCCCGTTCATGGTGCCCCCTCCATGCTGCTGCCACAACCACACTGTCTCATCTTCACTGCCCACATCCTGGAGGGGGGACCCCCCTGGAGGAGCCCCATTCCTCCTGTGAGCCCCCTGCCAACACGCTCCATGGTGGTGCCAAGATCGGAAGAAGAGACTGTTGGGCGCCACCATTGGGTGAAAACAGACATGACGTTAACCACCCTTTAACCACCCTTGGTGGTTATTTATGCATGTTTCAGGGCTGCATAGGGCACCAATACAGCCCTGCAACATGCATAAATAACGACCAAGGGTGGTTAAAGGGTGGTTAGCGTCATGTCTGTTTTCACCCAGTGTCTCCTTCCCTGCCTCAGACAGCTGCCCACACGCACACCTGAGCTGGGGGGGGGGGGGATCCTGAGTTGCCATGGGGCACTAAAATCCTAAGTCTGGCCATGTTCATATACCTCCCAAAATAAACATTTTTATTGCTATTTTTTCAAGTACCCAAAATTACCTAAAATTATAACCCACAAATCGTGAAATTGGGACAAAATCCATAGTTCAGTGTACCAGTTGTCAGTCATTTGAGCGCCGGCTCGAAAACCAATTTATGTACTGAAAACTACACATACTATTAGATTTGCTTCAGATAGCAGAAATTCAATAGGCACACCAGTTTTCGCGCATACTCATTTCAGTTCTAGCCTTCCGTGTCGTTCTCTTGGAGCCTAGTGGAGGTTTCTCCGCCCTTGGAGAGAACCAAGACTGACTCTCGGCTGCCAAGCTTTACCTTGGTGTGCTCCTTACTTTATTACTTGCCTTCGGGGATTGCTTGCTCTTCTGCAATCCTGCTTAATCATCTTTTCATCTCTCCACCTTTCATCTCTGCAGCCTATTTGCAGCAAAATTAGTCATTCAGAACTCCCTGCCTCCGTTAGAGTTTGCCAGCTTTGAAGCTGCAAGAACTAAGCAAGAGATTCCCTCTTAATTCCTTGGGCCCATGGCAGAGCTGAAGGACACGTGTGCCAAAGTGTTTCAGCCCTTCTGTCTTCATTTCATGCCTCAAGGCAGTTCAGGTACAAGTCTGTGTGGTCTTGGTCAGACGTCTGATGTAACATTTCCAGGAACCAGTACAGAAACTCAGGACAGCATTTCCCTGCAGAACAGAGCAGCTGCCCACCCCTTGCTCATTCATTCCCCTGATTGCTTGCTCTCAGAAAAGCCAGATTTGGGGAGTGGAATGGAGAGACATGCCAACGATGATCTCCCGCTGTCTCAAAAGACAAACAGAGTTTCTGTGTTAATCTCTTAATTAGAAGGTTTCTGCTAGGTTGGATCATTTTATATGGCATTAATGGGATTAGTATTCATTGGAATATATCCCAGCCTGTGGGGCATCACTGAAGACTCTATTGAAAAGGTTTACATGTTCTCCATAGGACACATGCCACTAGAGGAATGACATATCTTGAGAAATGCCACAGCAGAAATAGCCACTGAACTTTCAGTGAACAACGTATTTCTCCAAGTCAATCGTGAACAACGTATTTCTCCAAGTCAATGGCACTGGGTGTTTTCACACAAACATTTCTCCTGCATGTTTGCTGTTGCATCCTGAACTTTTTGTGTGTCTAAATCACTCACCCAGAACTTAAACATCCGGCTCTTTCACCTTCTGCATAGAACTTCTACCAGAACGTTAGTGTGTAAGAAGGTTCTCCTGGTAAACTGCTTTGTTCCACGCAGCTGTGGTCATTTAGTTTCCATGGCAGTCTCTCACGTCTACAGCTGCGGCTACTTTAGGCTGCCTCAGGGCAGTGTTTGTGTGAAAAATGCATCCTGAACTTACTTGTTGACTTGTAAACCCATAAGATTGAAATTCCAGAACTTTAAGGTGTGTTTTAAAATGCCCAGTGTTTTGGGGACCCACATGGCTCCTCAGTATGCCAATATATTCATGACTGACTTAGAACACCGCTTCCTCAGTTCCTGTTCCCAGACTCCTCTTCTCTACCTGTGATATAGTGATAACATCTTCCTAATCTGGATACATGGGAGGGATGCACTAGTAAAAGTCCACCGGGACTTCGGCAACTTCCACCCCAGTATTAACCGGAGCCTGGATCGTTCCAAACAACAGGTGCAGTGTTGGCTGCAGGGCCCCATGTGAATTTTATATATGTTTTCATTCTTGTAAGCCTCCCCAGGCTGCCTCTGGCAGGAGGGGTGGGGTTTATTGATAAATAAAATAAAATCAAATTTTCTGAACACCACAGTGCAACTATGCATTGGCTGTATAAATACCACCTTGTACCATAAATGTATGGACCACTATACATCCTTACATGCATCTAGCTACCACTCCGAGCACACCACATGACCGACCGATAGTCTACAGCCAGGTCTTGAGATACAACTGCATTCGCTCCAATCTCTCTGACAGGGACACATACCGAAAGGACTTGCATCACGCATGTTTGGATCTCAAATACCCACCAAACGAGGTGAGGAAACTTTAAACAAACTGACTGGGCCAAACTAGTACCAAGGAGTGACCTACTACAGGACAAGCCATCTAACAGAACATCTCTTCTTGTCGCCTACAGCTCCCAGCTTGAACCTCTCAAATACATTCTTAAATCCCATCATGGAAATGACACTTCCCTTGCACAGGCCCTGGGTGGGAGGCCAGTTTTTGCTTATAGACAGCCACCCAATCTAAAAAGGCTACTCACCAACAGTCACGGACCCCAGGCAGTACCATAGACCTGGGGACCAAACCCTGCAACAAAGCCCAATGCCACCTCTGTCCCCATAGCTACACGGGCAATACCTTGACAGGACCCAATAACATCAGCCACACCATTAAGGTCTATTTCACCTGTGCCATCCTCCAACGTGATATATGCCATCAAGGAGTCTGCCTGCTGGGGGAACACCTTCACCACTGACCTGCTTGCTGCTGGTGCGGGGGGGCTTGCCGCCGTTATTTAATATCTACATGCAGCCCTTGGGGGAGGTCGTGAGAGGGTTTGGGGTGCGATGTCACCAGTATGCTGACGATACTCAGCTGTACCTCTCCTTTTCTACTGACCCAGACCCTGCTATCTCGGTGCTATCCCAATGTTTGGAGGCCGTGGCGGATTGGATGCGGCGGAGCAGACTGAAGCTCAACCCAGATAAGACGGAGGTGATGGTGGTGGGGAGGGCGAAGGGGGTGGTGGCCCCCCTGGTTGGGGGGGTTTGCCCCCCTGTAGCTCAGCAGGTCCGGAGTCTGGGGGTCATATTGGACGCAGACCTGCGGCTGGAGCGGCAGGTGGAGGCAGTCGCTAAGGCTGCCTTCCGCCAGCTTTATCTGGTACGTAGGCTGCGTCCGTATGTCTCTGGCCCGGACCTGGCCTCCCTCATCCATGCCTTCGTCACCTCGCGGCTCGACTACTGCAACGCGCTCTACGTGGGGCTTCCCTTGTTCTTGGCCCGGAGGCTGCAGCTGGTGCAGAATGCGGCGGCTCGTCTTCTTACGGGGACGGGTCGCCGGGAGCACATTACACCGGTGCTCCGAGCGCTGCACTGGCTGCCGATAGTGTGCCGGGCCAAGTTCAAGGTCCTAGTGATGATCTATAAAGCCCTATACGGCCTTGGCCCCTCTTACCTTAGGGACCGCCTCGCCCTTCGCGCCCCGGAACGGCTCCTGCGGTCTGCCGGGGGTGCCCTCCTGGAGGTCCCCCGTGTTAAGCGGGGGGCCACGATGGAGCGAGCATTCTCGGTGGTAGGGCCGCGGCTGTGGAACTCCCTTCCGGAGGAAGCTCGCCTGGCCCCAAGCCTTTTGACATTTCGGCGGAACTGTAAGACCTGGCTGTTTGCCCAGGCCTTCGGGAGGGAGGGTGGGGGGGGTGATTTTAATCCCCCGCCCATTTATTTATTTGTTTTTCTAGCCCTGTTTTATATGATGTGTTTTAGATGATGTATTTTATATTTATATTCTGAAGTGAATTTTAATATTTTATTATTGTTGTTAGCCGCCCCGAGCTGCATTGCAGGAGGGGGCGGGATATAAATCTGTAAAATAAATAAATAAATAAACTGCCAGAAATGCCCCCCTGCCATTTACGTAGGACAACCAGGACAAGTCCTACAAGAATAAATGAAAACAAATCTGTCATTAGAGAAGGCGATGTTCAGAAACCAGTGGGCAAACACTTCAACCTTCCAGGCCACAACATTTCTGATCTGGAGGTTTGCGTACTTAAACAAACAACATTAAAAAGATGGCTTGAATGTGAATCTGATGAATTAGAATTCATCACCAAATTTAACACTCTTTGTATGGGTTTGAATGGGGACCTTGTTTTTTTTTTGTCACATTACATCAAATAATCTCCCCCTTTATAGATCGGTATACCCTCTGAAAACTTCGGATCCTGTATTTTCCAGGACTTTGTTTTTCACTTGCTCCAACACTTAGATCTAACACGATCAGGTGTGTGCTGAGAATCCACTTATCCAGGGAAATCCAGCTATGTACTCTTCCAGGAAATCTCTGGCAAAGCTGCGTGGGCAGACTTTCACACCGGCTGAATTCTGCACAGATTTTGGCTCTCGCAGTTTCTCCTGGAGTCAAAATCTGTGTGGCACCGACTGCCACTGCAGTTGTAGATGTGGTCAAAGTCAGCAAAACACCTAAATAACTAAACTGAAATAAGCAAAATAACAAGGGAGAGAAGAAGAGAGGTGTGCACACAGGGCCCATGTCATTTTTGTTTTTGTTTTTTGTTGTTTTGTTTTAAAAAAAAATCATATATATCAAATTGTTGTTTTTGTTGTTGCTTTTGTTTTCATTTTCCATTGGTTTCAATAGAAAACACATTTTTTGCTGTAAAGTTTTTGTTTTTCACTATGGGTATTTTCAGACGTTACGAGATCACAGTGAACCACGGTGAATACCCACCTGTGGTCACTGTGACTTGCATGTCTGTTTGGCGGCTGCCAGATGTTCGCCATGCTCAATCCCCACATGGGGTCAGTTTCAACCATGCTTCCTGGGCTAGCCGCTAGGAAGCGTGGTGAAAGTGATCCCCGGCGGGGATCAAAGAAAAGTAATGTCTGGTCGGTTGCCACGACCCGGAAGCACTGGCGGGATTCCAGGCCATGGCGGATTCGGCCAGACGCTGCGGCGGCATTGGCCCCGCCGCCTGCCCATCTCCCTAGAGGGGGCACCGTGCGGCCCCGCCTCCTCCCCAATTCCCCACCGTGATCCCCCGGCACGTCTGTTAAGGTGTGACGGGGTCGTCCCGGCGGGGGATGTATTTATTGTTTTTGTGACAGGGCCAACTGGCCCCATCACATCTGAAAACACCCTCTCTCTCTCTCTCTCTCTGTGTGTATATATATATATATATATATATATATATATATATATATATATATATA
>QEPC01012935.1:35199-69631 GCA_003113815.1 Sphenodon punctatus | reverse complement strand
GCTCCAGTTGTTCTAAAAAGTCTAAGCCCCAAACCGGGAATGCATACAACAATTGTGTAACTGCTTTGGCGCTAAATAAGCGCAGTGCCGGAAGGACCAACTGTTCTCCTTTGGAAAAGTAAAACCCACGAATGGCACTCACCGTTTGGAGGGTCCGGGACTTCGTCATCATCCAATGAGCATGCCATCGAGGGGAGTTGGAAAATAGTACCCCTAGATATTGGAACTTGTCCACCTGAGAGATTGAATGGGCCCCAATTCGCCAGTTGTGCTTTATACCATGACTCCTGTGGCCCACAACCAAAACCTTTGTTTTTTCAAAATTAATTGACAGGCCCTCTTTGAGGCAGTACTCACCCATCTGCTGCATCCCCTGTCTGAGGCCCACTACCGAGCGGGCCACCATGATTGGATAAAGGAATCCAATTTTATAAGCAGTTGAATTAATTTATTTTGCAAAAATCTTCATATACATTCTTAGATGTAACTTCTTTCCCTAAAATTTAATGTAGATGGAAATTGGCAAATTTATACCCCTTCCCATATTTATTATCTCTGCCAAATTTCATAAGGATTGGATAAAGGGTCTTGGTGGTATAAGCAATTAACTTATAAATGTATGTTTCACTGTAACATCTTTGTAGTCCAACCAGTGTACATGAAATTTGGCACAGCTGTATCTCACACTTTCATGATCATCTCTGCCAAATATCAGAAAGATGTAGTAAAGGGTCCCAATTTTATATGCCTGTACAACATATTCAGAGAAGGAGCCTATGCCAGGGATTCTCTTACGTGTCACTATGGTATAAGATCTGTTTGTGATAACAATTGGCTAGCAGAAATGTCAACCAAATATCCTCATTATGTGCAGTGTTTCCATCCCAACATCTCTCTGGGAAGTCAGGAACATCTGTTTAGGAAAGAGCCAATAGAGATTCTCTTATGTCCTCTCTCCCAGTGCTGCAGGATGTGATTGTGATGATAATTGGCCAGCCTGCATGTGTAAACTATGTCTCCTGATTGCTGGGATGCGATCCCCAAAGTCCCAGTTATGTCCCTTCTATGCCCACCTGATGGCCGCCCCCTATAGCCACCTCAAAGACACTACTGATTGGTCCTGTAAGTATGCATTAATTGGCCGGTGAATGTATCTGTCAGTATTTTGGACTGCTCCACATCCTCCCTCCTACATCCTCCATCCCCCTGCCATGCCAGGCGCCTGCCTCTGACTGGCACTGCATGTGCTGCTATTTATCTGACTAATGGTCTTCAAGGGGGCAGCTTCAATTTCTTATAGAATTGGGTCCCTTTATCAAATTGTCCTGTAGTTTGGCAGGGATGACATGAAAATTATGTGATACATCCCTTCCAAATATCTTTTAAACAGGATGGAATATACAAATGGTAAAGCAGGAAATGCAGTTTCAAGTTAATGTCTTATACCATCAGGACACTTCATCCAATATTTCTGAGAATTGTCAGGTGTGTTAAGCTTGTGTAGGGACATAATATATACAGATTTCATGCAAATTGGGTGGAATATTAAGAGGATGTAGCCATGAATGTGTATGGAGCTTTTATTAAAATCACAACATTCAATTGCTTCTAAAATCTGTTCCCTTTAGCAAATCCTTTCAAAACTTGGTATACATAATGCCTTCCATTTGGGGTACAAGTACTCCAAATTTCATCACAATTAAGTATGAAAAAAAGTTATAGCCAAAAATACGTTTTTCAGTGTTTTCCCTTTATTTTTTTTAAAATGGTCACTTTTGTTTCTATTTTCATTATTATTTTTTGTCATTTTCATTACTGCAATAACAATAATGAAAATTATTTTTAAAAATTGTTATTGTAATAATGAAAATGACATGCACACCCCTAGAGATGAACAGATAGAGATGCATTCAAGCAGTTGAGAAGTCGCAGGTGAAGGTTTTTTGCTTAGTTACAGGGGAAAATGGAAATCAGAAGGAGAAGGCAGTAGGATAAACATCTGTGAGCAACTTGTGGGGATAAGGAGCTAGAGAAAGCCTGGCAGAAGAGGAAGGTGTTTACGAGGGATATGATTTGACATTCATCAATTTAAAAAAACACCCTCAAACTAAATAAAAGAAAGTCAAAGTAAATTAATTGATGTTGAAGTAGCCAAAACTGAACCAAACTCAACTGCATTCTAAAGCCGCCAAAGAGTGGGAATCTAATTGAGTATTTGGGAGTTTTAAGACGTTACGAGATCACAGTCAACCACAGTCAACCACACACAACCCCGCGGCGGGGCCAAAGAGCCCTGAACATCTGTTCGGTGGGTGCCAGATGTTCCCCACAGACAATCCCCAGCAAGGGGCAAAACTAACCACCCTTCCGGAGGTCCAGCCCGGACCATCTCCGAAAGGGTGGTCAAAGCAATTCCCACCGGGAAACAACAAAATGTAACAACTGAATGGAAGCCACCAGCCGGAATCAAGCAAAACAATTCCCAGCCGGGGACAAATCATGCAGCGTCGCTGTCAGGCAACGAGTAACAACACAGGCCGGGGAGGGAGATTTAAAGGGCAGACAGCAGCAGGGGGGCATGGCGTGATGGAGCAAGGTGGAAGGGAGAAGAGAGTGGAGGGCGAGCGATCAAGGAAGGAGGAGGAGGAGGCAGCGCAGGCAGAGGAGGTCATCATGCTGCATGTGGAGGTGGTGGAGGGAGAGCAGCAGCAGCCGCCGCTGCCAGGACAGGCCACCCCGGAGACAACAACCAGTCCAGGGGATGAGGCACCCCAGAAACGGGTAAGGGGAGAAAGGTGGGGCAGCAGCACAGGGGCACCAAGGGGGGCAGGCCAGCAGGAGGGGAGAAAGGGGGAGGGCCGTGGGGCTGAGGTAACCCAGCAATCAACCTCCCCCCCTTATGACCCACAGACATGGAAACGGGCCCAGGAGCTGGAGCCCCCGAAGGAGACAGGCAGAGGGCACGTGGAAGAGGAGGAGAACCAGGATGGCCCACACCGGAGAAGGCTATAACACCGAGGGGGGCAATAGGGGCACAGGTAAACCCAGGCATTGATTAGGATTTGGGGGACCCTGGAGCACCAGCTGGAGCTAGCCGTGAACCAGCTGAATGAGCACGTGTATGAGGAGATCGTGCAGGACATGGAGGAAGCGGGGCACCACAGGACAGTGGCCCAGTGCCGCTCGAAGGTCAAGGAGCTCAAGAGGGGGTACAAGGCCATCAAGGACATCAACCGGCGGTCCGGCCACGGAGCCCGGACCGTCCCCTACTATGATGCCCTGGACCACATCCTTCACATGAAGGGATCCATTGTTGCTCCATGCCTCATGGGGAGCGCCATGGTCCAGGGCAGGGAACGGGCTGAGGTACCCCCTCCCCTCACCACTCTGTGAGAAGGCACCAACTCCAGGGGCTCTGCCCCCCCAAGAGGAAAGCCCTGGGACTGCGGGGACCAGCAGGCTCCCCTCGCATACCAGCCCCGAGAGCCCCCACCCGATGACCGACACATGGGGATTCAAGGCCGGAACACAGGTCGCCCCCAGCCAGGGGACACAGGGAGACTGCAGAAACACCGAGGGGCCAGCTTCGGAGGGTTCAGATACTGACATTGAGGGTAAAAAAGCAATGGGAGGGGGGGAGGACTGGAAGGGATGGGCCGAGAGAGGGAGGGGGGAACAATGGCCATGGGGATGCCCCCAGCAACCCCTGACACCCCAGACCATGGAAAAGGGACCAGGCAACCGGCAGGGGACATGTTCTGCCTACCCCCACCGCAACTGTCCCCTATCTTCACAGGTCATAGCACGCCCCAGTACCTGGGACAGGCAGGCGACAGGGACGGAAGAAAGCAGCCCCAGGAGCAGCCAGAAGTCCCAGGTGAGGCCACTCAACAACTGGGGGGAGAGGGTACCGGGGGAGGCCGGGCAGGGAGACCCAGACCGCACAGTTGTTGAGTGGCCAGATATGTTCAGGTTGCTCTGTGCGTGTCAGAGTTGAGAACTCTCCCAGACTCTGGTCTTCCCCTTCTTTTTCCTCCATCCCCCGAACTCCGCTGGATCCATGGGCCACCTGTCCCGTCTCAACAGGCAAGGAAAGGTAACGACAGGTCCAGACTTTCCCAGCCAGCTGAGGAAGCCCTCTTTCTCCCTGTCTCTCTCTCTCTCTCCCCTTCGCATTCTCTCGCTCTCCATCGCTGGGCCAACACCGGAACCACCACACCCCTCTTCTCCTACAACCCCAGCAAGTCGCTTGTGTTTTCCCCTTGTTATATCCCACCAGCCAGACCGGGGCTGTGTTTCTCTGTTTTATGTAACAATAAACTGGTTGGTTTTGGACACTTCTCTCTCTCTTTCTTTCTATTTGGGGAGGGTACATAAACTGCCTGTAGTGCGTACTGTCCTCAGTTTGATCCTTTTGAACACGTGGAGACCCCAGTTTAAGTCAATTAAGCTCATTCCCCCTGAAGTTTAAGGAACGGTGGATATTGGCGTACCCACCCCCCAATATTCATGAGTGGGAGGGAGTCTCCTGTTAAAAGAGCAGGCGGAGAACGTAGTCCACACCACCACAGAGCAGGGCAAGTGGATGATTGCGGCCATAGACCGCATGGAGGTGGCCACCAAAAGGGACATGTAGCAAGCGGAGGCCAGGGACCAGAAGCTGCAGGTGGAGGTGTGCCTCAAACAGAGGCAGGAGTGCTGAGAGCACAGCAGGCAGGTGGAGGCATTTGGGTGGCTGGAACAGGCCATCGACCGGATGGTGAGGGAGCACTCTGCCAAGATGGACCAGTCCCATGACATTGGCACCTCGCTGCTCCTGCATGCAGGGACCATGAGTGCCTACTTGATGACTGCTGCCCCATCAGGCAACCTGCCTGCCCCGGCCCCAATGTTGGGCCCCTCGGTGCCCTCACCACCTCCGCCACCACCCCAGCTGCCGGCATGCCTGCTGGGGCTCGCATCTGCCTACCAGTCCCTGTAGTCCCCCAGAGGGAGCAGACACCCAGGGGGGCCCTCCAGTCCTGGTCCATCCACCCTCCCCACAATACCTGCCCCTCAGGACATTGAGGCCTCCCAGGACACTGTTGGGGACATGGACAGTGGGGGGGAGGGGAACTCCCAGAGCTCCACAGCAGCCACGGGACAGCCAAGAGGGAGACCCCAGAGACATGCAGGTTATGGGGGAAGGGGGCGAGCGGCCGGGGGGTGACACGGCACTGAGAGGTGGGTGGTGGTGGTGGTGGGGCAGCTGTAGGAGGTATTCACAATAAATGCACGGGAACCACAGTTGCATCCGTGGTTCTGTTCATGGGCCCGTTGCTGGGAGTGGGTGGGCATTGAGGGGCACACCCAGGGTGCTGGTGGGGGCCCCGGGGTGGTGGAGATGGGGGTGTGCATGCTCAAGTCTCAGCCTCCCAGCTGATCTGCCTAACCAGGACAGGATGAATGCACTTTGCGTATCGGTACTCCCATGAGTTCTCAGTGTTCACTTAGATAGACAAAGGGCCGGGAGGGCACTGGGGCACATGGTAGTCGAGGGCAGCCCCATCGGTCTCGCACACATTGTGCAGCACACAGCAGTCTCTGATAACCAGGGCCGAGGTCTCCATCATGTAGTCCAGCCAGCCTGCGAAGCACCTCCAGAATTGCTTGAGGGCCCCGAAGGCCCTCTTGACCATGGTCCTGCTTGCATGCAGGCGGGTATTGTAGAGTGCCTGCACAGGGTTCCTGGCGACTGGGTATGCCTTCATCAGCCACCGGGGCAATGGATAGGCCAGGGCCCCCAAGATACAGGGGGTATCAGCACCCCCTCGATCCGGGTCATCCCCCTGTCCGTGAAGTCCCAGCGGTACATCCGGGCATATAAGGGAGAGATGGTCATAATCTGGGCATCGTAGCTGCACCCAACATGTCCAATGTAAATGTCTATGAACCATTCCTGGTGGTCCATGACCGCCTGCAGCTGCAGTGAGTGGTAACCGTGTCAGTTGACATATTCCGTGGCCTCCACATCAGATGGGCAGAGGATCTCGATGTGGATGCCATCCCCATGTAGTCGGGGATTCCTCCAGCTGTGAAGCCGGCCATCATGGCCTCCTGGTCAACCAGCTGGATCACCTGGTCCAGGAGCACACCCTCCACCACCTTGCAGATGTCCTGCATGATCCTGGTGACTGTAATCATCATCCCGATGCCGAAGTGCTGCAAGACGGACCGGCAGGAGTCGGGCGTTGCTAGGGCCCAGACCCCGATGGCCACCAACTGGACCATGGGAATGGGGCCCCGCATGTGGGTGTGCTGCTGCTCCAGCCAGGGCGTTAACAGTTCTGCGAATCACAGGAGGATGCGCTTGTCCATCCAAAAGTGCGCTCTCCAGGCGGCCTCGTCCCACTGAGCCAGCGCCCTGGACCACCACCCCTGTGCCTGCTCTGGAACCCATACCCGCTGGTCAATGGGCATAGCAAGCAGGCGTGCACCCCCCATGGTCTCCCTCCACCACTGGAGCTGTCCTGCTGCCTTGTGGTGCTCTTTAACCCACTCCTGGGTGCGGAGGAGGGCCTGTCGGGCCGTCCCGGACACCCACTGGGCCAGGGAATGCCTACACCCGTGGTGGGTTCTCTGGGCTCTAGCAGCGCTCCTGACCATGCACACCTACAGCCAGGTGTCCAGCTGCAGCTCTGCAGTCTGGATGCGCAAGAGGTCCATGTTCGAGCGGTACCACTCCATGCAGATGGTTAGGTACATCTTGCAGGTGCTCAACCATCCCAGCTCCATGGTGAACGGTACCCCGGGTGGGTTGAAGCCGCACCCGTTATAGACTGGGAATTGTCACCCCACCGCCAGGTCACAACCTCGCTACCGGGCGAGGGGCCCCGGGTTGCCCTGGCCACCCCCCAGGCCAGCTGGCCCGGCTCCTGAAGGATGAGCGGGGCGGAGAGGTAGCGGGCGCCCCATTGTGCAAACCTGAATGGGGCACACCATTCCTGGTGCTAGGGATGGGCGAACAGATCGCAGCTCGGGTTCGGCTGCATTCACTTCAGCTGTTCGGTTCGTCCGGTCGGTTTGGCTGCATTCGGTTCATCCGTTCGGTTTGGCAGTTCGGTTAGTTTGCCGGGTTTGGGTTCAGCCGTTCGGTTCTGCCATTCTGCTGTTTGGTTCTGCTGTTCAGCCGTTCGATTTGGCCGTTCGGGAAATGTTATAGGTGTTTTTTTTTGTTTTTTATATGGTTTGGGTTTTTTTTATTGGGTTTTATATGGTTTTCTTTTGTTTTTTATTCGGTTTTTTTGTTTTTATATGGTTTTTTAATTTATTTCTTTTATCTAATATTATATCTATCTATCTACACTAAATCTAACTGTTATTAACTATTCTAAATGCTATGAACTAAATGGATTATCTAATAAGTACGCAGGCCTACTCCTACAAACACTAAACTAAATCACTAACGCTATCTCTGTCACTAAGCTAGCTCCTACAACTGTCTACTATCCCAACCCCCCCCTCTCTCTAGATAGATAGATAGATATGGGATGGGGGGAATCACAAACACAAGGTTTCAGTTTAAGGTTTAAGTTTCATTTCAGTACAAAACTGAAATGAAACTTAAAGCAATCTAATAATCCTACTCAACGCCTGCTGTTCAGGAACAGTGACTAGCTCAGAAGGTGTTGGGAAGGGGGGAGGCAGATAGTTTCATTTCTTGCAAGCCTCTCCACCCCTGGTGCCTGGAAGTCTGCTCCTCAGTGACTAGTACTACCCCTCCCTGTCATCTTACAGTGAACCTTTTTTTACCACCCGAACGCGATCCGAACTGACCGAACTGTTCAGCCATTTTGCCGTTCGGTGTTTGGTTCTGTTCGGTATGTTCGTGTTCATGTTCATATTTGCGTTCGGTCATCTGAACAGGCCAAGTTCGGGCTGAACTCCAAACTTCCAAACCACGTTCGCCCATCCCTACCTGGCGCATGATCCAGTCTGTGCCCGGGCATGCAGGCAGCAGCTGCATTCCTGCTGTCATCACCTCCCACCTCTCTATGTTGGATGTCTGTTGTCCTCCCCACCCTTATTAGTGTGTAGGCTGTCCTGTACATGTGCTTGGTTCCAGCAGCTGTGCTGCGTCCGCATCCCAAGCCTCGATCGTTTGCCGTGCCATGTTGTGGCCTGTGGCCTTATTGCTTGGCCTTGGAGCACCCCTGCTTCCCCTCTCATCCCTCCAGGGCTTGTGCCACCCCCATTTCCTTGCACTTTGTATTTGCCACTTGCTGTACCATGGCTGGCAGCACTTCCCCAGGGATGGTCCCCACCACCCCTGGCGTCCCCCCATAGCTGGACCTTCCGTGAGACCATGGCCCTGTGTGACCTGTGGCATTCCCTGGCCATGCAATTGCTCCTGAGCTGCCCGGACAGCCTCACAGGTGCCTATGCAAGTCTGAGCTCCAGCCTGTGCTACTTTGTATATGCCGCGATTGCCAGTTGCATGTGGAGATGCTGCGGGCCTGCATCACTTTCCCGATGGGCGCATCCCAGTGATGAGGTGCTCGTATGTGGGGTGGTTCACGGTGGAAACTGTATCTCCTCTCTCTTTGTACATCCTGGCCACCTACATGGCCTGTCTTGCAAAGGGGGGCCCTGCCCTGGTCATGTCCTTTTTTGGCTGTGTTCATGGGGCCCATGGGTACCAGCGTTGTGTGGGGCTACCATGCATGGCCAACCATTTACCATGCATCCAGCAGCTTAATTAAAGGTGGTGCATTTGGAAACACTCTCTATGATCCACTCAGCACCCACTCATGGGGCACTGCCAAAAAAGTGGAGTGTGCCATGTGGGGCGAGCCAAAATTTTTGATGGGGACAGGTATCTGTGTATGACTAGTTGCGCTATAGAAATGGTAGCAGTAGTAGCAGGCAGTGGGCACCCACACATTCCCTGCCCTTATGAACCAAGGCACCTACCCATGCCAGCAGACAGGTCCTTGACTAGCCACCTCCTCAGACCCACCCACAGCCCTGCTGGGAGCTCTCTAGGGGAGCTCTTAAAGAACATGCACTATACAAGAACATGCAAAATACAAGACCATGTTGGCTCAAAGCCCAACAACCCCCCTCGCAATGGATGAGAGAACAGCCAATGCCATGGAGGACAGCAGCTTCCTGCATGTGTCCCCCGACCCCCACCTCCCCCACTTCCAGTATGTGCCTCCATTTTTGCCTGGGACTGCCAGCAGCTGCAGTGACTCCCCTGGTCATGGGCAGGAAAGGGTTACTGGCTTCTGCGGCCTCGTGTTTCCATGTTGCTCACAGCTGTGTGTCATGGCAGAGGGAAAGCAGTTGGGTGGGGGTTGGGGAGGGGGGATGTTGCCAGGTGGTGGGGGAGAGTGGCCACCCATATGAGTTGTTTGCAGCGCCGGTCCATGGGAGCGGGAGTGTGTGGAGGCTGCCTGTGTTCCTGGGAGATGTCCGTTAGAATTCCTCCCCTCTGGGTCCACATCTGTGGCTGCTCTACAGCCGTACCACTCAGCGCCCCTTCCCCCCAAAGCCTTCCTCATTTAAAAACACCCCATGATGCCCTTCCTGCAACATTCTGGGTATGACTATTTTTCTTGTAGATATCTATGTTTGAATATTGGGAAGATGCCCTGTCAAGATGAGGAACTATAGGTGGCCCATTACTGGAGAAAAGCTTCCTCCCAAGTCTCCTGTTTCTTTACACCAAACTGGGCCATGTGGGCTTGAGTTTGGGGGCTGTATTTAATTGAAAAAGCTGGCCAGTGGAGGCACAAGGCTCTAGAATAGGATACTGCCTAAAAGTGTGTGGAGATTCCAGAAGCCACTGGAATCAAAAGTAGTTTGAGAAAAAATAGGTGGAGAAATCAACAGACTCATCCAAATTTTGAAAGGGCAGGAGGTCAGAGGGGGGCACAGCGAGAAAGGAAGAGTTCTAGGCACCTGACCCCTCTGGGTTTAACCATCTCCTCCATCCACCAAAGTCAGACATTCCTTGTCCTTTCCCTCCTGTGTGCTGTACAGAGTAGGTGGGGTGAGGAGGAAGGGCAGGGTCTGGTGCTCCCTCTACTGCCTTTTCATTCAGGCTCTCGTTTTCCTCTCTGACTAAGCCAAGCATGTGCACTTGCTGCTTCTCAACTTCATGCCTCTTTCCCTGTCTCTCCCTATGTGCCCTTCTCCCTTGTCGCCCCTCTCGTGTGCACCCTATATTGTAAGCCTCTGGGGGCAGGGATCTGTCTCTAATTAATGTTTTTCAATGGCAGACACATTGCTGGTTTCTCCTCCTCCTCCTCCACATTTTTTAATCAGTAACCAGAAAATCAGTAAATCAACTTTTCAGGGAGCTGGGTACCCAGTCAGTGAACAGGTAGCCCACTGAATGCCCAACACTAGGGCTAAAACTTGGTTTATTTATTTATTTATTTATTTATCCTACCCCTCCTGCCCAAAAGCAGCTTGGGGCAGCGAACAACACAAAAGATATAACAATAAAACATTAAAAAATAAATCAACAAATTCTAAAACAAATAATAAAACTCACCCTCCCTCCCAAACCCTACCCCCCTAGCCCCCCCCCTCGCGAAAAGCCTGGCGGAACAGCCAGGTCTTACACAAATGTCAAAACAATAGTTGAGATCTCTTGGTTGTTGCTGAGCTCAGCTGGTTTTAGTCAGTACCAAGTAACTGAAGAATCAGTGCGGTATTTGGTACGGTACTCGGTAATTCCTCGATTGAGCAAAGGGGGAAAGGAGGAAGAGGCAGGGGGAAGAAAGGGGCAGGGAAGGAGTTAGGGGGAATGGGCAGAAAGGGGAGTCAGGGGCATATACTCCCTTATAAAGGCTTTTTCTGCCTTTACATAAGGGGACTTGGTACTCAGAAAAATACTCAGTAAAATACCAAGCATTTTATCAAATACCAAGTACTGAGTATTTGGCCACATTACCAAGAACTGGCCAAACACTCAGGCCCAATACTCGAAAATTCTTGTGTTCTTGTGAATATGTTTTTTTACTATTCGGTTTCACCCTACCCGACATGGTACTTGAAAATGCAGGATTTACGCACAGATACCAAATTAGGCATCTGCTTCATCTCTAACGCTGATCTTTCCACTCACCCTTGCTCGTGTCTATTATTTATTTGTTTATTTATTTATTTCGGTGGGCTACCTATTCACTGATTGGGTTACCGGGTACCTTAAAAATCAATTTACTGATTTACTGATTTTCTGGTTACCGATTGAAAAAAAAAATCAGGATGGAAAACTGGGACAGGAAGTCAATATTCTGGAAGATTCCAGGATTTTCTGGGACATCCAGTGCCCGAATTGGGTCATAATTGGGTTTTGATTAGTACCGGATGTTTCCAAGTTGATTCTGGTACTGGAAATTTTTTGCGGGTGCTCATTTCAGCTTTAGTCAGAGCATGGCCCTGTCCATTACGGCTCTTCTGGTTGCACCCCTGGAGGAAGTGCGTGTGATAGATAAGTAGTGATGTCTCTGACCTTTTGCTCCATGTATCAGGCAGCATAATGGTCTTTATGTTTGAACTTAATATGTAAAACAAACTCATGCTCTTTCCATCGCCAGTCATGCAGAACATCTTCAAAAAGTAGAGCAGAAAAGAGCTGGGTTCCACAGAAAGTTTTTTTTTTTTTAAAAAACAACAAACTTAATCACATTACAGATTTAGGATTGAGACTGCTTTCAGAGCTTTCATGCCGTCACTTCTTTTTCTAAGCATGCGATGTTCTTAATTTCTGGTGCCAGTCTGAGCTATTCCAGCAGAAAGTTTCCTGCCCAGCTCTGGACTCACAGCTACGGGTGAAACCTCATTTCTGACTGGATTCTGTTTCTGATTAATCCGGTCAGGTCGATGACGGCAAACAAAAATTGGAGTGAACTATTGTTGCAATTTTCATTAACTGAAACCATCAATCCCCCCTCTCCCTCCTGCACAAAACAGCTGATTAGAATTCTGAAAGGGAATTTTCAGTAGATTGAAATTCTGAGAGCTGTTCCATTTTCATGGAATAATTCCATGAAAAGAGAATGGCTATTTCAGACTAGCCATACTTGCAGCTCTTTTGATTAGGAGAAATTGTATCTTAATAGGCTTATCATTTGAACTAAAGGAGCAAATTCTCCGCCGAACACACACGCAGCCAGAAGTAACATTATAAGACAGTCTTTTTGGAAAAAAGTAGACTAATGTTGGCTGTTTCCCACAAGCTCAGTTTGCATTTGAATTCCAGCACCATCCCTGGTATTGTTTTTCCAAATGTTGACCTGCCTTGCATTGCTCGGTCTTGGTTATGACTTGCTACCAGTCTGAGGAAGAGCCCTGTGGGGGCCAAAAGCTTGTGTCCAAGATCCAGCAGAACTTGGTCCACAGATCAGAGATCATTTGAACTATTTTGTCTCCATATATCACTTTTGGGACCAACACAGCAACCACCCTTTTCATGTAGGTTACTCTGAACTAGATGGAAATACACAGCATTCACTTCTATCCTGGGGGATGGGAGTAGGCCTTTCTCTACTTGCAAGGCTCAAATAAAAAACCGTCATGGCTTGCACCTGTGGATATAAAGATCTGTGAATATCTGAGGGGGGTGGAGAGGAAAGGTCCCTCTGACCGGTCAAGCTGGCATGATACAGGATTTTGCACTTCTTGAAATGCGTAGCACCAACCTTCTCGAGGACTGAACTTTGGGATGTACTCCCATCATGACAGAAGTAAAACAAGGGTTTATCGATATGAAGAAGAAAGAAAATACCTGAAAACCCATTCCCTTCAAAAGCATCTATTAGGGAAGAACACAGAGACAAACTTTCTGTTGGTCAATATAAGGGTGGCCCTTAAGTTGCCATAGGATTAGGCCCAAGGAGAAAGTCACAGTACACAAGGCCCGAGAAGCACAGCAGGTATAAGCAAATGTCTTAGAGCCAATCGGGAGGTGGCAATTGACCCCACAAAGGATGACACGGAGGCTGCTGGCCGACTAAGGCAATAGCCAGGGATACAAAGGCTGAACTACAAAGCTGCAAGGGAGAAGGTCCAGGAGTTGGGCCTGGCAGAGAAGGGAGCAGCTCTGCATTTCCAGGGCTGGCTGGTTGACTGGGTAAGGAGAGGGCCATGAAGGGCAACAGGTAGAAGGTATGGAGGCACTGCTGGGGATCAAAGGAAACCCATAGCCTGGGGCTTTTAGCTAGGGATGTGCAAACAGAACTGGGTTTGGATGAATGGCCGTTCAGTCATTTGGTTCAAAAACTGAGTTCTGGTTCAGTCGTTCGGTTCGAAAACCGAGTTCGGGTTTGGTTGTTCAGTTCAGTTGAGTTCAGTTCGGTCGAACGTTTGGTGGAGTTCAGACCCGTCGCGAAGCTTGGGGCACTCCAGGAACCCCCAGGGGTGCCCGTGGCAGCATGACAGGCCGTCAGAGACCCAGTTGCAGCAGCAGCAGGCCTCCACCAGTTCTGCTCGCTCTATGCTGGCTGGGTTTTCGAATTCTAGTTACCATCATGGCAGGCGGTGGCTGGCTGGCTTGCTGGCTGGCTGGCTGGCCACATGAATCACCACCAGGCAAGGCTACTTGACCAATTTTCAGAAGAGTTGGTTGAGAACTGGTGAGTAGGATGCCAGCCTGCAATGCCGGGCCCCGTATGGGTGCCATGCCAGTCACCAAGCCCTGGCCTGACCTCTTCCCTGCCTGGAACGTAGGACCCAGAAACCCTAAGGGTGGGACCTGGGGCTCGAGTGGCTGGTTGTTTCTTGATGCAGTGGAATGACAGCTCCCTGTGAGTGGAATGATGGCCACAGAACCCTGATGGTGGGTCCTGGGACTAGAGTGGCAGCTTCTAGATGATGTGGATGGACATTCCCCCATGCCTGTAATGTAGGCCCAGAACCCTGATGGTGGGTCCTGGGACTAGAGTGGCAGCTTCTAGATGACATGGATGAACATCCCTCCCTGCTTGTAACATAGGCCCCAGAACCCTGAAGGTGGGTCCTGGGACTGGAGTGGCTGTTTTGTGATGAAGTGGAATGACAGCTCCCCATGAGTGGACTGATGGTCCCAGAACACTGAGGGTGGGTCCTGGGACTAGAGTGGCAGCTTCTGGATGACGTGGATGGATAGCCCTCCCTGCCTGGAACATAGGCCCCAGGACCCTGACGGTGGAGTGACTGGAGAAATTTGAAGGCCAAAATGGAGAAGGGTTGCATATGAACAGCCTTTGAACATGGGTCAGTCGGTCCTAAGAGGTAGGCGAGCGCCAGTCATGGCCAGGAACAGTCTCAGCACGAAGACGATGTGAGCCAGGTTCTCCCATTCCAACCAATTTTTCACCCGGCTGCCGGTGCTCTCATCTGAGCTATGGCCGTCTACAAAATTGCAGTACCACCACCACCACCAGCAGCAGACAGTGGATTGCCAGGGCATAGTAACTGCACTTGGCACCCCTGCTTGACCAGGCATTGCAGGCTGGCTGGCATTGGTGGAGCACTGACAGAGGCCCGGCCAGGGCTTGGTGGCTGGCACCCCTACTTGGCTGGGCTGGGCCGGGCCAGGCCGGGCTGGGCTGGGCCGGGCAGGGCTTGGGTGGGCTTGGCCTGGCTTGGGTCATACTCAACTGAACTAAAGAAGCTCTCTTGCAAATTAGGCAAGCCTTGCCTGGTGATAAGGCAGGGACCTCATCTATTTCTATGTTCTGTACAGCACCAGGTCACATGACTGGTGCTATATAAATAATAATAATAATAATAATAATAATAATAATAATAATAATGTTCACACAGTCCCTGCCCCACCGGTGTACTCATCCGAGCTATGGCCGTCTACAAAACTGAGGAGCAAATGGCTGACATTCATTACCAGCAGCAGCAACAGCAGACATTGGATTACCCGGGCACAGAACTCCTGGCACAGACATCATTGGCGGCATTGGCAGCAGCAGCAGCTGACATTGGATTGACGGGGCACAGAACCCGTGGCACAGCAGAGATGGCAGCAGCAGGATTTTCCTGTGTGTAGCACCCATGGAGCCAGGATGGTTGGATTTGCAAGTGAAAAGCTCCCATACAGCAGGAGATGGCAGCAGCAGGATGCGTGGACACATTTTGATTGGCCAGGGTAGAGCACCCATTCACCAGCAGACAGCAGAAGCATGATTACCAGGCCAGTGGGGCACATGACCCAGGGTTGTCAGGGCAGGCAAACAGGCACCTTGGCATGAGCAGAAGGCAGGCTGTGGCAGGGTTCGAGCTTGGCAACCTGAGTGAGCAGACAGGCAGAGTGCATGAGCATGAGAAGGCAGACTGAGGCAGGCTTTGAATTAGGCCACCTGGGCAGGCAGGCAGACAGGCAGTGTGGTCTGACAGGCAGGCAGACTGAGGCAGGGTTTGAGTTTGGCAACCTGGGTGGGCAGACAGGCAGAGTGGCATGAGAGGCAGTAAGGAAGACTGTCTGGGACCTTGGCAGGGCACTCAGATAGGCTGGAAGAAACTATCCAGCATGAGAGAGAGAGAGCCAGTCACATAGGCGGGCAGAGATCATCTAGCAAGAGGCGGGCTGGCAGGCTTACAGTTTCCCAATGCCACCCTGCATCATGAGGTCAATCAGATAAGCCAGCCAAGGCCATCTCGTATGAGAGAGAGAGAGAGGGGGGGCAGGCCCCAGGCCTTCAGACGGAGGGATAGCACCTCAGCACAGCAGAAGTAGCCCAGATTGAGGAGGAACCCCAAAACTTCCCCTGGCATGGGATGTCATGTGCACTGCACCATCAATCCGTGTCCAGGGGCAGCTCGGGGAATTCCAGCAGTAGAAGGTTGACCTTCAGGAAGAGCAACTGCTCCACCAACTTGGCATCCAGTCTCAGGCGGTGCGGTGAGCAAATGTCCCTGCCATGGAAAACACCCGCTTGCTGGGGACAATGGTTGGTGGGCAGGACAAGAGACCCTTGCCCAGTTTGAACAGGGCCGGCCACATGTTGGGCTTGCCAGCCCAGTAGGTCAAGGGATCGCTGCTCGCTTTAATGCATGGCTCCTCCTCCAGGTAGGTCTCCACTGCTGCTGAGGAGCCATCATACTCCCTCTGATAACTCTGTCTGGGCACCACCTCCACTACTGCCCTCAGTCATGCTGCTTACCCTGCTGTTCACGAGCCCATGCTCGCCAGAGTGCCTACACATAGGAGCTGCTGGTGCTGGCAATAGGGGTTCTGCTGCTGCTGCTCGGCCTGCTGCTGGTACTGCTACTGGTAGGGATGGGGGCAAGGATAGATCCTGCTGGCTGAAAGGGGTGGCTGCTCCCGCTCCCAACATCCCCAGGGGTGTCCTGCTGCTGCTGCTGCGCACTGTCCAGAGCCCACTTTGCCTGCATGGCCCTCTCCACCAGCTCACCCTTCCAGTGGCCATAGAGGGGTGTCTGGCATGCCACACTGCCCCTGACCCTGTGGTCTGACATGGTTGTCAAGAGCTATTCCGCCCACTGCAGGAGCTCATTGAAACGCGCCTTCGGCCCTGCCTTCAGCTGCAATATCAGGTCATCCTCCTCATCGGTCAACTTCCTGCCCTGAGGGTCACAATCCTGCCCCTGAAGAATTTCCCCAAGCCTCCTGAGGAGACTCTGGACCAGAGGGGTTACCTGGCTGATGGTGGCTGTGGAGGAGCTGATGGTCTCCATCACGTCCAGGAATAGTCTGAGTATGAAGACCGTGTGAGCCAGGATCTTCCATTCCACCCCATTGTACCCTGGAGGTGTCCCACTGTCCATCTCCAGTTGTACCTGAGGCAAGGCGGCTTTCTGCTCGAGAAGCCGCTCGAGCAACAGGAAGGTCGAACTCCACCTGGTGGACACATCCTGCACCAGCTGGTGCACTGGGGAGCCTTGGTCAGCCTGCTTCACCTGGAGGAGGTCGCTGCCCTTCACGTTCCAGTTGAAGAAACCGGCCAGCTTCCTTCCCCACTCGATCAGGGAGCTAAGGGTGCCAGCCCCAATCCCATTCTCCCCCAAGCCCAGAGCATCCCTGACCACCAGATGAAGAGTGTGTGCGGTGAAAGGGATGCTAGTGAAGCCCCCCTCGTGGACTGCTCTCACGATGTTGGCCGCATTATCGGTGACCAAGCACCCCTTGGTGAAGGCGCCTGGCATGACCCACTCCCTCACCATGGCACTCGGGGCTGCCTCAATGTTCCAGGAAGTGTGGGGGCCGTCCATTAGTTCTGATTGAAGCAGGGCTCACCTATACCTTACTTCAGGACCCCTCCTGCCACTCCCAATGCTGCCTCCGGGTCCTTCCATCAGTGAGCCATCACCACCAGGTAGGCATGCTGAACATTCCTGCTGGACCACAGGCCAGTGGTGAAGTGGATGGTGGCACCCCTAGCCCCTTTCTGTTGCTCCCTCGCCCGCTCCTTAAATCCCTGTATAAGGCTGGCACCACATGCCAACTCAAGGTGGTGCACAACGGCACGTGAGGGTTCGGGAGTGGAAAAGGGTTGAACCCACGGACCTGTCACACCAGTTGCGACTCTCGCCCCGGGGACTCCTATGGAGTGGGGGTGCTCACGGTTCCGTTGTAAAAATAATTTTTACAGGGTATTGGGTGAGGCCGTATCATCGTAGGGAATGGGATCAGCGGAGAACGTGAGCGTGCCCCCTCCACACTCCACAGGGGGACTAGGTCCCTTCCCACACGTCTATGCCCCCACAAGCCCCCAACTCCACCTGGACTGTGCAAGGGGGGAAACTGCCACGTGACGTACGGTGAAGGAAGGGGAGAAGCCCCGTGGAGGGGGGAAGCAGGAGGGGGAAAACCGTCACCACGCTACGGGAAGGACAATCATGGATTTCCAGGGAATAGAGTAACTAGTGCACACCAACAATAATACGTACCCCACTACACCCACTAACTCACCCAGCACTCACCTTGCACTCGCCACGCACTCACCTTGCACACACACACTCAGGATCAATAAGGAAATACACATTCTCGTACAATGCTAAGGGGCCAAATTCACAGTCAGACTGATCGCCGGCAAGGGAATACTGGAGCAGCCTTTGTTAAGTACCCCTAGCTCCTCCCCTGTTGCATCTTCAGACACGCATAGCATCGCAACGTCATACTGGGCCCCGCCCCCTCCTTTGCCGGTGCCACAGCGCTTCCTTCGGCCTCCCTTCGTGCCTCCATCTCACCCCTTTGCACTACTTCTGGGTCCTGGGAAGGATCCCCGGCCTTGTTCCCTGCCTGCCTTGCTGCAGCATCCCCGAGTGTGTCGGGGGCAGCCGCAGTTATCGAGGAGACCCCAGGAGTGATGGGTATGTCCTTCATGGGGCTTCCCTTCTTGCCCTGTCCCCATTGTCCCCTTGTAACCCTCTGTCTCCATGAGCCTCCCTTACCCCTGACATGGCAGCTTAAACTGGGGGGCCAGGAAGCCAATCAGGTGCCTGAACCCCAAGTCCCCGACCACTATGAAGGGCTACCCATCCAGGGCGATAATTTTCCCCAACATGCGCGTGGCTTTCGCTTGAAAACCACGCCGCACTCCATGTCCTGCAGCTGACAAGGGACTTGGCAGTTGCCCCCACCTCAGCTCCTCCATGGTGGACTGACGCTGCTTCTGCTGCTGCAATACCACTCCTGCTTCTAGAGGCAGGATTCTTTCCTGCTGATGGAGGCGGACGACTGGCCGCTGCAGTCGGGAACCCGTTGGCATCCACTTCCCCTGCCTGCCTGCTTAGTAGTACAGCGCTGTGGCATCCTTTAAGGTGCCTCATCATGCCAGTTGTGCCAAGGTTGGTGAGCACCTGCCCATGCTTCACCACCTTCTGGAACAAAGTGCACTTCATCTCACTGGGATCATCCGCCCGCACAAACTGAAAATGTGCCCAGACGGAGGATTTTTTGCCCCCTCCTGCCTTCTGGCCCGCATGAGGTGATGCACCGCTGACAGCACTGCTGGAAGGAGCAGAACATGGTGGCGACACAGTTCTCAGAGGGACAGCCATTGACTCAGCACCAGACATTTCTTCCATGGGACTAGTTTCTCCCTCGTTGTCCCCAATCTGAGGGATGTTCCCCCATGAAGGGGAGAACTGGGACCCTGAGGCTGATCGACTACCCACCATGCTGCTGCCGCTCTCTGTGTGCCTCCTATAGCTGCTGTTGCTGCTGCTGCTCCTCCTCTCTTTGCTGCCATTGCCCGGGGATTGGGCCCTGCCTCTAGCAGCTGGGGTGGGATCCACCAGCCCTGGACTGCTGGGGATCACCTCAATAATGGGGGACGATGGTGTCCCACGGTAAACTTTGGCCCATGCCCCTGAAGCTCCTACTCCTGCAACAGCAGCTTCCTGTACTTCAGGCCATCCCTGCGTGGCACTGGAGGATGCTGGGTGGAGACGACGCCAAACCACCCCCCGGCTAGTGCCACTGCTGGGAGCCTTGGAAGCCTGTTGCCCAAAATCAGGACTGTGGAGTTTGGGGCGTAGTGATGAGGTCGAGCTGCTGCCTGCTGCCACTCCACTGGCACGGCCCCTACCACCTCTGCCACGTGCCCCATTGCCCGCCTTACGGTCAGCAGACCGGCCTCTCCTGCTTCTCTTCTCCATTTTTCCTTCCAAAATTATGAAGAGGAAAATTTGAATATTATATATATGACACTAACTCTAATTGCTATAACCACTATTCTAAAATCTATGGAACTAAATGGAATATTATATCTACAAAGGCCTAGTTCTACAAACACACTATAAAATATTAAAACTGAATAACTACAACACACTATCTCTGTTTCTATAACTAAGCTAACTCCTACAACTATCTATCTATAGTAACTATCTATAGTAACTATCTAATATCTAATATATATATATATATATATATATAAAGTGATGGGGGGGGAGACGTCTGAAAACGCCTGCTGACAGGATCAGTGACTACCTCAGAAGGTGTTGGAAGGGGGGAGGGCAATGACTTTTGTTACTTGCTGTGCCCGCCTTACCACAAGCCCCATTGGCTCCATGCAGCCTAACCTGTGGCCAATCGCAGACTGCAAAGCCAGTGGTCTGAGGAAAAAAGGGATGGTGATTGGGCAGGCTGGCTGCTACTCCAAGCCTCTCCACCCCTGGTGCCAGGAAGTCTGCTCCTCAGTTGCCCCTCACCTCCCGGACCTTCCAGTCACGATTTTGCCACCTGAACTCATCCATCTCATCCGAACGATACCCAACTGTTTGGTCATTTTTGAGTTCAGATCGAGTTCGGTTTGGTCGCTTCGGGTTCAGTTTGGTCGTTTGGTTCAGTCATCCAAACAGGCTGAGTTCGGTCAAAACTCCAAACATCTGAACCGCGTTCACACATCCCTTCTTTTAGCAATGGGGAGCCCTGGGAGGGACTTTCCTGTGAGACTAAGGAAGAGATCGGAGTAGAGTTGAAACAAGAAACCACAAAAACGGGATTGAATATTTCGGATACTTCTCGGTACCCAAACCGTTTTTTAATTAGGTACCCGAAATACCAGCATATCGACACACTGACATACCATTTTCATCCTGTTTTTTTTACTTCCAGTCTGGAAAATCTGTCAGATTGTTTTGTTTTGTTTTAGTTTTGAGGCAATGGCCATAATCCTAAACCTCCTCTGGGCAGGATTTGCATGGATTCCACGTGGCACAATGTCTCTACTTTGGACTTTCATATGGGTTTGCCCCAATTTGGGGGAATTGAAAACTGGAAAATGATATTTCAGTTTTTCAAGCAGTCAAATGATATTTGGGTACCAATTCAGATACCCCAAACAGAACCAGAAAATATATATATTACCAGCAGGTACCAAATTAAGTACCTATTTCAGCTCTTGGCAGGAGTCTACAAAGGGCTTGCCGATGGCATTAGTATGGGAACCAAAGGAATGACTTGCCTTAGAAAGAAATAGAAGCCCAGCTAAAAGTTCACCACAGCAACAGCATTTGGAGTGTTGTTTTTATTAACTTTTGGAAGTGGTCACCATGCTGTGACAACACATGGGGAAGAGAAGTGGTGTGACTGAATTGGGGGCCTGATCCTGAAATACTTATGGAAGGCAGCCTGTTGGTAAGTTACTATATCATACTTTAAGTTATTATTATTATTATTATTATTATTATTATTAACAAACATTTATATAGCGCCAGCAGTGTATCTGGCACTTTACAAAGTAATAAAATAGACAGGGTCCCTGCCCCTAGGGCTTACAATCTGAGAGACAGGAGCTGGGGGAGAGACTTAGGAAGGGGAACAGAGGGAGAGACAAGGGTGCTCACATCTCCTTAGTTATCAGAATAGATAGCTTATTTACTATCCCCAGGTGTACCTGCAATTTTGAGTATTGGATCAGAGACCTGATGAGCTACCTGGGTACCGCTTGGACACCCGACTACCCGAAAGTACCAGGTATTAATGTTATTGAGTTACCAGTAGGTACTAGTGATCAGATCTGTAAAATAATAAAGGAATCAGGAAGGTAAGTAAAAAAATTAGTACTGCAAGTCAGAAAATCAGATTGGGTAGTTGAAAAATTGGGATAAAAACATGATATTTTGGTACATCAGGTAGTCCATTGCATATGGAGTCCTTGTTGGGATCTGTTCATGCCACTACTTGTGAGCAAGATCCATGCCTGTCCTGGTTGGTGAAAGCTATCCAGAAGACTTTACGGTCGTTGCTGGCTGGGGTGGTTAGTGCCTCCCTATGGGAGGGCCGGGTGCCTGATTGCCTAAGGAAGCTGTGGTTAGGCCCCTGCTCAAGAAACCATCTCTTGATGCTGACGCTCCTGCCAGTTATCAGCCGGTCTCTAACCTTCCCTTTTTAGGGAAGGTTAATTAACGGGCTGTGGCACGGCAGCACCAGGAACATCTGGACCGCACTGGTTTCCTTGATCCCTCCCAGTCTGGGTTTTGGCCTGGGTACGGTACGGAGACGGCATTAGTGGCCTTGGTTGACGATCTCCATCTGGTGTTGGACCAGGGTCATCAGACCTTACTGGTCCTGCTAGACCTTTCGGCTGCCTTCGACACAGTCGATCATGAGGTGTTGGTGACTCACCTGCGGGACCGTGCCGGAATTGGTGGAACAGTCTTGCAATGGTTTTGTTCATTTCTGGCCAGGAGAACTCACCGGGTGGTCTTGGGGGAGTGTACGTTTTCCCCCCGGGAGCTCACGTGTGGTGTCCCGCAGGTGCCATTCTGTCCCCCCTCTTGTTTAACATCTATATGCAGCCGTTACGGGAGATCGTGAGGGGGTTTCAGGGCATACAGTGTCATCAGTATGCTGATGATGCTCAGCTCTACCTCTCCTTTTCCAGCAACCCAGGCCATGCAGTCTCCTTATTCTCCCAGTGCCTGTCAGCTATGGGGGCTTGGATGAGGTCAAGCCATCTGAAATTGAATCCTGACAAGACGGAGGTGATGTTGGTGGGAGAGGGCTTGGGGGGCCTGGGGGTGATTGGATCTCCTCTTTTTGGGGGGGGTTCGCCCTCCCATGGTCATTCAAGTACGGAGTCTTGGTGTGCTCCTCGATTCACGGCTAAGCCTGGAATCTCAGGTTGCAGCCATGGCGGGGAATGTGTTTCTGCAGTTACATCTTATCCGGCGGCTTCGGCCGTATCTCTCAGACTCCGACCTCGCCACTGTCATCCATGCCTTCATCACCTCGAGGCTGGATTACTGCAACACGCTCTACGTGGGGCTGCCTGAGAAGCTGGTCCGGAGGCTGCAGCTGGTGTAGAATGCCGCGACCCATCTCCTTACAGGGACAGGTCACAGGCAGCACATGACACCGGTGCTCCGGGCTCTGCACTGGCTGCCTATGAAGCACTGGGCCAGGTTCAAGGTTCTGGTTTTAACCTTTAAAGCCCTTCACGGCCTGGGCCCTGCCTATCTGCGGGATCGCCTCACTTCCCATGTGCCCATGCGACCCTTGAGATTGTCCGTGGGAGCCTTTTTGGAGGTTCCCCGGGCAACGCAGGTGGCCACCGATGTTAGATCTTTTTCGGTGGGTGCCCCTGTGCTGTGGAATTTGCTCCTGGAGGAGGCTCGGTTGGCTCCCACTCTCCTGCTGTTTCAGTGTGTATATAAGACCTGGCTGTTCCGTCAGGCTTTTGGTGAGGGGTGGGGGTGGGGGTTTCCCCACATATTGTATTTTTAAATTGTTTTAACATTTTTAATATTTTTATTGAATGTTGTTCACTGCCCCGGGCTGCCCTGAGGTCAGGAGGGACGGGATATAAATTTTAAAAATAAAATAATAATAATAATAATAATAATAATAATAATAGTAATAATAATAGTAATAATATAATAGAAGGATCAATTAGTTCCCAATGTTGCCAGATGGGGTGGAGAACCTAGATTTTAATGGATTTCCATTACCAATTTATCAATTTTCTGGTTACTGATTGATAAATTGGGACAGAGAACCCCAAAATTAAGAAGGAAAACCAAAAAATGGGGGACTGGAAGTTAACATTTTTGTATGTGGGCTCAGATAGGGCATTAATCAGGCACCGGTTGGTACTGGGAATGAGGTGGGTAACCTGTTCCCTCCCTCCCTCAGAATTCTTCTTTCCCCTGTAAGTAAATTAAGGACGTGCACCTGCGACTTCTAATCTTCATGAATGTATCCTTGTCTCATCTCAAGTTCCCATCTGCCTTGTCTCGCCTCTCTTTTCTTTCTTATATTGTAAGCTCTTTGGGGCAGGGTTCTGCCTATAACTATATATAGTACAGCACCAGGTACATTGCTGGTATAATAATAATAATAATAATTAATAATAATGAATAAATTAATTACACATTTTTATAGGTACTGTATTTTACTGTTTTCCATATTGATATCAATGAGGAAGAAGCAGTAATGGGTCCATGGTCATTACCTGTGACCATTGAAAGATAAGTGCCTGGTTTTTGTCAGTGCCTATAACTGTAATTTCCTTTGCAATATTCCTGTACTCAGCCATTGTAATTTCTTCCACTCCAGTGCAAACACAATGAGATACATTACCTGTCCCTCTTGGACAGAATCAGAATTGAACAGCACCTATATGGCTTGACAGTTTTGTCCTTCAGCTATTATTCCAAAGGCAGAGAGAGTCCGGAGCTCTTAATTTGCTTTTGATACGGTATCCTTTTCTTAGCAAGAACTATTTGGTGATCCTTAAGAAGCAGCTGTTGGAATGATATAAATAATGCATCGGCATTGCAGAAATCTCTCTCTGAATGTTTCTTTATTTGATGAAGGTCTATTTTTCTCTTGTGGACAGGATTCCATTTTAATGTCTGCGTTCACAATAACCATGTATTGCCTGTCATATATTTATTGTTGCTGCATTCACATTTAGATGAATCTAATTAGTCCAAACTGCTCATTAAGAAACACCTTTTGAGTAGAGCTGAAAGCATTCCCTAATTCGGTATTCACGGGTAATGCCTGCAGTTTCAAGTACCATGTCAGGTATTCAACAGGCTACCCAATCACTGGCTAGTGGCTACCACCCCCACCCACCCCCCAAAATCATTAATTTATGGTACTAATTTACTGTTTTTTTCTGGTTCCCAATCAAAAAATCAGGTCAGAAAATCAAGATGGGAAACCAAAAGATCTGGACCAAATGTTGATATTTTGGAACATTCTGAGACCCTGGGTACCGGAATCAAGTCACTGATTCATACCGGGGTATTTCCAAGTCAATTCAGATACCAGATATTTGACCGGTATACTTGTTTTTGCGGATACTTGTTTCAGCTCTGCTTTTGACCCTTCAAAAGTGTTGATGTTATTTTCCTGATGCCTGTTACTTTTCCCAGATTCAAAGGAGGCAGAACGGAAGATTCCAAATGTTCCAAGGTGGCACAAAAGCAAAACCCTCAGCCGTGGTATTTCAAGGGCTGATTTGCAGCATTAACACCGCTCCCTACCCACTGGCGAATTGATTGAAACGTAGGAACCTGGAGACTTCCGTATCACATCTCTGCTGAAGAAAGGTGAATGCCACAAGCAGAGAGTGACATTTGGATCCAGATATTATGACGACGCAATAACTCAGAAGGAAGGGAAAAGATTCCTTGAAGACATCAGCTCAATTGTGTGGCCGCATTAAAAAAGGCATCCTTCTCTTGCAATTCCAGAAAAACGTTGGCTTAGCTGTCTGTTCATGTTAATGCTTCAGGAGCAAAACAGAAACAAATCCCAGCTACATTGAATTAATTGTTTGATGGAACACGGCCTGAGTCTGATATTTCTCTGGGGAAGCTTCCTGCTAATCTCTAACTGGGGGGTGCATCTGCAACATTTTCTATTAGATAGGGAAACAAATGGAGCCCCATTTGTCTTCATAACAGGCTGCTTTCATACGAGCTGCACACGCTCACGCCTTGAAATCATGTGCCTATGAAAAGTGCCACGGGTGGGGTTTAGATATGTCTGGTTGTGCGTCGTTGCCTCGATATTGATATACTGACAGCACAACTGGCATCTGGCACTAGGGAGCACTTTCCCTCATTGCCCGGAGCACTCAGGTGCTCCCAAGCACATAAGAACATAAGAAGTGCCATACTGGGTCAAACCAATGATCCATCTAGCCCAGCATCCTCTCTCCGACAGTGGCCAATCACGGTGGCTTGGGAGAAGCACCCAACAGGTCACAATGGGAGATCCATTCTCTCTTGTTTTCCCCCAGCTCCCGTCATGTTCCCAGCTCCCATCATGCACCAGGTTGAGAATCCCTGCTCTAAGGGAAGGGAGTTCTATAAGTGTGGGGCAGTCACTGAGAACAGCTCTCTGGAAGCCCTTGTTCTGGAAACCTGCTGAGGTTTCTGCAAGAGGGTGCTCCCGGCTGATCTCAGAGAACCAAGAATATTTTGTTCTTCAGTACATTTGTTCCCTTAATTTACTTTGCTCCCTTCATTGGTCATCATTCTGTTATTGGCATTTTCATGACTTTCTCCTGCATGCTGTCACACAAAGAGACTCAACATTCATAAAATGTGTAAAACCTCACCAAGTAGAACCACGGAAGACAAATAATAAACTCTCAGGTAATTAAGCAAGCGAATCAATGAAGTAAACAAAGTGTCTGAGATATCAAATAACGGATAACCAAATTACCAAAGTCACTGGAGAACTGGATACTGAAAAAATTAATACAACAAAGCAAGCAAAAACTGGTTGAAACTTTTCAAGTGGATCATTTCAAACTCAGCCGCTGAATCCCTTCATGTTATCAAATTCAAATAGGTCACATTGGATGACTTATTCATTTTGTTTGACTATTTCATTCACCAGTTACAAGGAACACACATTGACCAACAGACAAATGGGCCAATAAAAGGCATCATCTTGCCTACTTTGGCCGCACTCCACCAATCACTCCCCTTTGATGCAGATGGGTTGAGTAGTGTGGACTTCAGAGGGAATTCATGGTTTTGCAGATGTCTGTTGCTGTGGGCAGATCCGAGGGGTAGCAGATTTGGGGCTGATCAGGCTCCAACACTGCTGGCCAGACTCCCTCGATGTCACTATAAAAAGAACAGAGCTCAGGCTGGGTTCAGTACGGAAAGCCAGGTACACCTCCCATTGGCATCACCATGCTACGGCACGCCTTGCCCACCCAGAATGGTTCTTACAACAGCATCGTTTCAGTCTACATGCCTCAAGGGTCCCACATTGTCACGCATGTTGCCCGTTATCTAACCTATTATGTATATCCCTCCATCTTCAACCTGTCTACCCCTTATGCCAATCTTGAGTTGATATTTTGGGCATTCTTTCCTTTTCAAGGTGCCCCATCCCAACTGTGGTGAACGGCCCTCTCTCCTCAGCTGCTTCCTTGCAGGATCAGGGCCATTTACTCCTCGCCACTCTCATCTTCCCCAAACACCAGGCTTTAGACCCTTCTGTTCAGTTTCTTCCACTTTTTACTTCACCAGTAATGCAGACACTTCAATAGTTACAATGTACAGATTCCTCTCTTGGCCCCTTCATTCCCTTGCTGTGAGGATTGAGGACTCATGACTTCCGGCCCTCAGTCCTGGCCAACACACCTTGGGTTTCACTCTCCTGCTGGTTTGGCTATTTCCCTTTACCTAAGCCCTTGTTTCCAGGACCCTGGCCAGCTCACAGTGAGAACCCATCTGCCCAGGCGCCTGGCCTCTCCAGCAGCTTGTCGCAGACTGGGGACTCTTCCTATCCTTTTAAATCCCTCTAAAAGGGCGGGGCTACAGTGACGGGAAAGCTGGCCTTAAAGGGCTATGGCCTGCTCATCACATCCACCATGATTAATAATTCTCTTTTCCTACATTCTTTCCTTGTCTCAAGAGATGTGTGGCTATGGACACACAGGCCGTGCTTGGTTGGTACTCCTAATATCCACCATCCTTCATCAATCTAAGGGTAATTTCAGATGTTACGATACTAAGGTCAACCAAAGTGATCCACCTGTGGTGGCCGTGGTACCGTAACATCTGTAGTGCACTTCTCCAGATGTTCACCATGGTGAACCTCAGTGGGAAACACATTGTCCATGGTTCTGGACCTCCAGCTGCCCGGAGGTCCAGAACCGTGGTTAGCTAGACCACGGTCCAGAATCGGCGGAAAGTAAAGACTGTTACCTCTGCTGATTCCGGACCGTGCCCCAGACCCCGATGCGGGATCGGGCGCAGTGGCCGGATTGGCTGCTGCGCCCGCCTGTCTTCCGGAGGGCAGGTGGCTTGGGGAGCGCAGGGAGGGCTGGGCTGTGCAGCCGTACGTCACGCAGCGTAGCCCCGCCCCACCCCACCCCCTCCCTGATCCCCTGTATGTATGTATCAACAGTTTATTGTCCAGCAAATTTGCTATATACAATAGCAAACATTGCTTTTAAATACAATTTAACATAACAAAACTTTAACAAACGTAAAATGGGGTCTCTGTATTCTTTTAAAAAGGGATTGAGAAACCTATTCTGTTCTCCTCTCCCGATCTACCAGCAAAAGAAACATTGCCACTCCATTTAATTGCTCCAAATCAGTTATATCAAAAAAGGCAGCATAATTTTCCAAGGGGTTTCTCGTTTCTAAATTTATCTCTGATGTTATCCATACCTCTCTTAGTGCGTCGTATCGGGGGCATTCAAATAGCACATGCGCCAGCGTTTCTACCATATCGGGGCACCTTATTCTCTCATCCTTTAATATGTGCTCCCTCCTCCCAATCACTTCTGCCATTTCAAATAAATTAAACTGGGCCAAAGTCAACATACTTCTGAGCCTTGGATCTTGAATTTTTTGAAAATGTGGCTCTAGTCCTTCAGGGACTTTACTATTTGGATAAACTTGAGAAATTTTGTTAGAACTAAGTGAGTACTGATCCAACTTAAAAGCCCACTCTTTAATTCTATTTCTAAATTCACGTTTAGACAATCTGCTGTCTGGAAGCCCCTCTTCCACCATAGGAAGATTAATAGTACGGGTCACGTTCTTTAGGTGGGTCATCCAGGGATATTTTGGAACTCCTTGATGCTCTTTCTGCTCTAAATAACAGCTGCACAATAGTTCTGAGGCTCCCCTCAGAATACTTTTCCAAAATGAAATGAGTCTCAAGTTCAGATGTGCCTCAACCGATGTCATCCCTGTCTCCATTCTCAGCATAGTCCGTGGAGTCACTTTTGGAGCTCCTAAAATTGTACGTAAAAACAAATTCTGGGGAACTTCCAATCTACTCGTATACCCTGCAGCTGTAATTTCCCCCCCCCCCCNGAGTCGCTTTTGGAGCTCCTAAAATTGTACGCAAAAACAAATTCTGGGGGACTTCCAATCTACTCGTATACCCTGCAGCTGTAATTTTCCCCCCATAGGTAAGACTAGATAAAACTTTTGTCCGGAAGATTTCAAGCATTTGTATTATAGAAGAAACCAGAGCAGCATAATACAGCCTGAGGAGCCCAGCAATTGTCTGTTTCGCCTTAGTAATCTGCCTATCCCTGTTCTTATTCCATAAATTCTGAGCTGAAAACACAACTCCCAGGTAAGAATATTGTTGCGTTGGTTTTATCTCTTTCTTCCCCACCCGCCAGGTAAATTTAGATCTCTGTCGGCCATATGACATCACATTTGACTTTCCCATGTTAATGGAAATTGCATTCTGTTGTCAATAATCATACAGTTTTGTTAAAATCTGTTGAACCCCTTGCCTCGTTTGCGAAAAGAGTACCACATCGTCCGCATAGAAAAGGCATGATATTGGTCTGTCCCTTATCCTCGGTGGGGTGGGGTTAGCCTCAGAGATTATTGGTGCCAAATCATCTATATAAAGATTAAAGAGGAGGGGGGCAAGAAGGCACCCCTGCCTAAGGAGAAACTCCTGAGTGATAGTACCTCTGAGATCCATCCTAACCACAGCTGTTGTTTCCTGGTGGAGTTGATCACTATGTCCAATAAATCTTCCGGGAGCACCATTCTCTGTAATTTGAACCACAGTCATTCCCTATTCACAGAATCTAACGCTTTTGTGAAATCAATAAACGCAATGAAAACTTCCTTTCCTTACTTCCACAATTTTATCGATAAGGTGTTGCAGAATAAAACAGTTATGAAGTCTAGATTTATCCTTGCAGAAGCCATCCTGCTGTTCCCTAAGTGGGTGATCTATTTTAACCCATTTTTCAATGGCTGTCTGCAGAATCCTTGTATGCAATTTACTGATTATAGGGAGAAGACTGACCTGTCTCTTATACACATCTAGATGTGTATAAGAGACAGCACTCATAGAGCACACCTGCAGCCCTGCAACATGTATAATAAAATGTAACACCCATTTTACCAGTGTTAGAATGTCTGTGTGAAAAGGGCCTTCCACAAGTCCGGGCCAGCAACTGAGAACATGCCTCTGCATACCCTCGTTGGGTGAGCAACATTGGTAGTTGTGGGGGAAGGGATGAAACCGGAGAGAGGAGAGGCCGGATTTCAGGAGAAGGGAGGCCAGATAGGTGGAGTTGGGCCGGCCATCTGCTCAGCACTTCTGCCCCCCCCCCCGCCCGCTCCCAGCCTCCATCCCTTTGCTTCCTGGCACACCCTGGCCCTTGCAGACTCTGTCCATGGGGCAGGGAATGGCAGGCCAAGAAAGCAGGATTGTGGCCTGTGGGCCACCCAAGACATGTGGGTTCTAGTGTTGCTGTCTCCTGTCCCTACGGAGTGCCATCTGGAAATGTCTGTCTTGCCATGGAAGCCATGCTTTGTTGAGACCAACCCAGGAGGTGACCATTGACCAACCACTTTCATAACTGGCCTCTTGTTTCCATGACTGCACTGCAATAACTTGGGCTCTGAGGGACCTCCAGGGGAAGGGAGTTCCACAGTGCTCGGGCAGCAACTGAAACTGCCCCACCACACTTGTTGTGTGGATCTGCCCAGCAGGTACCTGCAAGGTCAGTCCTGGCCGACCGCAGGAACTGCGGTGGGGAGGTGATCTTTCAGATATGTGAGGCCCAGGCTGTTTAGGGATTGAAACAGGACTGGCATTACCACAGGGAACCTGGGATGACCACTCCTGCCTCTGCTATTTCTGTGGGCCCCATAGTGGCTCTTGTTTTCACCAGGAGCCCCACACCCTCCCAGTAGGGCCCCAATAAAGACCGCCTTTAGGGTCCCACCTAGGGTGGACCCAAGGGGTCAGGATGACCAGGAGTTCTGCATTTGATCTGCAAGCCACCATGGTTGCCCACTGTCGGAGACAGGATGCTGGGCTAGATGGACCATTGGTCTGACCCAGTACGGCACTTCTTATGTTCTTATGTTCTTATCTTTTCCCAGGGCCCCACAAATCCTAACTAAAGCCCTGACTTTTATAGGCTGAAAGCAGCACCTCAAATTGTAACTGTCAACTGGCAAGCTATCAGGAGCCAGTGCCGACTATAGAGCACAGGTTTAATGTATTCACGGCATCCCACCCCTGAAAGGAACTGTGCCATCACTGAACAGCATATTAATGAATTCTTGTATTACTGCTATGTGCTATACCTGTTCCTGTCTTCCAGTATGTCTAGCAGCATAAGCCTTGCTCTGCTTAGACCAGAGTCGATTTTCAGACCCAGCAAGTGACCTATCATTTGTGACACTCTTGTAAAGAGATGTGAGGGGACTGGAGATGTTGGCTTCATTGTTTACTTTGCAAAACTTTGGGTCACTCTCTCTCTCTGTCTCTCTCTCCCTCCCTAAGACCCCTTTAACACATTCTCTCTCTGAATTCCAGACAGCCGCGTATTAAAAATTTATGGTTCGTGGTACTCTGCTGTAAAGCTGATAGCTATAATGACATTTATTCTAAGACATCACAGCTCCCTGGGTGCACAGGGATGGAAAAGTTGGAAAAAGATAAAGCTGCTGATAGTGATGGGTTTGAAGCATCAGATTTTGCTGTGACGGGGGAAAGCCAGTTTGCCTCAGACTATGTACATAATGAATCAAAACGGCAGTTTCTAACAGCTTAGAGAAGCACTGATTTGAGGGACTGGTTGGTTTTGCTTGAGTTTCAACATTTTTTTTTATTAGCTGAATAAATGAAAATATCATTGGCAGCACATTATTATTGATCATTTCTATAGAGATTTGGGCATTCAAAGTGCCTTACAATCCTTATCTAGTTAACCCTCCCAGAAGCCCAGGGAGGTTGGTTATTTTTCCTAATTTACAGAGTGAGAATGGAGGTGGCTTGCCCAAAGTCACCCTAAGAGTTCATGGCTAAGGCAGGATTTGAATCCTGATCTTCAAGGTTGATGTCCTACAACTTATCCACTAGTCTGCACTGGCTTTTTACTGATCCTAGGGTGGGGGAGGGAACCTCAGGCCCAAATGTGGCCCACAGCTAGCTTTAATGTAGTCCCTTTATAGTTTCTGGACTTGGCCCCTGACTCCAGCTCTTATTGAGAAACAGAGCTTCCAGTCAGGCAGCAGAGATGAGAGTGTGCACACTAGGGATGTGCGAACAGAACACGGTTCGGATGTTCAGATGTTTGGTTGTTCGGTTAGAAACCCAAGTTCGGGTTTGGTTGTTCAGTTCGGTGGAGTTTGGTTCAGTAAAACTTGGCTGAACATCCGAAATAGCGTTATCGATAAGGATACGGATACCGAAATCAAATAGTTTTTTGGTATCGGTATCATTTGGCCCTGAAACCACCCCTGGTTTCCACCCCTGGTGCCAGGCAGTCTGCTCCGCAGCTGCCTCCCCTTTCCAGACATGTTTTCCCACCCAAAGTCACATTTTTATCGCCCCCGAACTCATCCGAACTTTTCCGAACTGTTCGGCCGTTTGAACGTTCATTTTGGACGTTCGGTTCAGTCATCCGAACAGGCCAAGTTTGGCCCGAACTCCGAATATCCAAACCGCGTTCCCACATCCCTAGTGCACACAAGCTGAGGGGATGGATCCAGGGCATAGATTCATGAGCGAGACTTTTCTCTTCTTGAATGCACTTTTTCAGTAGCCCCATCCCAACATCTGTGCAGCCCTTGGAGCTTGTACTAATTTTCAAAGTGGCTCAAGCAAGGGACAAGATTCCCCACTCCTGTCCAAAAGCACCTTGTTTTTTTCAGACCCTGAGTGTGTTCAAGGAGAAAGCCCTCAATCCATTGCTTTTCCATGCTCTTGTTTGTAATGTCTCGCACTTATCAAAACTTCCCACCAGGAATGGGACTTTGGGCAAATTCTCAGTATAGTTGTATATCAGTATCAGATATATTGGTATCGGATCTTTAACATTGCGGTTTCACATTAACGTCAGTGGGGAAAACCACAATGTTAAAAATCCCATAATGTAAAAGAACTGATATTGCCGACACTAAGAATGATCAGTATTATCGGATTAGAACCAAAAGGGCCATTATTGGTTCTTTGCAATTCTGGTAGTCCCACCCCTACCTCCCACTCACCTAGTCCTAAATCAATGCTGCCCGTTAACCATTAAACATTCCCTCTGTGTGTGTAGGGTGGGAATAGAGTTGTCATTTACACCAGCATGGAGAATAAGAGCATGCCTGTGGATGTCCAAGGGATAGGATCTCTTTCTACAGAAAACACTTGAGGTCAGCTGGAAGTTTGGGGCTTATTACAGGAACAGCTGAGGGAGATCCTGACTAGAGTGTAAAGGAAGATGTGATCTGGCACCCCCATGTAATAAGAACTTCATTTTTGGCTACTGTTTCAAGTATCTGAATCATACCCGTATACCGTACAAGTACTTTGATTGTCTGTTTTTGAGTGCCCCAAATTACCTAGCCCCTTGTGACTCGCCATTGGGATGGGACTGGGACCTTTCTGTCTCATTCCTGTCTGGATGTGACTCAGTTTCCCCACTTACAGCACCCACTGGACCAGCTCTCCAGAACTATTCCAGTCCGTAGGGGGTTCACTATTTCTGTCACCTTTACCTCAGAGCTTCCCAAACTACAGAAATGAAATACAAGGTTTGTCTGAGTCTCTAACAGAAATTCCTTCCACTGTGTCACTCCAATGTCAGGATCCACACAACCACACCACGCTTAGTTAAACAATAATAATAATTTGTCAATCAAGATTGAGATACAGTACAAGATTATGTCGAGAGTGCAATAAACCGAATATATATAAAGAGAACTCAATTCTACCTTATTAGGTGAGTTCTAAGCTAATCTTACCCTATGCTTAATGTTCAGTTCAGTCTTACAGGCCTTCATTCTCAGCTCCTTGATGTTGAGAGATGAGCACAGGTTCTTACTAGCAGTTACAGTTGGTCAGTTTAAAGATGGCCCTTAAATCTCTCTCCTTCACCTGTTGATGACCCTTAAATACCTTTCTCAGTTATTCCAGAGTCTCTCTCCCCCCCCCCCAGTATTTGGATCTTGTCTTTGACTTCTCCCTTGGCATCTGTGCAGGCCTGGTAACTCCCCATTTGCATTGGTTAACACCCCCATTGTTGAGCTAACTGTCCCGGACAGAATGCCTGGGCTCCCATTCTGGGTTTTGGATTTATTCCTGTTACATAGAATTATACTATATTTACTCTCATTCCATTAAGTTTTTCAAAAACATTTCATCATGGTTACATTCCTGTGTTAATTCTGCATGTTATGACACCTAATATGGCTGTAAAATGCTAACAAACAGTGCTTACATCATATACATGTATGTTTCATGTGTATTATCTATGCTTTTATTTATTTTATTTATTCAAAACTTATATCCTGCCCCTCCTGCACAAAGGCAGCTCAGGGCGGCGAACAACATCTACACAAAAAATAATTTGGCTAAAACTGAACTCCTTATCTTCCCACCTCATCCTTCCTCTCCTTCCTCACTGTCAATAACTATTGATGGAGTCACGATCCTGCCTGTCCCCCAAGCCTGTAGCCTAGGCTTCATCTTTGACTCACCCCTTTCTTTTAAACCCTACAT
>QEPC01012935.1:7030-32580 GCA_003113815.1 Sphenodon punctatus | reverse complement strand
CTCAATGAACTGGTCACAGTGGTCACTGGATTGCTCCAGGTCCAGGTGGAGACAGGCAGGACTGACCAAACCTTTCACCACCCGGAAAAGCTCAGCTGGACGTGACTTTGCAGATGCAATAAGGGCAGCAAAGAACTGCTTCTTTGCTGCCTGCACTGCCACAGCATGGGCCTTTAAACTGCTCTTGTGCTGCGATCGATCATACTCATCACGAGTCCGGTGCCACCATTGCTCCAACCACCTGCTCTCCTGCTTCAAGCACCGCAGGCCCTCAGTAAACCAAGGAGACCTGTGGAAGACTCAGGAGGGCAGAGGACGCCTGGGAGCCACTCTGGCAATGGTCTCAGCCAACAAGGTGTTCCAGAAGGCTACGAGATCATCGACAGAGCGGGTGTCAAGGTCCAGGGGAAACTCCCCCAGAGCATTCCAGAACTGATCCGGTTCCATAAGTCTCCGGGGGCGGACTGATCTAATAAGTCCTGCAACCCGTTGGGGGCTGACATGCGCCAAGATGCACGCCTTAAGGAGGTAATGGTTAGACCATGACAAGGGCTCCCCCACCCTGACTTCTACTAACTGTCCCCCCGCCTCAAGGCTGGTGCAGAAAACCAAATCCAGTGTATGTCCTTCCCCATGTGTGGGGCCACAGATGATTTGGGACAGGCCCATGGTTGTCATGGAGGCCATGAACTCATTGGTGTCAGTGTGGATGTTAAAATCCCCCAGGACAACTAGTTTCAGGGTGCAGAGGATCACATCAGACACCAAATCAGCAAGAGCATGTAGGGATGCCGTCGGGCAGTTGGGTGCACGGTACACCAGCAGCACACCTAATCTGTCCTCGGCCAAATCCAATACAAGATGAAGGCACTCAGCACCTGGTGGAGCCTGCACCAGATACCTCCTAAAAGACAGTGCATCCTTGATAACAATAGCTTCACCGCCCCACCCCCCCAGTCCCTCCAGCCGAGGCTGATGCTGCACAGAGAACCCAACCGGAACAAGATCGGCCAGGATAGGGCCCGATTCATTGTCCAGCCAGGTCACTGTAATACACGCGATGTCAGCGTCCCACTCTGGGATTAACTCCCGGATGGTAGATGACTTATTAACCACCGACCTCGCGTTTAACAGCACCAGGCCGAGGCCTGGGGTCTCCTGGGCCTCGACCCACAACCTTCCCACGTGGGGGGGTTGAGGGGGGAAAGGACACAAGGCACCGTTCCCTCCTCACTGATGAAACACCCCTCCCCTTTGGACCATATCTCCTCCGTTGGTTTCCTTATCTTTATCAACCTCCCCCTCCCCCCAAAAAAATCCCCCAAATTTTCTGAAATGCAGGACCGGATATTGAAAAATTGGGATGAAAATGGTATTTCAGTAATTCTGTATATCACGTACCCGACTAGCTACTGTTTCAGGTACTGAAAAGTACCCAGAGTTATTTGATTTGATTCGGGTACTGCAAATTTGACGGGTCTACCCACTTTTACAGCTACCCATTTCAGCTCTAATCCTGCTCTCTCTGTTGCATGGAAGATGATGGTACCGTCCCCTTCTGGCCTAAGAATTGATGAAAGCATTCTTTCGTACCATATTGGTTTTGGTTTTCCATCCAATATAATCTGCTCAGTCATAGAATCACAAAACAACATTCGAGTTGGAAGGAAGCTCAAGAGTCAACTAGTTCAATCCCCTGCTTGGACACAGAATGACGACAACTACAAAAACCCCGTTCAGCCTCTTTTTGAAAAATTCTAGTGATGGAGAGCCTCTACCAGCTGGAACAGGTAGGGGCCACGGGTTGTATTATTTGTGACTTTGAGCAGGATGGAGTTGACCCAAACATAGGCACAATATTGGAACAACCAATGTTTCACAGTTTTGATTGCTTAGTTTGTTTTGTTTGGTTCCAGTTTGCCATTTCTTTTTGCCAGGAACAATGAAAATGGGTGGAGCAAGAACTGGAACTGGAATAGAGCTGCAATTGGGCAGCTGAAGATTCGGTTGTTCTTTTGTGGTTTGATTTGGTGAGGATTTAAACATTCCCCAATTAATCAGGGGTGTCCAAACTCACCCAGCACCAGCAATGCCTGACTAGGATCCGATGGGCTGCTTGGTCATGCTGCCTGGTCTTTGAAAGTGACCGGTTCCTGCTAGGCCATAGCAGCCCAGGTAGAATCCTGTCACTTTCAAAGGCCACTTTCCCCCTAAAGAACCTCCCAACTGCAAGGCACTGTGTGTTTGTGTGTGTGTGTGTGTGTGTGTGTGTGTGTGTGTGTGCGTGCAAGGGGTGGGGGTAGCCGTAAAAAGTGGCAGGGTCTGGGAGGTGCTGCCGGCGGGATCTAAGAGGTGGGGAAGAGCTCGCCAGCCTTTGAATGTAACAGGATCATTCTGGGCCTCAGCTATTGGGTGCTGTAGGGGTGAAGAGCTGGCCAGTCTTTGAAAGTAACAGGATCCTGCCAGATCACAGCTGAGGTGTGTGGAAGGGTGGGGGAGAGCCAGATGGCCTTTGAAAATGACTGGCCCCGGCTGGATCTGTCACTTTCAAAGGCCAATGAATAATTATTGCATTTTTGGGCATCGAGTTCCCAGTTGGTCCCTGGGTAGCCGATTGGGTGTCCAGTGGGGGTGCCCATATATGCAGGCATTACCCATAGGTACTAATATGAGTATCTGTCGCAGAAAGATAAATGAAAGGAATTAAATTAACAAATTACATGAAAAGATGAAAATGGGTAAGATTTAAAATCGGGTGGGTAGAGTTGTCTTCTTGGTCTGCTGGTTTGTTGTTTGTTTGGTCCTAATTGTTTGAACTTGAAGGTTTTCTTATTTTGGCAGGTACTTCTTTCATCTCCACCCCACTTGGATGCAGGATGGAGACAGTTACAACATCCCTGCATGGTAGCTTCTTTTCGAAAACCTCCAGTGTTGGAGAGATAACGAACTTCTTAGACAACCCGTTCCCTTGCTGAACAGCTTTGGCAGTCATGAAGTCTTCCCTTATGTCTAACAAACATTGAACTTCCTGTAATTTGAGCCTATTATTTCTAGTCCTTCCCTATGTACAATAGCAGCCCTTTATATATTTGAGGATGGTTATTAGGTTCCCCCTTAACCTTCACTTTGCTAGGCTACGCGTGCCAGTTCCTTCCACCGTTACTCAGAACACTAATCTAGACCCTTTATCATCTTGATATCTTTATCAAACTGGTCAGAACGAGGACATGTCAAGCCCAATGTCCTGTCTACAACAGTTACCAACTTCAGTTGCATCATAAAAATACACAACAGATCAAAAAGGAGTGATCCGTGACCGGCTTTTCTCTCTGAGATGTCTACAGCAAGAGGGTTGCATCCCCTGAAGTAGTTGATCTTTATTGCCTTCTCTGAATCCACTCCAATTGGCCAATGGCCTTCTTAAAACGAGGTGCCCCAAATGGGATGCAATACTCCAATACCAAATAGTGTGGAATTACTGCCTCCCTCAGGGCTGGCCTTAGAATTTGTGGAGCTCGGGGTGAAGATAAAATGTGGAGCGCCTGGTGGTTCTCTCAGGGCCCCGATGGGGTCCTACTGGGAGGACGTGGGAGCCACACTCTACCTTGGTGAAAACAGGGGCCATTCAAGGGCCCCTGGAAGTATAGAAAATATCAGAACCCAGGTAGTTGTCTCAGGTTGCCCACTGGTTCCCCTCCAGCCCACTCCCACCTATTTGTATACTTCCCTGATCACAAACAATAAATGCTCCCATGTTTCATGTCATGTTGGATGAAAAGCAGTGGATTTCTTTTCAACCTGTTTCCGTCAGTGTCCCTGCACAGCCATGATGGTGCCTTCAACCCAGGGCACATCAGATTTCCCTCCTCCCTTACAGGTTGCCCTGCCCTCATAGCTTCCACTCCAGTCTTTCCTTGCCTCCCCCAATAATCTCCAATTCCTGCTGCCATGGGATGCCAAGGGTTTCCCTAATTGTCAACTGCCGGACTCCCCTTGCCTTGCCCCTTGCCCCACCTGGCCATGTCCGCTCACCTTCTTCTGGGTGAACATCAAGGTGACCCTCAAACTCTGTAGAGCAGAATCCTCCAAAGTCGGCTACAGAGCGCTCTCTCCTTCTGTCCCTCTAGTCGCCATTTTGAATAGCATAGAGTAATAAGATGGAGCTTGATGAAGGGAGGGGGGAGAATGGAAGAGATCTCTACCAGGAAAACTGGGAGGGAAGGTCCATGAGCAAATTCTGTAACTGAGCAGGCTGTCTCCCCATTTTCCCAATAGGTTGTGCCGATCATCAAAAGTAGAAATAAAAAATAGTGACCTTAAGATGAAGAGTGAAGATTGTGTTAGACACAAAGGGGCTGATCCCACGCCCCATGCGCAACCTGTGTGCATGCGTGTCCATCATGCATGCATTGTGCCATGGGAGATCTGCATAGATCCCAGGTGGAGGGGGTTTGGGATTGCAGCCAGAGCGAAAAAAATGAACGTAAGTCAAAACCTCTTATTTATATATACGTACAACATGATCCTCAAGCTATTTAAAGCCTGTGCAAGTACTTGACCATTGACATGAGTCCCATTCATTTCAGTGAGGCCACTTTCAGACATGGCCCCGCTGCACATATTTGGGCTGCTGGGGAGGGGGGGAATGCGCAGGTCTGAAAGCCCCCCCCCAGCGCAGGTTTTCTGGCAGAGACAAGCAGGGATGCAGAGCTTTAATGTCACCGGGAGGGGAGGCTTTCAGCCAGTCCCCACACATATTCGTGCTGCACCCCCACCCCCACAGCCCAAATATACGCGTGCGGGGGGAGGGGGGGCATGTTTGAAAGTGGCCTTATGTCTCACCGAAGAAGTAGCACCATTGTTAAACCCCTGGAGGATTTCCCAGTTTGTGGCCTATAACATTCACATTGTGAAGAGCGGTGAAATGAGAACCCGATACACCCATTGAATTTCCAGTACCCGGAAGGAAACAAATATTTTGGGTACTTTTTGGTACCAAAACCAGTTTTTTTGATTGGATATCTGAAATACGAAAATACGGACAATCGGCAACTGAAATACTGACAACTGGTATCAATGCTGGAGTTTCTACAGGGCTGTCACCCTGAGCTCTGCTTTTTTCCTAGACATTCACCAGGGCAGGATATAGGGGCCCCACTCCTTCCCAGATAGGTCTTAGTCTCAACCATCTTTAGAGCCAGTGCGGTGTAGTAGATAAGGTGCTTGACTTGGACTTGGGAGACTGGAATTTGAATATCACCCCACCCAATAAAATCACTAGGTGGCCTTGGCCAAGTCACAACCTCTCAGCCTCAATTCCCCATCTGTACAATGGAAATGTGTGTGTGTCTTTCATAGAAACATAGAATTGTAGAGTTGGAAGGCAACTAGTCCAATCCCCTGATTAATGCTGAAAATCCACAGCTACAGCATCCTTGACAGATGGCTGTCCAGCCTCTGTATTAAAACCTCCAGTGAAGGAGATAGGGATGGGCAAACAGAACCGAGTTCGGAAATTCGGTTCGGTTCAGTTCGGAAATTCCGTTCAGTTCGGAAGTTCAGTTCGGTCGACCAAACTATTTGAGTTTGGTCCGAACTTCCGAAGAAAGTTTGGAAATTCAAACCCCATTGAACTAAATGGAATATTACCTTGTAGGGATGGATGAACAGAGCTGAGTTCGAAAATTTTGTTCAGTTCAAAAATCAAGTTCGGTTCAGAAGTTCAATTCGGTCGACCGAACTGGTCGAGTCGGGTCAGAACTCCGAACTGCCAAACCGGGTTCGCTCATCCCTAGAAGGAGAGCTGTGTGTTTCCTTGTATGTTTTCTTCATCCTTGTCATCTTGGATTGTAAGGCCACCGGACAGGGACCTGTCTCCAAAATCTGTGACTGTAAAGCGCTGTGCATGCCTAAGAGTGCTATAGACATTATTATTAGTAGAACTATGTGCGCATGGAGGGTGCATGCAATTTGGAAAGGTCACCAGGTGCCCCAAAAATTTATCTTCACTCCGGGCCCCACAAATTCTAATGCCGGCCCTTACTGATGTACTGAAATACCGCTTTTAGGAATTTTTCAGGTATTAATTCAGGTTTCAGGAAATTTCAGGTACTAAAAAAACCCCCAGTAACTGAAATTTGGGTTTGTTAAGAACTTGAATGGTATTCGGATACCAATCAAATATCCTAAACGGTACATAGAAATGTTAGCATTGCAAATCTGGCACCCGTTTTAGCTTTAATTGTGAAGGGCCAGAAGGTTCTTGCCTCTCCATCTCTTCTAAAAGAAACTAAAGAGCTTATAGAATCCTAATAAAAAAACCTTCCAGGAGAAGGAAAGAGAAGGAAAAAAATTATGATCAGCCTGAAGCAGGAGGTAAGGAAACTAGAATGTAAATAAATATCCATATAACATCCAGGGTCTGATTATTAACTCTCGGATCCTCCTGTTGACTTCAATAAACTTTATATCAAACCCTCTAGACTAGATGACTCACACAATCGTATTTGAAGTAGAAGTGATAAGGGAAATGCATTTTTTAAAAATGCCAACAATGGTCTCTAAGCAACAGGTTATACAAAAGGCAAACCATTGCTCTTTCTGTTATTATTTCTTTGTAATGGGATTAAGCCGGATAATCTCTTCTGGCATTTGTGTGGGCATAACACACTGGGGAAAGGGAATTCCACTGAAATCAAACATTCCAAATAATCAAATGTTCTGAATAACTATGTTTTCTAGGGAGTTACTGTTTCGTAAGTATTATTTTTTGAAAACTCGCAGAGCACGGGAGAAAAGTTTCAGAGAGAGCTAATTCAGCATTCAGGAAACAAGGTCAAGAAAACATGCTTGGAATTATTAACTTAAGGATGAGTTGGGGAGAAAATAGAAAGGCGAAAGGTGGCTAAAACCTTGAACCCTGGTGTCAGGATGGCACGTCAACTGCGGACAGTGGTCTGTGAAATAACGTGTGGTGAAGATGCCTTTGAAAAACACAATGATGCACACAGGAATTCACTGCTGAAATTTATACAAGTTTAAAAAATTAATTCCTCACAACTGAGTACAATGGACCCAAACCACGCCCTGTGTGGAAAACTGAGGCCGATTTTACGTGATCGGCCAGGGAAGCACGTTCTTTGACGTGCCGCTAGGAAAAGCCGAGTGGGATGTGTTTACATGCACCAGAAGTGGCCACCCAACCGCAATAGGAATCGGCAGCGTGGCCTCCCATGGCCTCTTTAAAGATGCGTTCTGGAAACCCCGGTATCAAGGATTCCAGAATGCGTCTTTAAAGAGACCATGGGAGGCCACTCTGATGATTCCTATGGCAGGCGGCCACTTCCGGTGCATGTAAACGTACCCGGCATGGCTTTCCCTAGCAGCACATCAAAGAACGCGCTTCCCTAGCGGCGCACGTAAAAGTGGCCTGATTGAAGAGTTTATTCAAAAAAGGCATTCTAATTTCATGGAAATGTTCTGGGAGTAAACATGGCAGGGAATGGATCACTTCATTATGACCTGCTGGACACTTCTTTGGAACAACAAATGTTGGCCACGGTTGGAAACAGTATTGTGGGATGGATAGTTCATTGCTCTTACCCAGGATGGCACTGATTGGGTTCTTATATTAACCAGAGAGAAACTCTCAACAGTAAAATGGTGGTTAAGATGAGAAGAGGCTGCCCAGAGAGGAGATGGAGTGCATGCATCACTTCCATTGTTCAAATGAAGAGTAGATGCCCATCTAAAAGATAAGCCAAACACATAGGAAGCAGTTATTTACCCTCTTCAATAGTACAACAACTAGGGCCCTCCATGAAACTAACTGGGAGCAGATTTAAAACAAACAAAAAAAGAAAGTGTTGTTTTTTATTCAATGAACCATTAACTTGAGGAATTTGTTGCCAGACAGAGGGATGTGGTCAAGGCAGCCATTGGTATAGCCAGGTTTTTAAAAAGGATTGGATAAGTTCTTGGAGGATAGGTCCATTAATGGCTGTTGGCCTAGTAGGTCGGGGGACATAACCTCGGACTGATAGGAAGATGGTAGGGAATAGATCGCCTTATTATGTATGACCTAAAGCAAGTGAGAATGGCCATTGCTGGAAACGGGATGCTGGGCTCAATGGACCATCGTCTTTCCCAGTTTGGCACTGACATGTTCTTATTTATATTCTTACAAGATTCATCCTTATCCTCCTCTTCAAATTTCAGTAAGCGGAGGCTATTAGATTGTTGATTGTGTTGGTGAGAGGGAAGGTCAGGCTGCAGGATCTCAATGATCGCTATCATTTTTCCTGTTAACCACCCAAGTTCGACAGCAGTGGTGGTTTCTTTGCTGCCCCTTCCTGCAATTTGCATGACTGTGTCTGGAAGTGTTCTACTCTTTAATTGGCTGCTACATGGCACTTAGAACTGGAGTGAGAACATCTTTCTTTTTGGCTTTAATTTTATTTTCTCATATTTCTCAGGAGGGGTTGGCTGCAGGCATCCCTACAGAAGAATTGCTGCTCTGCTGGAATAAAGTCACATCGATCGGTAAATACCGACTCGAGTGGAAAGACCTTAATGCACCAGGATTCGAGTGGTTTCAATTTTGCTTCACTAGCTGCCAAACCACATAAACTCATCTCCCCAAGACACCCACGATAAGATACAAGAATTGGAGTCCACTCCATGATTTACTTAATGGCTTTTGGCACAGTCCATTGTCTAGTAATTGCTAGTAGCAAATTGCTGAATGTGAACACACTCTTTAAGTAACAATTTATGAAAGTGACATTTAGATTAAGAAGACAATGGAACACTTTGATTTTGCTGTAGGATTTAATGGCACTCTTGGTTTGTTGGAAATTGCAGATTGTGCAATTTGGCTGGCTCCTTCACATTTCTATTTACCACGTATCACTTAGAACTTCCAGAGAGAAATTAAAAACGTATTATGAATGTCATGAATCATTCATCATCCCAATACTTAATGCTGAAACTGCCAAGCTATGTTGTGCTTTTTTTTAAAAAAATGCAGCTATTACACTTGTGATCCTGTTCTCAATGACCTCATCTTGACCTTTAAAAAAATGTGGCTTGACGAAAGGAAGATGTGTACAGTCTCTGGTGCTGATGTGACTCAGCATGGCTCTCCCTCGGTTGTTATGGGGAAACTCATGGAGAAAGAGGGTTTGGTTTTTTTTTACTTTAGAACTATTCTATAAATGGTAAGGATCCATTGCTTTGAGAGGTCACTGAAGATAATAAGAGGTATATTATCTGTAAGTATCATCGAGCTGCAAACGTGCTGTGCATTGTGATCGTCATTCCTACTCTCAGGTAACATTGACTGAATGTACTTTTAAGCTCTGTGTTTATAGTGGAGAGAGATTTCCTGATCAGTAGCACAGAGTAGCTGAACAAAAGAAGCTGCTTCTTCATAACCTTTTGTCGTACCATCATTGGGAAATGGGTTTAGCAGAGCGAGTAGAAACAGCAGCTGAAAGTATGAAAGGGAAGACAATGAGAATTCAAAACCTTACAAAAGGCTGTATTCCAGTCAGCCTGCATTCCCTCCTTCTCTGTTACTCACACACTCACAGAGGCACACACAATCTAGAGCACCCCATCTCCAGTTGCTGCAATTTCTCTCGCACTCTGCAATTTTGTCAAGAATCAGGGGCCATTGTCTCCTCAGAGTATGATCTCGCTGATTCCATCAGCCTTTTGTGTCTACAATGTTCCCCTTGATGGTTATTGCTGCCGTGCGTTCCAACAAAGAGAGGCAGTGACACAGAGAAATATAACGTCTTGTGTTCGCTTCAGTTTTACCCCTATCAGGTGTAATATAGCAGGAGAACAGCGTTCTTGCTAATAGAGGCAATGACATACTAGCCTCCCTGTTAAAGCATGCTCCATTTTCTATAAGGATGAGCCGAGGGATCCGGCAGCAGCTTTGTTCTCTGACCATCTGTTTTGCTCTCTGCTGAAACACGCAAACAAACAAAGCAACTCATGAGGGGCTTCTGCACAAAATCTTTCCAAAGACGTTACACAAAGAATGGAAAATCTCACCTGGCAGGGCGGGACAAACCACTCTGGGTCTGTACACGCAAAGTGTAACCCCTCCCAATGGCAGAGGCGCGATGCCAGAAAAAGGAGGAGGATAAAATGAGCTATCCCATACCCCGATAGAAGACACGCACACGTTCGGTTGGCATTTGAAGGCCGCACTTGTCGGAATAGGGAGGGGGGAGGGGATATTGAAGGGGAGTATAGGAAGGGGAGAGGCGAGTCCCCTCTCCGTAAGAACTCTCAGTCTGGGAAAAACAATCCCTCAGGATCTTGGGTGGGCTTTCCCTCTGTCACGGGTTGGGGAGTCTGCACCCCCACTTTACCGGGTTTGAGTAACTCAGTTTCCCTTGCGCACAGTCCTCTTGAATCAGTTTCTCTCACTGGCTAGTAATTCAAGTCTGCCACAATGAAACTTCTTGTCACCCAAGCGCCCGATCCTTCCCGTTTCCAGACTCTTTACTCTCTGGGTTCGCAAGAGCTTGAGGGCTCTTGTAGCTCACTTGTGTTCCAATATTAGACTCTAGACCACTTCTTTATAAACTAAGAAGTATATTTATTAATTACATAACAAGATAGTTGATACAGAGTGTTATTAGAAATAAAAGGTAAACATAACGCATTCCTAACTTATACTGTTTTGAGTTCCTAAGTTATTCATCTTACCCTAGAACAAGTCCATAAGTTCTGGTTTTCTCAGCCATAAGGAACTGGCTGGGCTCTGGCTTCTTAGAGCGAAGCTGTGTCTCATTTCATCTTCCCCCAGCCTGCAGTGATCAGCTGGCTCTTTCGTATGTAGATGTGCAAGATGGCTCTTGCAGGAAATCTCCAAGCAGTCTCATCCTCCCTCTGGGATCTCTGTCCTTTTATCGTATTTGTCTCTCTTTGTCTGGGTTTTCCCGCCTCTAGGGAATGTGTCCCAGAGCATGTAGGCAACATGGAAGTTCATTAACATTTCCATAGGATGTCTAGCAACCCAGCTTTCAATCCACGTTCGATTATCTCTTGTAGTTTCTACAGACTTGTGACGTGTGAGAGGGTCAACCTGAGCTGTAATTTGAGTTCTACTGTTCTCAGAGTTGGCATTACAACATGTGGAACTTGTAACATTGCATACTGTACATTTACAGTAACATTGCATCCATGTGAAACCCTTGGTACCACATATTTACCAAACATGTAGTCCCGTGTTACACGTATGTGACCCCCTGTTTCCCCGTGACAGCTCCCCCGTAAGATTGCATCGTGGAGAGACACGTCAGCGTCTCGTAACATGCTGAGGCTGGTGTGTGTAGGGGTCTGCAACTTCTGTACGTTTCCATGTGGTTGCATCCTATTAAAGTTACACCATTGGTTTTTCAACCCTTCTGTGAGCCCTGTGGGGCTATCGTGTTCACGTGTTTTCCACCATGTTGTAGTGGAGTGATATTGTGAACCATATCCTGCCAGGTACCTCAGTGATTGTTTGCCTAAGACTGCAACAAATGGGTTGGAACACCATGTTAACAACCTTTGTTTGCCAGTTACAGACTTTGGCCACCTTTCCAGACTATCTGGCAGCCTGTTTTTTACTGGATGTATGTCTGTTCCCATCAGAAGTATTACTAGGATACACAAGAGGAAGTGTGGAGTAATTTTTACACTACTGAGCACCTTCCCTCTGTTGTAAGTCTGCATTTCCAAACCCTTTTCACCAGGATTAATGTTGTCATTCCCAGTGTTGCCATGTGGCATTCTTATTTCCCCTTTGGCTGTGATGGATGTCTTTGCATTCCATTCCAAAGCGCAGGTAGACTCTGTTTCTGTGGAGGGGCTATTGTGAGCCGGCTTTACTGTGCCCTGCCCCCACCCTTTGTCTGTCCCTCCAGGATCCCCTGGGTCGGTATCACCATGTCTTTCTCCTTTTGGGGAGTCTGACTTTGTGACATGGGTGTGAGAATCCCCCAATGTCCTCTCAGGCTTCCCCACACCAAACTCTGGAGGAGTTAGGTTACCAAGTGTAGAGGTGTAACTTTGTACAGTGTTACCCGTTTGCTCTCTTCCAGTCTGTTGTTCCGGAGCTTTTTCCTGTTCCTTTAGGATTACAGGGTTGTGCCTTTCTATCCCTGGGGAAGAGATATCCCTCGTTCCCCCCTCCATCCCGGGAAAAGTTTCCTGTACCTTCCCGCCTCCTCCCGAGGTAGAATCCTCCACCTCCCGGCTTGCCTGTAACCCCTTGGGTTCAGTCAGCCACTTCCCACCCTCTCTTAAGGTAGGACAACAAGCCTCTGGGTCATTCTGCAACCCCCTAGGTTGAGTAGGGGCACTTTCAGCCTCTGACTCTCCCCCTGAGGTGGTTATTCTGTTTGATTCTGCAGGATTGGGTCCCTCCTGTGTAAGGTGGGTTGCCAAGTCCTGGGCTTCAGAATCAGTTTGACCCATTTGCTTTACTTCCTGCATTTCCCCATGTGAGACAGGGATCTGCAGTTCACTCCCCGAGCCTTGTCCTCCCCTGCCTTCTGGCTGGTTTGGGGACTCCTGTTTGGGGTTTCCCTGCTCCTGAGTGGAGTTCACCAGGTGGGGTACAGGACCTGTACTAGGGTTCTGTGTCTCCCCATGTTTCTGTGTCTCCCCATGGTTTAGGGGTAGACGTGCCAGCGAAGCTGGTTGTCCCTCCCCCTCCCTTACCGGGTTGCTTTCGTGTTCCTGGGAGTGGGCTTTTCCCGGCCTCCATCCCAGCATCCATGTATTTATATTATTCCCCACTAGCATTTCATTTTGTGCCTTCCTTGGGAGTACAGCCACCTGGATTGGTCCTTTTGCCCCCTGCCATTCCAATTCTACAGTGGCTGTGGGCAAAATATCTGTGATTCCTGTTGCCAGTGAGACTGCAACTTTTCTGTGTGTGTTTATTTTATGTGTTGGGATCAAATTTTCCCGCACCATCACCATTTCTGCTCCGTTGTCAATTCTTCCCACACAGTTTATTCCGTTTACTTTTGCAGGTTTGCGTAGTAATTGATCTGCTGTGGGTGGGTTATTAACCCTTCTGGGGACTGGTTGAATTACTGATACAAAATTTGCACTAACAGTCCCAATAATCTCCTCAGCCTCTCTGTTAGGGCTGTGGAACTTTCTTTTTTGGGGGCATTCTCTCACGAAATGCCCTGTTTGTTTACAATTATGACATTGTCTTGGATCATTAGTAGGGACTTGGGAGTTGTTTGCTCTTTGGAGTTTGGGTGAACCCTGTCTACCCCCATCCCCATTCTCGTTTGGTTTGTTCTGGGTTACATTTGTTTGTTGGGCTTGTGGATTGTACCCATTTTGCTTATGGTAAAACCCTTGTTTAGGTTTTTCCCCATTATGTGGTTTCTTTTCCCCATAAGCTGAAATAGCATTTAAAACATACTCATCTGCCCTCCTCCCAGCCTGTTTGACATTTGTTATCCCTTGATTAAGCAAGTGTGCTTTGAGATTAGGGGTACAATTATTTAGGAATTGCTCAAGGATTACAAGGTCCATTACTTGTTCCTTTGTAGCATTCCCTTGCTCATCCAACCACTTCCCCCCGTACTGATGCAACATTTTCCCCATATCTGAGTAAGACATATCACCTCCCTTCTTAAAGTTGCGTAGTTTCAGGCGAAAAGTTTCTGGAGTGATTCTGTACTCCTCGAGAACAGCTTTTTTGAATTCCTCAAAAGTCACTGCTTCGTTTTCTGCAAGCTTTAAGCTGTACACATCTCTTGCTTTCTCTGGGACTTTAGGTATCACCAAACTGATCCACGCGTCTTGTGGAATCTTTTCTCGTTGAAATATTTGCTGGGCAGTTGTGAAAAAATTATCTATGCATTCGTTCTCTTTGTAGACGGGCAGGAGTGCTGAACAGTCTCTGATTAGTTGCCTCCTGTCTCTTTCTGGGCTGCTTCCCGAGGGTAGTGAGGGCTGCATTCCTGCATCTATCTGTATTTTGAGGAGAGCGAGTTGATGTTCTCTCTGTTTGTCATTTTCCTCTCTCTCTCTCTCTCTCTCTCTTTTCTCTCTCTCTCTCTTTTTCTTTTCTCTCTCTCTCTTTTTCCTCTCTCTCCCTCTCTTTTTCTTCCTGATTTATTTTTGCCATTCTGAGTTCATGGTCCATCTTCAGTCTGGCCATCTCAAGTTCAGAGTTTGAGCCTTGTCCCCCTGGCTGCTGGTCGTTTGGGAGAGGGTTTTGGGGGACATCCGGCAGTGCATTTCCATCTGCATTTGCATCTGCTGGTTGCACGATGCGTGGAGGGGAACCTGGTGGGGGGTTATTTGCTGCCACCGCCCCACTCCCGTCTGTTCCATTCGTGCTCATTTCAAAATCTCGGATCAGCTGTTTCAGCTGCTGCTTAGTTTTCCCTTCTGTTTGGAGGTGTCTGGCCTGTGCCTCTTTTTCCAATTCTCTCTTCACGAGCTTGGAGAAGCGCTTTGGCAGCCCTATTTTGACACTTTCCCTGGCCCGAAATTAAGATTAAAATAACAAACTTAACACACTCTGTTCAAGGATCTGCTAATTTCCACCTTCTCAGAGCTGATTTCCCAACTCCTGGGGCTTTCAGACTCTGCCGGTTTGGGATTTACTCCCCTCAGAGGAGTCCAGTTTCCTGGGAAAGCTCCTCTACTGTCTACACATTGGTCCACAAGCTGAGCTTTACTCCTTACACGTTGGTCGCCACTGTCACGGGTTGGGGTTCAACACCCCCTACTTTACCGGGTTTGAGTGACTCAGTTTCCCTTGCGCACAGTCCTCTTGAATCAGTTTCTCTCTCTGGCTAATTCAAGTCTGCCACAATGAAACTTCTTGTCACCCAAGCGCCCGATCCTTCCCGTTTACAGACTCTTTACTCTCTGGGTTCGCAAGAGCTTGAGGGCTCTTGTAGCTCACTTGTGTTCCAATATTAGACTCTAGACCACTTCTTCATAAAGTATGAAGTATATTTATTGTTTACATAAACACAAGATAGTTGATACAGAGTGGTAATAGAAATAAAAGGTAAACATAACGCATTCCTAACTTATATTGTTTTGAGTTCCTAAGCTATTCATCTTACCCTAGAACAAGTCCATAAGTTCTGGTTTTCTCAGCCATAAGGAACTGGCTGGGCTCTGGCTTCTTAGAGCGAAGCTGTGTCTCATTTCATCTTCCCCCAGCCTGCAGTGATCAGCTGGCTCTTTCGTATGTAGATGTGCAAGATGGCTCTTGCAGGAAATCTCCAAGCAGTCTCTTCCTCCCTCTGGGATCTCTGTCCTTTTATAGTATTTGTCTCTCTTTGTCTGGGTTTTCCCGCCTCTAGGGAATGTGTCCCAGAGCATGTAGGCAACATGGAAGTTCATTAACATTTCCATAGGATGTCTAGCACCCCAGCTTTCAATCCACGTTCGATTATCTCTTGTAGTTTCTACAGACTTGTGACGTGTGAGAGGGTCAACCTGAGCTGTAATTTGAGTTCTACTGTTCTCAGAGTTGGCATTACAACATGTGGAACTTGTAACATTACATACTGTACATTTACAGTAACATTGCATCCATGTGAAACCCTTGGTACCACATATTTACCAAACATGTAGTCCCGTGTTACACGTATGTGACCCCCTGTTTCCCCGTGACACCCTCCAATCCGGAAGGCAACCCAACTCATTACAGGGAAGGAGAGGGAGACAATAGCTGCTAGGAAGGGGGAGGGGGGAAAGGGAGGTCACACAACCCAGCTCTCTTTCGCTCAACCAAGTCCAAGGGGCCCAAGGCACCGTGTGGGAAGGCGTGGGGGGAGTTTAGGCCCCACCAGCACTCTTTATAGCCCCCTTCACTGATCTACGCCTACGTGGGGTGGGGCAACCCTGTCCTCCTATCCTGGCTGGGGAGGGTGCCTCGTCTACCTGTCGTGCCTATGGGGGACCTGACAGCACTCTTTTATTTGAATAATACAATTGAGGAAGACTAAATGCTTCTGGGTCCAGGCATAACTGTGCAAACATTAAACTTGGTGGGGGTGGCCTGATGTGCACTCACCCTCATTGCTATTCAGCTATCCTAGGTCACTCTTGCCCTATGAAGCCTCATAATGATCGGAAGGAGGGGAGGCAATGACCCATTCAGGACTGTCCCTGACCTTGCATATATTGCTCACTTTTTCTTCCTGGACCTTGGAAGGAACCTGATCACCCCATCTCTTGCTTCATTCCGCAGCCCCATCTCTTATGGAGATATCGTCATTTAACTATTACCCTTATGCTAAACTTATGACAACATTCCCTGAACCCCTGCCACAGGAAACCAGCAGCTAATGCTTGGCTGGTTTTTCCCCACCTCCTTTCAAATCTACGCTGTGCTTTATCTTCTCTGTAAGTACCCGGAGATACATCTGGACGCCTTGCTCGGATAAATGGACCCCATCAGTTCTGTAAAATTCAGGCTGGAAATGTCTAATCTCACTTTGAGAGATGCAATCACCGCCATGAGCGAGTACAAGTCTCTCAAATTCTTTATTAATCTTCTTTCTGACTCGGTCAATTTTTCCTGTGGAGCTAGTATTTGACCAACATGTGCAACCAAATGAATCTTGTCCTGGGGAGGAGATTAACTGAATCCACCCAAATCCTTTCTATCTTAACTAACAGTTCCAAGTCCATTAACCTAGGTCAGTTGTTTTCACCTAAGTGTAGTACTGCTGTAGCTGGGTGCTGCCAAGTGGAGCACCAGCATACGCTTCTCCCACTTCATGCCAGCCCTAGCCTTCCATACCACGTCTGCTGTCTTGCTAAGGCCCAGATGCAAGCCCCAGTGAGATCGGCTCGTCGCCTTGGCAGTCCAGTGCACCAGACTGGGTCCCATTCTGCAGATTAATTTGGGGGGCTTGGAATTGCTCGGATCTGGAATAAACAATAGAAGAAACAACAAAAGTAAGTAGGCGATAACACAACCATCAAGTTCGCAAATGTAAAACCGAACAGCCACCGAACGCCAGCTGCCAATAGTGCATACGCGGGATTCAGAGAAACCCATTGCAGATGCGAAACTCACCGCACCAATATAAAATGATGAGTGGGATCCAATTTTTTTGTGACGTAGATTACGGCAGGCCATATATTCTTTAAGGATAGCACTAGGGATGTGAGAACAGAACCGGGTTCGGAGGTTTGGTTCGGTTTGGTTCAAAAATCGAGTTCAGTTCGAAAGTTCGGTTCGTTCAACCGAACTATTCGAGTTCGTCCAAATTCTGAACTTCCGAACCAAGTTTGTACATTCAAAACTGGGGTTTTTGCTTTCTGAACTGGTTCAGATTCGACTGAACAGTTCGGTCGAATTCAAATTCAGTTTGAAAGTTCAGTTCAGTCGACCAAACTATTCGAGTTCGGTCTGAACTCTGAACTTCCGAACCGCGTTCGCACATCCCTAGACAGCACCAAACTGTTGTCCGGTTAAGTAAGCACCATCAGCATGCCAGAGCAATTTCTCCGGCACCTGAGGGTGCAACCGTATGTACTATTTAACTGCTGCGACTCAACAGAGCTCAAGAGATCCTGCCTGTTGCAGCGTAATTGCTTGTCCCCTGTCCCTCTGATTGGTCTTGGACTTCGAAAGAAACAATTGGAGGAAGTTAGCCCACGGGTGGGTCTCGTGGAGTGCAATAGCCCTGCCTCCTTGGTGCCTATGGGACTCGGCCATTAATTCACTGACATGAAAGGCCCCAAAAGAGGCAAACTTGAAGGCAGCTTGAAATACTCAAAGTGGTCATATCAAAACTTGGGGACAACCTGAACTATTTGTGTAAAAGTGGCCAGGGTAATATTTATTGTATTTATTGTATTTATTTATTGTATTTTTTAGTATTAACCTAGCTGTGTTTTATTCTTGTTTATGAGTGTTTTAATATGTTTTTATAATTGTATTTTTATGTTTTTGAAATTGTTAGCACCCCGAGCTGTTCTCAGGACGGGCGGCATATAAATTGACCAAAAATATATATATATATATAAAAAAATAGGTAATCTGTGGTTAAGCCAAGAACCCTGAGTATGAGACCAACTCCCAACTAACTTATGGCTGAAGAAACCCTGATCTGGAGTAGGGTGACCCACTAGTTTATAGGGATGTGTGAATGTGGTTCAGACGTGTTTGGATGGCCGAACCGAACGCAGAAACACCCAAAATGTTCAGGGAAAACCTAGCTGGCAGGTCCAGGGAGGGAGAGGGTGTCATCTGATGAAGGGTGGAGAGGCTTGGACTAGCAGCCAGTCTACCCAATCACCATGGCTTTTTTCCTCAGACAACTGGCTTCGCAATCTGCGATTGGCCATGGGTTAGGCTGCACAGAGTCAATGGTAAGGTGGGCGCAGCAAGTAACAAAAGTAATTGCCCTCCTCCCCTTCCAATTCATTCTGAGCTAGCTACTGATCCTGTGAAGAAACGTTTTCAGAACTCGCCCTCTCCCAGCGGTTTATGTTCCCCCCACTCCATTGCCATCCTCCTCCTATTTCACCCATTTCCACACATTTACCTCCATAGTTTCACTTATTTAGATTACATAGATTTTTTAAATTAATTATTTTAACTTTTTTTTATCCCTCCCTGTGTTATTTCTCACTACCCTCCATTGAATCCTTCCCTCCTCCCTGTAGATATTCCATCCCTGATTCCCTTCCCCTGTTTTTGGATTTATTTAGAGTAGGATTAGATTGATTTAGGTTTCATTTCAGTTTTGTACCACTCCCTGTGTTGTTTGTTGTGAGCTGTATGTGTTCCCCCCCATCTCTCGCTCTCTAAATAAAGGTACTATCGATAGATTGTTGTAGGAGTTAGCTTAGTTATAGAGATAGATAGAGATAGTGTGTAGTGATTCAGTTTTAATATTTTATAGTGTGTTCATAGGACTAGACCTTTGTAGATATTAGATAATATTCCATTTAGTTCCATAGGTTTTAGAATAGTTAAAAGCAGTTAGAGTAAGTGTAGATATATATTATATTCCACATTTGACTAAATAAAAAATCTTCCTCTGCATTATTTGGGTTGGAGAAATGGAGAAGGGAAGCAGGAGAGTCCGGTCTGGTGTCTGTAAGGCAGGCAATGGGACACGTGGCAGAGGTGGCAGGGGCCGTGCCAGCGGAGTGGCAGCAGGCATCAGCAGCAGCCCGAGCCCATCACCACGCCACAAACTGCACAGGCTTGATTTAGGGAGACAGGCTTCAGAGGCTCCCAGCAGCGGCACTAGAGGTGTGGTTTGACGTCACCTCCTGCCAGCATCCTCCACTGTCACACAGGGCACTGGAAGGCCTGCACTACAGGAGGCTGCAGCTGTCTCTACTGCAGCTGCAGGAGAAGGTGCAGGTGCTTCAGGGTCGGATGTTCATCATGGGCCTCCATTGTCCCCCATTATTGAGGTGATCCCCAGCAGTCCAGGGCTGGTGGATCCCACCCCAGCTGCTAGAGGCAGGACCCAATCCCCGGGCAATGGCAGCAGGAAGAGGAGCAGGAGCAGCAGCAGTAACAGCAGCAGCAGCAGCTATAGGGAGCACAGTGGCTTTGGGCCTCAGCTGGCTGCTGCTGCTGCTGCTGCTGCTTCTGCTGCTGCTGCTGCTCCTGTCCCTGCTGCCATTGCCCCAGGATCGGGCCCTGCCTCTAGCAGCCGGGGTGGGATCCACCAGCCCTGGACTGCTGGGGATCCATCAATAATGCGGGACAATGGTGGCCCATGATGAACATCTGACCCTGAAGCACCTGCACCTGCTCCTCCAGCTGTCAGGCTTGCAGCTTCCCAATGCCACCAGGAGTCATGAGTTCAGTCATATAGGTCGACTGAGGAGAAGCCCCATCCCAAGACTGCCCCTTGCATGGGATGCCCCCAGCTCTAGCAGTAGCAGCACCAACAGAAGGCTGAGCAGAAGCAGCATCCCTATTGCCAGCAGCAGCAGCAGCAGCTCCTATGTGCAGGCCACTCTGGTGAGCATGGGCCCATGCACAGCAGGGCAGGCAGCATGACTGAGGGCAGTGCTGGAGGTGGTGCCAAAGGACAGTTATGTGAGGGACTGTGACAGAGCCTCAGCAGCAGTGGAGAGCTACCTGAAGGAGGAGCCACACATCGATCCCAGCAGCGATCCCTCGGCCTACTGGGCTGGCAAGACCAACATGCGGCCGGCCCTGTCCAAAGTGGCCACGGGTCTGTTGTCCTGCCCACCAATGAGTGTCCCCAGCGAGCAGGTGTTCTCTATGGCGGGGGACATTTGCTTGTCGCACCGCCTGAAACTTGGGGGTCAAGTTAGTGGAGCAGTTGCTTTTCACCAAGGTCAACCTTCTGCTGCTGGGATTCCCCGAGCTGCCCCTGGACATGGGTTGATGGTGTAGTGGCACACGTCATCCCATGCAAGGGGCAGTCTTGGGACAGGGCTCCTCATCCTCAATCTGGGCTGCTGCTGCTGAGGTGCTGTCCCTCCTTCCCAATGCCCGGCACCTGCCCTGCCCCGCCCCCCCCTCTCTCTCTTTCACTAGACGGCCTCGGCCAGCCTATCTGACTGACCTCATGACGCCGGGTGGCACTGGGAAGCTGTAAGCCTGCCAGCCGGCCTCTGGCTAGACGATCTCTGCCCGCCTATCTGACTGGCTCTCTCTAGCGGCACAATCTTCACCAGCCTATCTGAGTGTCCTGCCAAGGTCCTAGCCTGCCTTCCCTACTGCCTCTCATACCATGTTGCCTGTCTGCCCACCCTGGTTGCCTGGGCTGCAGGAATCTCCCTGCGAGGTGCTGAATTGTCTGCTGAATTGTCTCCATTCACCTCCCAAAGGCATCCAGTTGCCCCTGCCTCGTTTTCTGTGGATTATTCCTTGACTGTCGGATCACAGGACTCTCCACCTTGATAAGAGAAGAGGGAACATGGCACCTTCTGCCCCCGGGTGGGGGTGGGGTTGTTCAACTTCCTCATCAGGACCACCCTCATCTTCCTCGTGTGTGTGTGTGATGTTTCCTTAAGGGGCAAATCACTGGGCTGAGGGGGGAGACTATCCACGAGATGGTGGAGTAGCACCTCACATCCCGCTATTCTACCCTGCAATGAACTCAAAGCTGAGCCAAAGGGGTCCACTGAGGAAGAGGAAGATCCATCCTGATCTGGCCTGTCCTTCTTGGGCCTACTAGTAGCTTCCTTAGTCCGGCCTTTGCACTTGCCCCACACTCCTCCCTCAGGAATTGCACACTAAGTGGATAATACAGGCCCACACACTGCCAGAAGGACAGGGCAGGACTTTTGGTAGAGGCCCACTTAGACCTATGATCTTGACCACTGGACACAAGGAGAACGAGAAATGTCCTCCCCCCCACACACACCTTTTTTCTATCATGACCCAGGTGGCAACAGCCAGAGAGGCCTACTCGTCCACTAACTGAACACCACTAGAATGGGGGGGAGGGCAGGGGGCTGTGGAAGGAAGTACCTATGGGCTGGGTATCCAGGACCATGCAGGCAGCCCTCTCAGAAAGAGCCAAATGGCCCATGGGAGTCAGACCCGGGGAGGCTGTGGAGAGGAGCCCTGCTTGTTGAGAGGCGTGCATGCTGAGCACCAGTGCTACAACCTGCAATGCTGCTGAAGCTTGCTCTGGAGCTGCCTCCAACCTCTTTGTGTGCCATCAGTGTACAGGAGTTGCTGCCGGCACTTGGATCAGGCTACATGTCTTGAGGAGCGCTTGGAAGGGGAGGCCTTCTGACTTCAGCTATTTGATCCTGCTTCCAGCTCCTCTGCTTGTTCAGGCTGACTGAGCTTTGGCCCGAGGAGTGCACAAAATGGCACCTAGCAAGTCCCATGAGGTGAGACATGTTTTTTGCACCTCCAGGGAGGGTTGCCCTAGCAACGCCCCAACCTGCAGGCGCCTATTCAACTTCAGGAATGGCTTGAAAAAGTGTTTCTCCTCTCTTTAATAAAGGCAGGACAAAGCTCCTAAGCCCGCTTATGGCACTGCCTCTTGTGAGGCAGGCCTGTGGGCCAGCAAAATTGGGGAAGTGGGTCACAGGAATAAGACCTCCTTCCCTGGCCTTCAGTTACCTCCTGTCTCAGTTTCCAAGAACTGAAAGAGTCTGTCTTGCTACTTTCTCCACACTAGCTTGATATTCCCTTCTGGGAAACTCACTGCCCTCTGGCCAAAAGAAGTCTTGACTTTTATCCTGCCTGGAACAGGGGACTAATTCTCCAGTCATGTGACCTGCCTTGCTCCAATCACCAGCTGTGGATGAGTGTTGGTAGTTGGGGAAAGGGTAGCAGAACTGCTCGTCCAGCCTTATGCATATAGAAATATGTAATGTAAAATAGCCTGTAGGCAAAATATGGAGGTAATTCTAAATTGGGGAAATGGATGGAGAATAAAACAATTAGGGCATTTTGTAGGTGTTAACAGACATGATGGTAAGTCTATAGAGATTAGGGCTGAAATGAAGTCCTCAGAAAACGTCGGAATTTGCCAAATATTAAGGTATTTGGTTCAAAAAGGCTGAATTCTGAAGTTACGAGGACCAAGGCCATTATTCTGAAAACATCCGAAACTTTGAAAACCTCTGCGCATGTGGGGGGCCAGTGGACAGTTGAGCTTCTCTTCTTCTGGAAATGAAACCATGTGCCATATTTGTTGGGGGGGGTGAGGTATGGGAGGGAACATTTGAGTGATGGGAAGCCAGATGGCAAGTTTTGATTGGCTGGCAGGGCAAAATAAAAGTGTCTGCAGTGCAGTCACTTTGTCCATTCCCTTTGGTGAAGTTGGCTGTGCTGCATGCTACAGTGCTGCTGGATCTGTAAGTAATCAGCTAGGGGGNCAGCAGCGATCCCTTAGCCTACTGGGCCAGCAAGACCAATGTGTGGCCGGCCCTGTCCCAAGTGGCCAAGGGTCTCTTGTCCTGCCCACCAACCAGTGTCCCCAGCGAGTGGGTGTCCTCCACGGTGGGGGATATTTGCTCTCTGCACTGCCTGAGACTGGGGTCTAAGTTGGTGGAGCAGTTGCTGTTCATCAAGGTCAACCTTCTGCTGCTGGCATTCCCCGAGTTTCCCCTGGACATGGAGTAATGGTGCAATGGCACATGCCATCCCATGCCAGGGGCAATTTTGGGAAAGGGCTCCTCCTCAATCTGGGCTACTGCTGCTGAGGTGCTGTCCCTCCCTCCCAATACCCTGCACTGACCCTGCCTCTCTCTCTTTCACTAGACGGCCTCGGCCAGCCTATCTGACTGACCTCATGACGCCGGGTGGCACTGGGAAGCTGTAAGCCTGCCAGCCGGCCTCTGGCTAGACGATCTCTGCCCGCCTATCTGACTGGCTCTCTCTAGCGGCACAATCTTCACCAGCCTATCTGAGTGTCCTGCCAAGGTCCTAGCCTGCCTTCCCTACTGCCTCTCATACCATGTTGCCTGTCTGCCCACCCTGGTTGCCTGGGCTGCAGGAATCTCCCTGCGAGGTGCTGAATTGTCTGCTGAATTGTCTCCATTCACCTCCCAAAGGCATCCAGTTGCCCCTGCCTCGTTTTCTGTGGATTATTCCTTGACTGTCGGATCACAGGACTCTCCACCTTGATAAGAGAAGAGGGAACATGGCACCTTCTGCCCCCGGGTGGGGGTGGGGTTGTTCAACTTCCTCATCAGGACCACCCTCATCTTCCTCGTGTGTGTGTGTGATGTTTCCTTAAGGGGCAAATCACTGGGCTGAGGGGGGAGACTATCCACGAGATGGTGGAGTAGCACCTCACATCCCGCTATTCTACCCTGCAATGAACTCAAAGCTGAGCCAAAGGGGTCCACTGAGGAAGAGGAAGATCCATCCTGATCTGGCCTGTCCTTCTTGGGCCTACTAGTAGCTTCCTTAGTCCGGCCTTTGCACTTGCCCCGCACTCCTCCCTCAGGAATTGCACACTAAGTGGATAATACAGGCCCACACACTGCCAGAAGGACAGGGCAGGACTTTTGGTAGAGGCCCACTTAGACCTATGATCTTGACCACTGGACACAAGGAGAACGAGAAATGTCCTCCCCCCCACACACACCTTTTTTCTATCATGACCCAGGTGGCAACAGCCAGAGAGGCCTACTCGTCCACTAACTGAACACCACTAGAATGGGGGGGAGGGCAGGGGGCTGTGGAAGGAAGTACCTATGGGCTGGGTATCCAGGACCATGCAGGCAGCCCTCTCAGAAAGAGCCAAATGGCCCATGGGAGTCAGACCCGGGGAGGCTGTGGAGAGGAGCCCTGCTTGTTGAGAGGCGTGCATGCTGAGCACCAGTGCTACAACCTGCAATGCTGCTGAAGCTTGCTCTGGAGCTGCCTCCAACCTCTTTGTGTGCCATCAGTGTACAGGAGTTGCTGCCGGCACTTGGATCAGGCTACATGTCTTGAGGAGCGCTTGGAAGGGGAGGCCTTCTGACTTCAGCTATTTGATCCTGCTTCCAGCTCCTCTGCTTGTTCAGGCTGACTGAGCTTTGGCCCGAGGAGTGCACAAAATGGCACCTAGCAAGTCCCATGAGGTGAGACATGTTTTTTGCACCTCCAGGGAGGGTTGCCCTAGCAACGCCCCAACCTGCAGGCGCCTATTCAACTTCAGGAATGGCTTGAAAAAGTGTTTCTCCTCTCTTTAATAAAGGCAGGACAAAGCTCCTAAGCCCGCTTATGGCACTGCCTCTTGTGAGGCAGGCCTGTGGGCCAGCAAAATTGGGGAAGTGGGTCACAGGAATAAGACCTCCTTCCCTGGCCTTCAGTTACCTCCTGTCTCAGTTTCCAAGAACTGAAAGAGTCTGTCTTGCTACTTTCTCCACACTAGCTTGATATTCCCTTCTGGGAAACTCACTGCCCTCTGGCCAAAAGAAGTCTTGACTTTTATCCTGCCTGGAACAGGGGACTAATTCTCCAGTCATGTGACCTGCCTTGCTCCAATCACCAGCTGTGGATGAGTGTTGGTAGTTGGGGAAAGGGTAGCAGAACTGCTCGTCCAGCCTTATGCATATAGAAATATGTAATGTAAAATAGCCTGTAGGCAAAATATGGAGGTAATTCTAAATTGGGGAAATGGATGGAGAATAAAACAATTAGGGCATTTTGTAGGTGTTAACAGACATGATGGTAAGTCTATAGAGATTAGGGCTGAAATGAAGTCCTCAGAAAACGTCGGAATTTGCCAAATATTAAGGTATTTGGTTCAAAAAGGCTGAATTCTGAAGTTACGAGGACCAAGGCCATTATTCTGAAAACATCCGAAACTTTGAAAACCTCTGCGCATGTGGGGGGCCAGTGGACAGTTGAGCTTCTCTTCTTCTGGAAATGAAACCATGTGCCATATTTGTTGGGGGGGGTGAGGTATGGGAGGGAACATTTGAGTGATGGGAAGCCAGATGGCAAGTTTTGATTGGCTGGCAGGGCAAAATAAAAGTGTCTGCAGTGCAGTCACTTTGTCCATTCCCTTTGGTGAAGTTGGCTGTGCTGCATGCTACAGTGCTGCTGGATCTGTAAGTAATCAGCTAGGGGG
>QEPC01012927.1:312942-345080 GCA_003113815.1 Sphenodon punctatus | reverse complement strand
CCCCATTCTCCAGTCTCGCACACCCTCCCCCCTTCCATCCTAGGCCCCCAGTCTCTATCCCCGAGTCCCCCCCCACGTTTACTCACCGTTGCGCAGAGCAGGCAGGCACCAGGCAGTTCAGCGTTCAGTGGAGGCACTCGGCGGCGATATGTGCTGTGGTACACATGCTCAACTGAATCAGTTCAAGCATGCGCTCCACAGCACATTTCGCCGCCGAGCGCCTCCACTGAACGCTCAGGTGAGACTTTGCATTGAGCCCATAGGGCTCAATGCAAAGCTGGCGCAAGTGGGGAATTTCATTTCCCAGCTGTGCGCTTGGACTGAACGCTCAGCCGCCCGGTGCGCGTTCAGTCCAAGTTTGTCCCTTATTGGACTCCAAATTGACATCGGAGCGCCGCGCTGCTCTGATTGCTTGGCAAGCCAAGCTGCAGCAGTCAGAGCAGCGCGGCGCTCCGATATGGATTTCAGCCGGCAGAGACAGAGTGCTCAGTCAGTGAGCACTCTGTCAGTGGCACCTGGGGGGACGGGGGAGAGAGGGGGCAGGGCACTGCCCCAGGCATCCTCAGGTGAGGGCCTCCTCTGTGACTTTTAGAGTTAATTCCAAGCTACCTGAAGTCTGACAGCAACAGGGAGTCCATGATGCATGTCCAGGTTGGGGGCCTCCAATGACGACACACTGGTGACCCTGAGCCAGTGGGCACAAGGGAAGCACTTGGAGCAGAGTCCCATAGAACAGGCGGCCACGGAGGACTCGGAGACAGGCATAGAAAGTTGGCACAGGGTGTGGAAGGCACTGGGGTCAGCACAGATACAGCCATAGGAGGGGGGGGGAGAACAACAGGCAGGGAACCGAACTAACCCACCACCATCCCGCCCTTACTGCAGGCGTGGAGATAATGGAGTGGGAAAGTGCACCAGGAACAGTGGAACACATGGAGGAAAGGAAGCTGAAGGGAAAGGGCACACTGGGTGCCGGGAGGTGGATGGGGGGTCAGAGGTACATGGGGGATGGGACACATGCACCCCGATGTAACAGCACCATACCCGTTCCCACACAGGAGCAGTACCACAGCCGCAGGAGGGCGAGGCTGAGGAGCAGCAGTGGGATCAGCAAGGTGAGCAGGGGGGGCAGACCAAAAGGTAGACAGAAGGCAGTGGCACAAGGGGGAGAGGATGGACATGCATACACAGCCCCCAGGGACCTCAGTGGAAGGCGTGCCGAGGGTGCCCACGAGGGAACAAGGGTGGGGTTGTAGGGCACAGCTACAGGGAGGGAGGGAAGGGGATCCGACAACCCAAGGGAAGGGGGGACGGCATCCAGGGATCACAGCCCCCCCCCCCAGCACTGATCAGGGGAGGTAAACGTACAGCTAATGGATGCCCAACCAAGCATACTTAACCTGTATTCCACAGACCCACAGCCCATGCAGCCAGGCCAGGCAGAAGAGGGACCCATGCCACTAGCCCAGTTTGATGCGCGAACACAGGGCATGCATACGCCATCGGCGGGAGGACCTCGCAGAGGAGATCCTGCGTACGAGCACGGAGCATGGGGAGGCAATGATTGCATCCATAGACAGGATGGAGGTGGCAACCGACAGAGTTGTGCAGCAGGTGGAGGGACAGGACAGATACCTGGTGGCTGAGATGTGCAAGGAGAGGAGGCTGGAGAGACAAGACTACACCCGGCAAATGAAGACATTTGAGCGCCTGGCAGCTATCATCGACTGCATGGGTGCCGAGCACTCCAGGAAACTGGATTGCTCGCTAGAGATTGGAACCTTGTTGCTGCTTTACGCGGGAACCATGAGTGCATACATAATGACTGCTGCACCCCCGGGTACCATACCAGCTGCAGTCCCGCACCCACCATCCATCCCACCTCCAGCACCCATCCCACTGCCAGCGCCCATCCCACAGCACCTGGTGCAGCCCCGACCACAGGGCCCATGAATGTGACTGCCCATCCCAGAGGGGATGTGTTGGCAGCAGCCAGCCAGGCAGGTGCAGCAGCAGCAGGCATCATCAGCTGCAGCCCCCAACACCGGCTGCAGAGGGCAGCCAGGACCCAGACCCAAGCCAGGAACTGATGGAGGGGGATGCCGGTGCGGGCGAGGGTGGCTCACAGGCCACAGAGGTGCCTGCCAGGTGATGGAGAGGTCAGCCCAGGAATCAGGACAGGTCAGGGGGAAGGGATAAGGGGAGGGGGAAGTAGGGCATGAAGGGCACTATAAATAAAATAAATGCTATAATGTGTACACTATAACCATCATGTCTGTCGTTCTTAGGTAAGCTGTGCGGGGACCCTTTGTGTAGTGGGACAGGCTATGGGCCTGCTGGACATGGTTATGCCAGGGATACAGCACCATGGCCCCAGGACAATGGGGGAATGACCTCGTGGGACCTGAAGGGGAGGGAACACCTACGGGACACAGTATGGGACTATAGCTCTCTGGCATCGGGGACTACTGGGGATCCACAGGCCACACACCTCTGAGGCACCCCGGTAGCCTCAGGGCCAGGGCACCCGTGATATGTGCCTAGTAAGTGCTGCTCTGATCCATTTAGCATAACGGTACTCCCTGGGGTTTGCCTCGTTCACATACAGCTGGACCGGGCCAGCTGGCCGCTGTGGCATGGGATACCCCAGAGCTGCCCCATTGGTCTCACAGATATTGTGCAGCACACAGCAGGCACCGATTACGAGCATGGAGGTCTCCACTGAGTAGTCCAGGTGCCCGGCAAGGTACCTCCATCTCTGCTTGAGGGGACCGAAGGCCCTCTCGACCACAGTCCTCGATGTGCACAGCTGGGTGTTGTACAGGGACTCTATTTGGTTACTGGCAACTGGACCCTCCAAGTAACATCGTCCCATCGTGTCAGGGCCCTCTCCCACCATTGCTGGGCCCTGTGCATGGCCCAGAGGCGCCTTTGGGTGGGCATCACGAGCATGACTGCACTGAGGAGGGTTGCCCTCCTCCAGTAGTGGTGAAGAGCTGCTTGCCTGAGGGCAGCTGGACGGGTGCATGCAATCAGCATGGCCCAGCGGTAAACCCTGGACAGCCTGCGCGCCATGCGCATGGCCTGGATATGGTGGCACCTGTGGTGGGCAAGCAGGCTGCTTGCAGCAAACCAGGCCAGGCAGTCCAGGACGCCTGCGTAAAGTTGGAGGAGCTCTGTGGTGACCTTCAGGAGCTTGGTGTGCTGGCGGTTCCACTTAGCTATGACCTCCAGTAAGAGCCAATGGGCACCCTACTGGTTGGCATCAATGGCTGGTACTGGCGAAGAGTTGTACAGGTAAGTGCCCCTAGAGCACTGGGCATGGTTAGGCACACTGCTCAAAGGGTCGCTCCTGCCATTGTGCTGTGGGTTCCAGCATACTATGAGAGGCATGTGGTCGGAATATGCCCATGTCCCAGTTTCTGTCCGTTGGGGCCTGCACCTTGGTGCATCACCAATTGGTTATGGGCTCTGTGTTAACGGGTGGTCTGGTGGCACGGGGTCACTCAACTGTACCAGGGGGCCATGCCTGTACATCCAGGGCCCCCTGGTACCAGTCGCTGGCAGGTATTGTTGTGTTGCTTGCTCGGGTGCAGGTGTGTGTGTGTGTGTGGTTTGGGCATGTAGGTGGCTAGGTGAGGGCATTGTGTGGGTGACTGTACATTGTCTGTTCAACACAGCTGCCTGTGTGTAGGCCCTCCCCAGGATTTTGTTCCTGCAGCTGTGCTGTGTCCGCTCTCCACGCCTTGCTTCCTAGCCATCCCATTGTGCTGCATGTACCCTTATTGCGTGACCTTTGAGCTCCCCTGGTTGCCTCCTCTGTCTCCAGTGGTTTGTGGGGACCCTCTTTTCTTGTGTATCAGACCCTCTGCTGGGTTGCCACTTATAACAGGTAAAGGGGTATAAATATTTGGGTCTGCATTTTGAGTCTACAGGGAGATGGGCAGTTCACATGGAAAGTGCTGAAGCCCATGCCAAAAGTCAGTCTGCGGCGATTCTGAGGCTCTTTGCTGGAACAGGGAGGTGAAACCTAAAAATGGCAACCAAGGTTTTCGAGACAAAGGTGAAACCATCCTACCTTTATGGTGCCCCGGTGTGGGCCCCTCTGTGGGGGAAAAACCTAAATCTAGTGCAGTCAAAATTTTTGAGTTCCCTCATATAGTTCCCAAAAAGAGCCCCGGTAGCTGCTGCTTGCCTTGAGATGGGTACGCGAGGGTGGAAGGAGGTAGCCTGGGAGCAAGCTGTACTTTTTTTCCCTGAAAACCAGTAGAGCCCCTTGTGATAACATTACATGATCTTTTTTCTGATTCCTTTACTAGTCCATGTCGTCGGTCTGTTGCTGACTACCTTGCTCAAGCTGGTATATGAGAAGCTTATTTGAGAACTAGGAGGTATGAGGTAGTCAAAAAGGAGTTGATCATGCGATTGCGAGATATAGATAAACAGGAGGATTGCTCCTTGGTGACCAACTCCCGGCATATGACGGATTATCTATCATGGGCACCTCTGCTGGGATGTGGGGCAAATTACCTGGGGGCGGGGGCATCTTTTAGGGGAAAGCACCTATTTCTCGCGGCTAGGGTAAATGCACTCCCCACAAGGGTTCTGGAGGGACGGGCTACACAGACTCCGTACCAGAATCGCTTATGTCACTTCGATGTTATGTCTGTGGAATCCATCCAACATGTTTTGTTCGAATACTATCTTTACGACTCAATTAGGGGTGAGTTGATGCGTTCTCCGCTTGGGAAATATCAGGGAGCCACACAAACGTTCTTGCTGCAGAAGGCTTTACTAGATATAGACCCTGAGACAACGCATAGCATGATGCGGTTTTTAGAACAAGCTATGGACTCGAGGAAGAAATTTCTCAAATTTAAAGCTTTGGCAGTATGATTTATTAGCTGCAATATTTTATATTGTGTATTTTAATTTTATAACCTGCACGGTAGAACCAATGTCATCTCAGGGATTAGTGAGTAATAAAAAGGATAAGAGGTAAAACTGCTTAGGCAAGTGGGAGCTCCTACCATTGAAATGACTGGTTAGATATGTGTATATTAAATGTGTGGTAATGATCAAGGAGTAGTCCAAGAATATTAGCAATTGAATTATATTATGATTTGATGGGGTACCTTGATGAGGTACTGTTATGTGTGTATTGTCGTTTTCAAAGTTGTATGTTTTGTATGTTGACAATGACCAAGGGTCACGTCTGGAATAAATTGATTTGATTTGATTTGACCCTCTGCCAGCTGCCCCATGACCGATACTGGCTGCTGCTTCGGAGCTCCCGCTCAGCAGTTCCGCAACCGGTCAGCGTTGCTGGACCTACAGTGAGACCATGGCTCTAGCTGACCTGTGGCACTTGCTGCGAGTTCAAATGTTTCAGAGCCCCCCTGCTACCCTCCCTGAAGCCTATTGGTGTCTGAGCTCGGGCCTTCGCTGCTTTGGATATGTGGCTAGTGCGTGCGAGTGCCAGAACCATGCAGAGGAGTCTGGCCTCTGTCCCTTTCCAAATGGGCGCATTCTGGAGTTGCGGGGGGTGGGGTGGGGTGTCGCAGGTGTCATGGTCTGCTGCTGAGACAGTGTCAGCTGCATCTGTATGTGCCTTGTTCGGCTTCAAGACCTATCTTGTGGAGGGCGACCCTGTCCTTGCTGTGTCCTACTTCTGCTGCATCCTTGGGGCCTTTGGCTACCAGCGTTCATGTGGGGCATCTTATTACTGTCTGTTCGAGCTCGGACAGCTGTCGTGGCCCCCTGTGGCTGACTATGCCTTGCCCGATCCCACAGGACCCAAGCTGCTGGTGCTGTCTGAGGTATGGTCCCATGCCGATGTCCAAGTTGGGCTTACTGGTCCCAATCCTTTTGAGGCCTACTATCTTGTTGCCCACCACATGGCATGGTTGGGCTATCGCTGGGGCATGTTGTAGTGGCCGCGGTACGTTTATCTGTTGGGACACCCCGTCCTGCCCCCTTCGTGACCCCGTGTAGCTGGCTGTAGGTCCCCCCAGGGTCATCTGTGCCTTGACTGTTGTCTCTACTGTACACTCCCTGCACCTCCCTGGCCGTTCCATTTTGTGACCTGCTAAATCGTTCCCAATCTGGACCCACTGCTGTCCCGGCTCCATCTGTTTACTCCATTCCACTAGGCTGTGCCGGTTTGCCCGAACCCAGGGGCTGTCTGTGTGGCAGAACTTTACCATCAGTAAGCATGGGGTTTGTTTCTGTGACCCACCAATCCTTCTGCTGTTGGGTGCTCTCCGACACGTGTACTGGGGGTCCCTGTGGACCTTTGCTGCCCTTGCTCCACTGGCTCCCCCACCTGTGTCTGTGACCAGGCCCCACCCCCACCCTCGTGATACCTCCATGTCATTCTGTGTCTGGGGTTCCCCTGCCTGTGACAACCAGTTTCCCCTTGTTGGGGGTGGGGTGGGGTGTTTCTGCATCAGCTGTCTGTGGCTCGGCCCCTTGGTGGCCGCTCATGTTCATCTGGGACAGGGTGTCTTGCTGTTGGGACCTGCCTCGGCCCTCTCCAGTGACTTCATCGGATTAGTGGTTCGTCCCCTGTGACCCAGTTCTGTCTCTGTGTGGACCCCTGTCTGTTCAGCATTCTGTGTAGCTGCTGGGTACTTGTGCTGTTCCTGGGGTTTGGGGAGCCTACCCCCATATCCCGCTCTGTTCTGTCCCCTTCCCCCTTCTGTATCCTTGCCTGTTGGTGACCTCTGCCCCCCCCTTACTTTGGCGTTCTCTGTTGGGCCTCCAGGTGTGGTGTTCCCCATGTCCCCCCCCTCTGAGCGGCTGCTCCTAGGTGTTTGGGGTGCCCTGTCCTCGTGTCTCTCCCTGGGTGTCTGTCTGTTCCTGTCCCATTGTTGTGGTGCCCTTCTGTGGCCCTGTGTGCCTCCCCCTGGGTTACTGTCCCTTTCAGCTGTGCGTGTGTCCGCTGGTGTGTGTGTGTGGTTTGTGATGTGCTCTGTCCGTGGCTTCCTTCTCCCTGTTGTGTGTGTGTGTGTGTGCGGCTCTGCAGTTCTCCTCCCTCCTCCCCCTCCCTTCCTGTTTCCCTAGCATGGGCCGTGCCTTGTAGTGCTGTTGGCTTCCTTTGCCCTTGGTCGGCCATGTCTGTGTCCCGCCCCACCCCGGCGGCTTCTGGGGGTTCTTGCCACGGTCCAGGATCGGTGTAACATCTGTTGCGCTTTCCCGGATCGTGTCCTGGCTGTTTTTTCCCTTGCCGTGGTACTGCTCCCATCATGTCTGTTTGGGGCCTCTCTGAACCACGGGTGGGGGTTAGGCGGCTTTCCACAGTTGGGGATTCACTGTTGTGACCTGGGAGTGCGTAACGTCTGAAATTACCCACAGATGATTCCCTGGGAGAGGGGAACATGATGTCCCAATTCTGTTTGAATAGGGTGGAAAACAAAGATGTTATCAAAGGAAATGTGTCCTGAAATGACAAAATTAAAATTTGTTTATAAAATAGGATCCCTTTCCCCAAACTTTCTGAAATTTTGTAGAGATTATCCCTTAGGAGAGGAGAACAATCTCTCAAAATTTAGTGGGAAACAAAGATGTTACAGCTGGAAATGTGTTTTCAAACTACAGAATTAAATTGCTTATAAAATCAGAACCCTTTACCCAAAGCTATAATTTGCTACACATATTCCCTTAATCAAGGGAAACAACCTCTGCAAATTTCATAGAAATTGGATGAAAGATGAAGATGATATAGCCAAAATTTCTTTTTACATTGAAACCAATCGAAAATGAAAATAAAAACAAAAATAGGAATAACTAAAATAATAACATAAACTAATGTGAATTTTAAAACAAAAATGATTTTTTCCCCTTGACTCTCCCTATAGCTCTCTCCTACAGTCTTTTAAGAATGCAGTGCTGTGAGAATTGAGTATTAATATAGAATGTGGCGTGCAGAAACTTTTCTGACCTTAGAGTCACCCTGTAACAATGGATGTTTTTAGATGGATGTGTGGCTGCCCAGAGCTGCCCGGAGCTGCTCTGGTCATGCACCCCCGCACCCACTCGCTTCCAGCCCTTCCTGGCTCTGCTTTAGACAGACCCAGCAGTTTTCTCTGGCTGTGGTTTGCCAGTGTGCAGTGCACACCTCCTCCACACACCATAGAGTTGTGGGAGAATCGCCCAATGAGCTACCCTGGCACCCACAACACTATGGTGTTGCCAGGGCAACATCTGGCCGGGAGTGGAGCTGCAGTATGGGTTCGCTGGACAACAGCTCCACTCCGGCTCAATCCACTGGTGCTGCTCTGGGTTGTTGTTGTTGTTCGAGAACATCACTAGCTGAGCTTCTCTGCTTCAATATCTGGCGGGTCATCTTGAGATGGATGGGACAGCCTGGGGGTGAATCAGGGTGGTGTACACGTCCCCAAAGCTACCTGCCATTTGTATCAAATGGATGTTTGAATGAGTTTGGATCAGATGTCTGGATACATCTTCCAATATATCAAACTGACTGACGAACATACGAATTTCCTCTAACCATCCATGGAACACAGCAAGAGGGACTGTACATTTCCCCCGTCAACCTCCCCTACTGAGGAATCTCCATCCCTATACCTGTCTCCATGAGCAAATATGAAATTCTGTGTTCATAACTCAGACTTGGCTCTGCTTGGCAACATGGGAACTAAAAGTATTTTTCATGTTCCTTAGCCTAATCAATAATGAGTCATCCCAACAAAGCCTTTCCCCCTATCCATATTAAAGGCTTTATAAAGGACAGCTGCTGGGAATTAAAAATAACTTTTAGGCAAATTTAATTGTCTCTTTAGAAAGTGCCTTTGTACTCAAGAAACATGATAAAAAAGAATATGAAGCCGACCACAGCCCCAGACTTGGAAAAACAAAGCTCAGAGTAACTAACTTTTGCCTTGTGATTTCATGATCTTGCAATTTTAGGCATTTTTCTTTAAGTGTCCCAGCTGCTGGAATCATCATAAGAAAGAAAGAAAGAAAGAAAGAAAGAAAGAAAGTTCTGGTTATATTTAAGCCACACATTTATGATGGTCTTGATCTGCAAGATGTTAAAGGCAGAACCCCTCTCCATTATAAACAGGGGACTGCTGAAGCCCCAATATTGAGGAGACCGCTTGAGGTACAGTTCTGAAAATTTATCCATAGCTTATATTTGTGGGGCCCGTCGTAGGTGCAAAGTTTGAAGACGTTCCAGGCAGAAAATCAAAAGTTATAACTGTTTAAATGTTAATTGGTTGTGATCAAAAGGCACAGCATCCCGAGTATTTTGAATCATCGATATCCGCCGCCCCCCCGCCCCAATCAGTTGAGCCCCCACATTTCACAGCCTTGGAGCTTGAGATCTAGATCAAGTGCTGGAGTAGTATGAAATCTGCATGTTCATGAGTGAGAGAGGCCCATGTAAAGGACACGGCGCGGGCATGTGCAGTGAGTGGTGGTGCATACATGCTCCCACCTAACATGCATCCCAACTCACCTCCCACTCATCCCCATGCAAAGAGCAACCGAGGAAAACGGAGGTTGCTCCGTGCATGGCGATGAGTGGGGAAGCCCCGCCCACCCACTGCACACGCACTGGCGTGCCCCCCCCACCTAGCGGTGCTGTGTAAAAACGGCCAAAGACTTTAAGCACTAGTTAGTTTTGTGTCAATTATCCACTTGCCTGACAAAGCCAGCAAGAGGCTTCTCTAGTCAGTTTCAGGTCAATTACCTCCCTGATCTCACTTCATAGGTTTCAGTCCTTATGAAACGTCTGCAACTTTTCATACCGAGTAAATAGTACAGACGGAAAAGTTGCAGACTTTTCAATCGGTATGAAAAGTTGCAGACTTTTCATAGGTAGTCAAAAGTAAGGAGTGAGACCAGAGGGTAATTGACACAAAACTGGCTAGAGCTTTTTGCTGGCTTTCTGATGCAAGTGGGTAACCGACATGAAACTGACTAGAACTTAAAGTCTTTGTGACAGAGCTGCTCCCTGATAAAGTTACATGATTTTAAAAAGCAGAGACACGTAACTTTGCTTATGCCCCAGCGGCTGCTCATTTGCACACGTGACAGTGAGCAGAACTGATTTTTGAATGTTTAATAACTCGTTTTTGGCTGCACCAATCATCATTATCACACTACACCAGCACTTGTTCTAGATCTCACGCTCCAAGGCTAAAGACCCAAAGACCCGACTCAACAGTAGTGGGGATGGGGCTGGTACAAGGGATTGTGGGAAGGGTAGGAGGTCTCTGTCCCTGCCCTGTGTCACTATGCCCCACCCCCATTTCCCCTTGGTAGAGATGCCATCAGTGGAGTAATTTTGGTTCAATGTTTGGTCATGGAGGGACACATCATGCCTCAGCATCCCCAGTGCAGCCGTATAGTGCCCACAATACAGCCCTCACCCCACCCCTACTGCTTCTTCCCAGAACCTGCCCCAACCTCGCTTCCATCCTGCCCTTCCAAACCCCCTGACAGCTTCCCTATCCTGGAGTTTGAACTTGCAGTACAGAATAGCCCTGCCTGCCTGACTGTGACTCCTCCGCTTCCTTTTGAGTGGCATCAACAGCTATTGGGGAAGGGGAAGCAAGGAGAGCCACCCATTCAAAACATGAATTGGAAGAGCAGTTCTGTAGGTTCATCTATGCACACACACACACACCCATCCTTCCCTGCAGCATCACACCTACAACTGCCTCCTCGTAATGGGGAGGCAAACCACAGACCTGGCTCATTTTGCACAAGCAATACAGACTAATTAGGTGATTTGCATATATCTACATATAATTTGCATGCAGTCCCAAGCACCAGGGTTCAAATGCTGTACCGCTGCGGCAGCATTTACCGACAGAATGTGCTTTTCCACACCAAGCAGCACGGTTAGGAAGGGAGCGATTTTCACGCCTTGCACTCGCGGCTTTCCACACTTGCTGCCGCGGTATTTTCACCACTGTAAATTTCACACGGAAGCGGCAGGTTTGCCACAGTTTCCCCTTTCCCTTAAGCGTCGCAGTTTTGTGATTCTTGCAGCATTTCAGCCAGGGGCATAGCCACCATGGCACGGGGGAAGTTGCTGCCTTGTAAACAAAGTTCTTCTTTGAGGGGCTCCTTCCATTCTCACTTGCGAGCCCTTCTCTTACCGGCATATACCAAGCTCACTAGCTTAAAAGAAAACCACGTGACGTTCACACGCCCCCATCCTATATAAGGTACCTAAACCCAACACAGTTCCTTCCAACCCTTAGCAATTAGGAAGAAAATTCCATGCGGGTTCAGAAGGGTGGGTGCTTGTGAGAATGTTTGGAGCCATCTCGAAGAACCTTGTTTACAAGGCAGAAACCTTCTGTTCTCCTTCGAGTGGCTCCTCCCATTCTCACAAATGGGAGAGTACCAAGCCTAGAAAGAGGTGGTGGGGGAAATTTTCTAACAAAATGACACTCTATGCAGGTTGGATCTTCAGCCTGGGAAGTAGCCAGCAGTCAGGGGGAAGCCTGCTCTGGGGGGTCCATTCATCTGGGGAAGGGTTGGTTATTCAGTGCTGTCTCTGTTAGAAGGATGGACAGATCCTCCCTCTTCCCTTTGTGATCGCCCCATAGAGAGAAATGGGGGTGCAGAGCTGCTACAATGAGGCAGAGAGCCATCCCAGCAAAGGGGAAGAATTTGTCCTTGGCACCCTAATGCACAAGAGAATTCACAGAATAGCAGGGACTCCACCCCCACCCCCCAGATCAGCATCAGGAACCAGGTGCTCGCTCACTGCTGCTGGGGAATCCCTGCACTCTAAGCAGGACAGAGACAGCGACTAGTGCGCAAGGAGGGATAACAAAGATCCCTCCCTCAAAGCTCAGCTCTGGGTGCTGCCCTGTTTGTTGTCCCTCCTTGTGCACTAGTCTCTGTCCTGCTTAGAGTGCAGGGATCCCCAGCCCCAGGAGCAGTGAGTGAGCGCCTGGCTCCTGATGCTGATCCAGGGGATGGGGGGGAGGGGCAGGAGTCCCTGCTATTCTGTGAATTCTCTTGTGCGTTAGGGTGCCAAGGACAAATTCTTCCCCTTTGTTGGGATGGCTCTCTGCCTCATTGTAGCTGCTTGCACCCCTAGTTCTCTTTATGCGGCGATCACAAAGGGAAGAGCTTGGTATATGCCGGTAAGAGAAGGGCGCGCAAGTGAGAATGTAAGGAGCCCCTCAAAGAAGAACTTTGTTTACAAGGCAGCAACTTTCACTGTGAAGGAGGGGACGGGGGGGGGGACTGTTCCCCCACCCGTGTAGCAGTTCTGCAGGGCTACAACTGAGCTGTTAAAAAAGGTAGTGCTGGTGGTGCAAGAGAGACTCCTCCAGGACTCAGGAGCAGAGCCCCCCCACCCCGGTGGCTATGCCCCTGCAGTGGACTCTGAAGCAGATAGTCAGAATCACCCTAAGCACTCAGTGGAGGAAGGTGGCATAAAACCGCTTGTGTTCACAAACTGCAGACATGCCGCATCTGCAGATACTGGCAGCAGGTAATGCGGAATCGTGGAAATATCGAGGCGAAGTCAGCGGCAAGACACATTATGTGCCGAGTTCTCAGAATGGAATGGCGGCGTGGTAACAGCTGCTGCTGCTTCATCCCTACCAAGCACCTATGTGCGGCTGGGGTAGAAGGTTAGAACTGCCCTGTGAAGTGATGAACCTTATTTATTTATTTATTTATTTAATAGATTTTTATACCGCCCCATCCTGCAATGCAGCTCGGGGCGGTTAACAACAATAAAAACAATTTAAAACATTTAAAATACAAATATAAAACATATCAATAAAACAGGGCAGCATATAATCATAAATAAATATATAGGTGGGGGATTAAAAATCCTGCTGCCAATCTGAGGGGAGGGGGGACTGCCCAGCCAGTTTGTGCCGCAAGCCTGGAGTTCCTGCCTTGCCTCATAGCTCTGCATCATCCTCCCTGTTCTCTGTCTGGATCCTGCCCCTCAGGATATGGATATTATTTTTTTAATATGGATATGATGACTTTTTAATATGGATATGACTTTTAAAAACAGAGGACAAAGATGGATATGACTTTCATGCTTCTGGTTTCTCTCTTTCTATCCTTTTTACTGTGTATTCACATGTGAACATATCACATAACTGACATATGTGATATCTTTTAGCATTCTCTTTACTATATTAATCACATTCCAAAAAAACAAAAAAATGTCTAAAACAAAAAACTTTACAGTTTAAAAAACCATCAAAAAGGCAGAACTGTTTCCGAAACAAAAAACGTTGCTTTTAAAAACCATTTCACAAAATACATTTATTAATTACAGTTACATTAATTGTAACTATTAATTACAATTAGAATTCAAAAACATTTAACATACATTACAACAAAAATTAAACACCAAAAAGCATAGAAAACCTGTAAATAATTTCCATCTATATTCCATAATTCACCATCAACATAAATGTAATATATATACTTAATTGCTTACCATAAATACTTCTGTTATTTATCACTAATCAAACTATCACATTATTTCTTTATTGATAATTTCTTTATCATAATTCAGTGATGAACAAATTTTTCAAACTGCCTTAACTCTGTCCTTTTGTGCAGAATTGCATTGTAGGAGTGGGACTTGGTGGGAAATACCGGATACCGGTTTTACCAGATATCGGATCTCATATTACCACATTATCCGATTAAAACTGGTATACCGGTACTGGATTTTTTCCCATTGAAATCAATGGGAAAGTTTTCCCATTGAAATCAGTGGGAGAAAAAAGTAAACCGAAATTACCTGTTTAAAGATAACAATTTTAAACATTCAATGACAGATTCATTTACTTAACTGCAAACCTCCAGACTACACTTTGTGCCCAGTAGTGCCCATGGTCCCCAGTAGCCCCCACAGCCACCACTACTTTTTTTTCTTTAAAAATGGGGGGGGGGGTTTCCACAGCATTGTTCATCAATTTTATCAAATCAGTCAGAAGTCAGATCACGACACACACTATGATGTCAGTCAAGCACGCAGTTTAGTTTGCTACTAGCAGAAAGAGGAATAACTGCATGGAGAGTGTCAGCTCTTGTCATACATAACACTTGGAAGCACTCACTGCTCCCACCATCCTCAGGGGCCTCCTGATGCGTGGCCCGCTCTGCCTGCTGGACCTTCTGAACCAGTGAACCATTCCGGAGGCCATAGACCGCTGTTTCGCGTGCCATGCTGCCCTTGATCCTGGGGTCTAGCATGGTTACCAGGACATATTCCTCCTGGTGCAGGAGTTCATCAAAGCGCGCACTCAGCCCTGCCTTCAGCTTCTGTGCAAGGTCAAGTGCCTCATCAGTTAGCTTCCTGCCCGGAGGGCCACAATTCCGTCCCCTGAGAATCTTGTCCAGTCTCTTCTTGAGACTATGGACCAGCTGGGTCACCTGGCTGAGGCTGGTGGTGGAGCTGCTCATGGTCTCCATTATGGCCAGGAATGGTCTGAGGATGAAGACAGTGATGAAGCCTCACCGCAAGCCCCATTGGCCCCGTGCAGTCTAGCCTGTGACCAATTGCAGACTGCGAAGCCAGTGGTCTGAGAAGAAAAGGGATGGTGATTGGGCAGGCTGGCTGCTACTCCAAGCCTCTCCACCCCTGGTGCCTGGAAGTCTGCTCCTCAGCTGACTCCTCCTCCCTGCCACATTTGGCCTTCCAGTGACACAACATTTTAGCCACCCGAATGCTATCTGAACTGACTGAACTGTTCTGTCATTTCAGTGTTTGGAATTGAGTTCAGTTTGATCGGTTCATGTTCGGTTTCGGGTTCGGTCATCCAAACAGGCTGAGTTTGGGCCGAACTCTGAACTTCCAGACCACATTTGCCCATCCCTACTTTGTGATACTAATCCCAAATTTAATTGACCATCATAGTTGACAACCACATATTCAGTTGGCAATGCCAGACAACAAGAGTTTCAATGCCAACAAAATGAACACAACACACACAGTGATATTCAGTTGGCAATGCCAGACAACAACAGTTCCAAGACGTACACAATGAACACAAGTAACAGACACACAGTGTCAATAAATCCCAAATTTAATTGTCCATCCTGTTGACATTGATAACTACATATTCAATTGGCAATGCATTGCAATCAAACAGTTCGAATGCCAACACAATGAACACAACACACAACAATGTCAATTAATCCCAAATTAATCCCCACAATTATTCAAATAAACCCTCTCTCCCCCAATTTGACCATAGCCCCATGGGGACAGGCAGTGGATGGAACCCCTAGTAAGAGGCTCTCCCTCTCCCCTGAGGCAGGGCCTAATTCAGCAGCGCAGTAAGTGGGACAGGCACATTAACCCTGAGTACTCCCTTGCAGCTGTCTATGGGAGGGATAGAGAGCTCTCTGTGGTCCTGTGTACAGCACTGTTTCCCCCCCAACCAGACAGACCCCCAAAATAGATCACGTTGCCATCAACTACCTTTATCCTGAACCTCCGAATTCTTGATTTTCGTGCCCTCCTTGGCCACCTGTAGTCTTCTGAAGGTGTAGGCTTCGGGACACAAGCCTAACCTTCAGGCTTGGAGAACTGGGAGGACTGAGTTATCTCCCAGTTCTGCAACAAGCCGAATCAGAAGAGATTAAAGGGAAGAGAAAGACAGGACAGAGGAGAAGTAGGAGGGGAAAGGTTTTTGCTTGGGTGCACAAGAAGAGGAAGGGGAAGAGATGGGTTCAGTGGGGAACAGGGTAAAGGGGACTCCATTGTGTGTTGTCTGCTCCGTTGTCTCTGTTGTCTGCTGCAGCTCTCTCTTCTGCCTGGCTTGGAATTCCACTGCGAGGCTGGCGTGTCTCGGGGGGTGCTCCCACCCATAGGAAGAGGTTCTGCCCTTCCAATGCCCACTGCAACTCTTCCTGGGGGTGGGGGTGGGCAAAGCATTACTGTGGGCAGCTGCATATGGGATGGGGGGCTGCTGGGGTGGAAAAGGCCCTGCTGGGGCTTTCCAATCCAGTGTGTGTGTGTGTATGTATGCTGGGATGGGGGGATGGGGTGACTTGGGGGGGTTTCCCCCACCCCCAGGAAGAGGTTCCACCCTCCCAATGCCCTCTGCACCTCTTCCTGGGGGTGGGGCACCCCCTAACCATGAGACAGGTGTGGGAATGTGTATGGGGGGCTACTGGGGTGGAAAGGGCCCTGCTGGGGCTTTCCACTCCAGTGTGTGGATGGGGGGGGGGCTCATGGGGTGGAAAGGGCCCTGCTGGGGATTTCCACTCCCTTTTGTGTGTGTGTGTGTGTGTGTATGCGATGGGGGGCAGGGGTTTCTCGTGGGGGGGTGCCCCCACCCCCAGGAAGAGGTTCTGCCCTCCCAATGCCCTCTGCACCTTTTCCTGGAGGATGGGTCCCCTACCCACCCACAAGACAGGTGTGGGAATGGAAAGGGCCCTGCTGGGGCACTCCACTCCAGTGTGTGTGTGATGGGGATGGCTGCTGGGGGCCTGTATGTATGTGGGGCTGCTGGGGCAGAAATGGCCCTGCTGGGGCGCTCCATTCCACTCAGTTGTGGGAAATGGAAAGGGCCCTGTTGGGGCGTTCCAATCCAGTGTGTGACGCTCCTCCCAAGAGTCTGCGTTGGAAACCCCTAGTCTCTCCTGAGCTTCAGTCTCAGCCTCACACTGTGGCACCCTCCTTCACCATCTTGTGCTCTGAGGAGGAGGATGGGGTGGTGGTGACTGGTGAGTGACTCATCCTGAGCCTCCCAATCATCACCCTCCTGCTCATACACAGAGCCCCCATCCCAAGAGATTTGGGTGGTGTGGGCGAAAGCACATCACAGTGAAGTGGCCCTGCATCACCTCTACCCCTGAGGGGGCCGGTGAGCTGTGCAGAGCTATGATAATATAATACCCATGGTCCACTCAACAGCAGGGGCTTCAAAGTGTGAGAAGGATACTGGGGTTCAGGGGTGGCTAGGGGTTTCCAACGCAGACTCTTGGGAGGAGCACAAGAGGGTGAAGGAGTGTGTGTGTGTGACTGTGTGTGCATGCACATGCACTGTGCGCGCCGCACGCCCCACAGGAATATGATGGGGTTCCCCCAGAGGACCCCAGTGGGGCTCTGAAAAAGCTCCTACACGAGCTCTGTATAATATCGTCAAAAAATACCTACTTGCCCTTCCTGGTGGAATGGGGTCGAAGGAGGTAATAAATCATCGTTGGCTGGCAGACATCGGACATATAAATTTGCATGGGACTGAAGTAGTAGACTCTCTACTACTTTTCCCTGGTGGAGTGGTTGGACTGGGAAGTTGCCATTCTGCAGCTGCCTATGCTGCGCAAACCAAGGGCTGGTACGAATTGCAGGCTGATGTAATTGCCTGAATCTTGTCATGATTTACAGAGGTGCAGGGGAGTGAAGGTAGCAGATGATGATATCCAGGGACTGGACAATCATACATCATCAGGCCCCACGTCAAGGGTATCGCCCTCCATGAACCCAAGAAGGGGAAGGTTAGTCTTGACAAAGACCAACTCTTCCACGGTCCTTGGGTCCATTTTGGCACGATGTGGGCTGACGATGTCTCCCGCCACACTGAATATCCGCTCCGATGATACACTCGTGTAAGGACACAAGATGTATTGCAATACTACCTTTGCAAGCGGGGGCAACACCTGCATTTTCTGTGACCAGTAAGCCAAGGGGTTGGTGTCAGGAAGGCAGGTGGGCTCAGCAAGATATTGAGAGACATATGTCTCTGCCATATCCTGTTTCTCCAGTTCACCAGCGGCACCTCCCTCCTCCGCCACCAAGTTCACCAGCCCAGTAAACAACATGGTGAATCGGCCCCCACTTGCAACCCCTGTAGAAACAGTAGTCGCCCCTTGCAGTGGAGGCACCTGCACTGGGCAATACTGTCGCACCTCATTGACGAGCTCAACCCTGTTGCTCTTGAAGGATTCGACGAACACGGCCATGTTCTTCTTGTCCCTTGGGTTGAGTAGCGCAGCTAGGGAAAGTGGCCAACTCACTTTCAAGGTATCGAAATGCATATTCAGCTTGTCCACCAATTTCTTTGCCAGTGCCCTCACAGGCCCACGCAGGTCAGTTTGAGAGAGCATGGCTCGCATCCATTGAAGCAGAATCATGGAGAGCGTCATCACCTGGCTCAGAGTGGAGAGGTCCGTGCTAACCTCAACAGTAGCCTGGTTAAACGGTTTCAGAACCTGCGTTAGCTGCTCCACCACTGACCACTCCACTCCGGTCAGTGGTGTTGCTCCAATGCTCCACATCAAGCAAAGGGCATGCAGCACCTCCTTCTGCTCCAGGAGATGTTGCAGCATCAAGAAAGTGGAGTTCCACCTTGTGGCAACATCCTATACCAGTCGGTGAAACAGGGAGCCCAACTCCTCCTGCTTCTCTTGCAGTGCCTGGCTGTCTGAAACTGACCGATGGAAGTGTCCGGCAATCTTCCGGGCAGTTTCAAGGAGCTCATCCAAGCCCTTGGTTACACCTAAGTCACCCTGAACCACAAGGTTCAGGAGGTGCGCACCACAGCGAACATGAGTGTAGCCACCACAAGTAATGGCCGCAATCATGTTTACAGCATTATCAGTTACAAAATAACCGACCTCGATGTTTGAACCTTGGCATCAGACCCACCCATGCAGCATGCTGTTCACTGCTTCGAGGATTTTATCAACTGTGTGCTGACTGTCAAACACCTGGGCATGTAACAATGCCCAATGATGCTTTCCAGTTGACACCACTGCCCGCCACAGTGCTGGTGACAGCAACTGGTGACATCTACCACCAGTGTGCGGTCAACGACAAATAGGCATGGACCGCACACTGGCTAGTCCACAGGTCAGTGGTAAAATGTACCACTGCCCCCTCTGCACGGGAGAACTCCGCAAGGAACAGGGACCTCACCCTTCTGTACAGTGACGGGATAACCTTTGAGCGGAAGGTTTTGCAACAAGGGACTCTGTAATGGGACTCAAGCAAATGAAGCAGCCATTTGAATTCTACACCCTCAACAAGGTTGAACGGCCTCTCATCCAGGGCAATCACTTTCCTAATTACCTTGGTGATGGCCGCAGCCTGGGGGTGGCTGGATGCGAATGGCATCTTCCTTTCCAGGAGCGCAGTTATAGTGGCCTGGGACAAGGACTGGGAAGGGGTGGGTTGGGTGGAGTGGCTAGTTCTCCTCCTCTGCGGGGGCTGAGTGGTGGTTGTGGAACCTTCACCAGATGGCCCAGTGGTGGCAGTTGCAGCGGGAGTGGAAAAGGGTTCCTCATCCTCGGAACTATCATCCGCATCCTCTGCAACTGTCACCTCCCCATGCTGTCTCTTGGAATGACACTCCATAGGATCCTGTATGATCCTGTGGTGCCATCTCAAGTGAGTGCGAAGGCCAGAGGTGCCATATCTCTTGGGATCTGTGTCACCACGACTGACCTTCGAGTTGCAGCACACGCACACTACCTTTGAGACATCGTCCTCCCAGATGTGAAAATGAGACCACACCCAGGATGTGATCTTCATGCTGGTTTCTGGGAGGGCAGGAGCAGCACGACTGGCGGTTGACCTCTCAAAGGTAGTGCTTGGCGTAACACTTGCGGAAGGGGTATTGGTAGCTGGTGCAGCATGCGTGGATGTGGTGACCGGGGCCTGAGCTGGCACAGGCACGCTATGATGCGTGTCGGCAAGGGGCGAGGGCGGGGAAGCAGGCGCACTAGAATGCATGATGGCAGGGGGAGAGGGTGGTGAAGCAGGCATCTGCATGAGAGACAGTGCTTGAGCAAAGGAGAGCTGGGTACTAGGAGCAGCAGCAGCAGCAGTGGAGGTAGCCGGCAGATGGACCACTGGACTAGCAGAGGAAGATGGAGCCCTCTTCTTAACTACTAGTCAGTGCCAGGGAGGAGGACTCACACTTCCCCCATCCCAGCCTCTTTGGCGTATTCAAGAGACATCCAGAGCCCATAAGCTTGGGTGCACTTGAAGCTCATGTGCGGGGGAAGAGGACACAGGTGGCCCTACCTTGGGTGTCTCCTTCGTGCCAGACTGAGTCGGCTGCCTAGGAAGTAGGGATGGGTGAACGCGGTTCGGTAGTTCGGAGTTCAGCCTGAACTCAGCCTGTTCGGATGACCGAACTCGAACCCGAATCCAAACCTGAACATACCGAACAAACCGAACACCAAACAGCAAAATGGCCGAACAGTTCAGTCAGTCCGGATCGCGTTCGGGTGGCAAAAAAAGGTTCACTGGAAGGTCAAACATGACAGGGAGGTGTCAGTCACTGAGGAGCAGACTTCCAGGCACCAGGATTTTTAGATTGCTTTAAGTTTCATTTCAGTTTTGTACTGAAATGAAACTTAAACTATAAACTGAAACCTATATATAGATATATATAGAGAGATAGATAGATAGATAGATAGATAGATAGATAGTAGAGAGTTGTAGGAGTTAGCTTAGTGATAGAGATAGCGTTAGTGATTTAGTTTTAGTGTTTGCAGGAGTAGGTCTGTGTACTTATTAGATAATCCATTTAGTTCATAGCATTTAGAATAGTTAATAGCAGTTAGATTTAGTGTAGATATATATATATAATATTAGATTTAAAATATATATATATATATAAAAACAAAAAAACAAATAAAAAACAAAAGAAAACCATATAAAACCCAATAAAAAAACAAAAAAACCATATAAACCACCCTCCCACCCATAACAACATTTCCCGAATGGCCAAATGGCTGAACCGAACAGCCGAACAGCCTAACCGAACGGCCTGTTCGGACGACCGAACCGAACAGCCAAACTCGAACCCGGGGAACTAACTAAACTGCCGAACTGAATGGATGAACCAAACGCAGCCGAACCGAACGGCTGAACCTGAACCACGATCTGTTCACCCATCCCTACTAGGAAGAGACTGGCCTCTTCCAGCACTCCCACTCATGGTCTGTTTCTTCATACCATGACTGCTCATAATTAAGTTGTAGAAATGAAGGAAGAACCACCGGCAACAGAGCTTGTGGTGTGAGTGTGTGTGTCTGTGTGAGGTGGTACTAGTACCTACCTAGTACCTAGTGGTTGTGGGAACTAGCTAAGGAGTGGGGAAACTAACTAGTTAAGGGGTGAGGAAGTTAACTAGCTAAGGGGTGGTGGTGGGAACTAGCTAAGGGGTTGTGTGTGGGGGTGGCTAGTGGAGTGTGGTGCTAGTGGAGTGTGCGGCTAGTGGAGTGGGTGGGTGAAGTAGTGTGGGGGTAGAGGTGTGTGGGGCTGGAGTAGTGTGGTGTGGTGTGGGGGGAGTGGAGTGTGGGGGTACAGGAGTGTGGTCTGGTGTGGGGTGAAGGGTGTGGGGCTAGTGGAGTGGGTGAAGTAGTGTGGGGCTAGAGGTGGGTGTGGGTGTGAAGGGTGTGGGGGTAGAGGTGTGGGGGGGTACAGGAGTGTGGTCTGGTGTGGGGTGAAGGGTGTGGGACTAGTGGAGTGGGTGGGTGAAGTAGTGTGGGGTAGAGGTGTGTGGGGCTGGAGTAGTGTGGTGTGGTGTGGTGTGGTGTGAAGGCTGTGGGGGTAGTGGAGTGTGGAGGTAGAGGTGTGTGGGGCTGGAGAATTGTGGTCTGGTGTGGGGTGAAGGGTGTGGGGCTAGTGGAGTGAGTTGGTGAAGCACTGTGGGGGAAGAGGTGGGGGGTTTACCGGATAACCAGATCTCAGTTTAAAAACCGGTATGGCTAAATACCGGCAATATCGGATCTCGGTGGATTCGGAATTCCCACCCCTATTGCATTGCGTACAACTGTCTGTATAAAGTTGTTTACACTTACATTGTCAACAGTTCATTGTATAATGTATACAATATTTATACATGTAAATGACAGAGTTAAGGCAGTTTGAAAAATTATTTGTCGTTGAATTATGATAATAAAGAAATGATCAATGAAGAAATAATCTGATACTTTAGTTAGTGATAAATAATAAGAGTAAGTATGTTTGGTAAGGAATGCAGTATAAATATTATGTTAATGTTGATGGTAAATTATGGAATATAGATAGAAAATGTGTAAATAATTTCCATGCTTTTTGACATTTTTTTTGTTGTATGTTAAATGTTTTTTTTAATTGTAATTGTAATAAATTTTCATGGTGTGGGGGGTTTAAGTTAGGGGGAAATGTATTTTGTGAAATGGTTTTTAAAAGGAACGTTTTTTGTTTCAGAAATGGTTCTGCCTTTAACAGTTATTTAAACTAAAACATTTTTTGTTTTAGAAAATATAGACATTAATATATGTTTGACTAGATGAAATTGAAGATACCTGTGTTATACAAAGATAGAAAAGATGGTCTCAGTTTCCCTTGTGACCTTAAAAATGTATTAATATAAGTTTCTTACCCTCTCATTGTCATAGGCAAAAAAATATTGAAAGCACAAACAATGTTTACTCTAAGGTCTCAACACTTGAAAGGGATACAAATAGAAATCTAATCTTTCAATGATTTTATTTTTTAAAAAGCTACTGATTTTTTAGAGTGGTGAATCATGTTTTGTTTTTTGTTTTGTTTCATTTTAAACCCTTGAGTTTGGTCAGCTAGTATACTTAATTTACTAGTCATGACGGCTTTTTGATAATTTGTGATCATTCAGAATGATAAAAAGTGCATCAGCAGGAGGCTGGTGGGTGCAGAAGCTCTGCCCACTAGAAGCCACATCTCTCCCCTTGCCTGCACCACTTATTTATTTATTTATTTATGTTATTTATTTATTTATTATATTTATTAGCTGCCCCCTCATGCCTATGGCATCCTGGGGCAGCTTACAACACTAAAAATGACAACAATTCTAAATGATTAATTTTAAACATGGTGAACAGCCAGGTCTTGCAGGCTTGGCAGAATGCCAGAAGACCCGGGGCCAGGCGAGCTTCCTCCGGGAGGGAATTCCAGAGTCACGGCCCGGCCACAGAGAACGCCCGTTCCATTGTGGCCCCCCGGCTAACATGGGGGACCTCCAGGAAGGTGCCCTCGGTAGACCGCAGGCATCGCTCTGAGACATGGAGGGTGAGGTGGTCCCCGAGGTATGAGGGGTCGAGACTGTGTAGGGCTTTATAGATCAAAACTAACACCTTGAATCTGGTCTGGTACACTATAGGCAACCAGGGCAAAGTGTGGAGCACAGGCGTTATGTGCTCCCGCCGACCCATCCCCATAAAGAGATGGGTCGCCGCATTCTGCACTAGCTGCATCCTCAGGACCAGAAACAGGGGAAGCCCCACGTAGAGTGCGTTGCAGTAGTCCAGCCTTGAGGTGATGTAGGCATGAATGAGAGTGGCCAGGTCAGGCCTGGAAATGTATGGATGGAGCCTCTGTACTAGATACAGCTGGGGGAAGACGGCTTTAGGCACCGCCTCCACCTGCCAATCCAGATGGAGGTCCAAATCCAACACCACCCCCAGACTCCAAACCTGCTGGGCTACAGGAGGGCAACCCCCTCCCCAGAGGAGCCAGCAACCCCTCGCCCTTCCCACCACTATCACCTCCGTCTTATCGGGATTAAGTTTCAGTCTGCTCTGCTGCATCCAATCTGCCACAGCCTCCAAACATTGGGAAAGTATTGAGACAGCAGGACCTGGGTCAGTTGAAAACAAGTGGTACAGCTGAGTATCATCAGCATATTGGTGACCACGCCCTTCTGAGAGGGTTAGTCCCGCCACTGGCCTATTCAGTGCCTCTGAGAGGGGAGAGAATCCAGATTGATTGGTCACAGTCATCTCAGAAATTTTATTTTTATTTTTTTGTTTTATAAACGATTTCTATTCCACCTGTCCTGCCCGCAGGGCAGCTCGGGGCAGCAAACAACAAATTAAAAACAATAAAAGCAATGTAAAATTTAAAAATCCTATATGCGGGAGAAAAAAAACCCCTAGCCCCTCTACCTCCCCCCCGCCATATGCCTGGCGGAACAGCCAGGTCTTTATAGAAACGTCAAACGACAAGAGAGTGGGGGTCAACCAAGCCTCCTCGGTAGCGAGTTCCACAGCACAGGGGCAGCCACCGAAAAAGATCTAACATCGGTTAGATCACCCATCTCACCCAGGGGACCTCCGAAAAGGCTCCCACAGACGATCTCAGGGGTCGCACAGGCACATGGGGAATGAGGCGGCCGTGTAGGACTTTAAAGGTCATTTTGTGAGTTTATGGTCCATTCATGAAGTATATCATCCAGCCACTAGATGTCTCAGTGTGGATTATAGTGTTCTCGACAGGATTTTGTCAACATTAAACAAGAGAGACAAAGATAGAACTCAAGCTATGTGGATTTGGAAGCCTATTTGTTTGGTGACTGTGGTGGCAGCTGTTTTCCTTAAGAAACACCACCTGTGTCAGAAGAGTTGTGATTCCACACATATCACAGTGCCTGCCTCTTATCAGTACAGAACACTCACTTGCTTGGGAGAGAAAATCTGTTTTTAAAAATGGAGTTTATTGAACTACAAAGCATACTGGAAGTTTCTCAGTTGCTTACCTGCTGCACAACGGATGCTCCTCCACCCTATTGATTTAGAGTCCTTTGAGAGGCAGAATTGCACTCCTGTTTCCTGTTGCTATGCAGAAAACCATGGGTCTCACTGGAAATCAATAAAACTGTACAGTTGCACCAACCTAAAAGTAAAGTTACTAAATAAAAGAGGGTACTGCATATGTACCTGCCCTTCTTTTAGGAAACAAAGGAGATTTTAGGATGCAAAGAAAGGACTTTTTATGATGGAAAGAGGCACCGTTCACCCAAGTTCGTTGGATTTACCATCATTTGATTTATTCCAGTCTATAAGGTGTGTAAGGCTGGCTGGTAGCTAGGGCTGAAGCGGTAACTCCTTTTTCCGTTCTGCTATTTCATTCTGCCATTTCAGAATTGCCCATGATGTTCCACAGCTTTTCCACCGTCATTCCACTAATTCTGCCGGCACTCCGCTAATTCGGAAACTGTCAGAATAAGCGCGGGAACTGTCTGAAGAATCGTGGAAACTGTCAGAACACGTATTTTTCGCTACTTCGGAGTGCTGGTGGAAATTGCAGAAGATAGAAACTGTCGGAAAAAACATTATTCCGCTATTTTCGCAGTCTTTGGAAGTAGCAGAATGAAAGTAGCAGAAGGCAGAACTGGCAGAATGAAATTAGCAGAATTAATGTCTCTATCGCATCATACCGCTCATTGAGGAAGAGCTTTTTCCTCTGGAAAAAGTTACAGCAGCGGCATGCCGCTTCAGCCCTACTGGTAGTAATAGGAAGCTGGATGGATTATCTGACCTCACTTCCTGTCCTAGTCCTCTTTCAGTGTCCTAGTCTTTTCTTCCCCTTCTTCCTTCAGTTTTGCTCTTGTTTCCCCAGCCTTGTTTGTCGGCGCACCAGGAATGAAAACAAAGACACATGATTTGGGTTTAAAATGGCCGCACTCTTTAATCTGATCAAAATTAGGCAGATGGGGTAATTGCCCTAGGCAATTTGGGTCCAGTATCACAACTTCTTAAAATTGCAACACTAAAAACAGTCATGAGTCTGGCCCAGATGTGCCCTCCAGTGCCAGCTCCCATTTATAAGACAGGAGTAAGGAGTTGGGTGACAGCCCAACAGGAGTAAGACAGGACAGTCCTTTATAAGACAAGAGTAAGGAGTTGGGTGGTAGCCCCCATTTACAGACAGGAGTAAGGAGTTGGGTCCCTGTAAGGTTGAGGACCATGCTTGTCCTTGGTCACCTTGTGGGACACACCTCCCAGGGCTGTGACCCCGGTGCTTGCCGTGCCCTGCGTTTCTACCAGTGTTGCTTCCCCATCTCTTATGGAGATGACTTGAACTAAGAATTTCTATTCTACCTAGTAACATGCTAAAAGTACTGGACCCCTGCCACCCAGGGGCCACTGGTTCTCCGGACTGCCCTGCCCCCCCACCCAAGCTTAATGACTCATCAGCTCAACCAAATGGACCTTAACCATGAAAAGGTAACACTTGTTACCTTCCAGTGACAAATGCACTCTGTCAATTCGATAAAGTTCCAGCTTCCTGTGTGTTATTCCCAGATGTTTTATGCAGTGCCCACACTGGCCACTAATCCATTTCCCCACTTCCCTGTTGATGTTTCTCCTGGCCCTATCCACCTTTCTCGGGTGGGCTACCTTATCCCATCCCAGTCAAGGTACCAGATCAGTCCACACTAGCCGGGTGGCTGAGAAGAGTTTTATCACCTCGAGGAAGTTGGTCTTGATGCAGATGATCACGTGGACCCCCTTTGTATGGGGGATATCATTCTCCCCCAGGTGAATAACGATGATGTCAGTCATGAGCCCCCGGTCTGCAGCGATGAGGGTGGGCAACAGCTGATGCCAGCACATGCTGCTTCACCCCATCCACCATATTACGGCCCTTGCAGACAGGTTGAGCTGTGTCCCCCAGTGTGTCTGGCTCACCACCTTTCCTGCCCATCGTACCAAGCTGTGGCTGATGAGCCAAAACACTCGCCTGGTGACAGGGGGCCCCGGAGGACCTGAGCACAGATAAATAACAAAATTAGTTAATGGTGAGGTTCCTGTATGTAGGTCTGGAAAGCCCGCAACCGCCATCTGCCTACTGCCCTAATGGCTTGTTCTGGCAACCCAGAGGTAGCTGCAAATGTAGCAGCACCTATTCAAAATGAATGGAACCTGAATGCAGTGGGGGAAAGACCTGATCAACTCAAGGCACCCCACATTACAGCTGTGAATTGGTAGCGTTTCAAGAGTGACCCTCACTTGTGCCTAAACAAGGGCCCGGGAAGCTGTGGGTGGGTGGCAAGGTACTTGTGCAGGGCTTGGACTGGGAAGATCTCAAGTGAGCCAGTCCTGCTCAGCGATACTGTCTGGCCCTTGCCATGTTAGTCATTTTTTGAGCAGCGTAGCCTGGGATGCAGCCCACCAGGTTCCAAGAGGATGTCCTCGATCACCAGGGCTCTACCTGTATTATCCCTGCCCGACTTAACTGCCACTTGCTCACCCTGAAAGCTCCGAAAAAGGTAATTTTAAAGGCAGTGGAGAAAAGGAGGACCTCGAATGGGTTAAAACACACATCTGGGAGTACACTGCACAAATTTAGCAGTATCAGAATAGTGATGGGTACCTATTGTCTGTGGCTGGACCTGTGGCCCAGGTCCAGCTCTCAAACATTCTCTGGGTGTAGAAACCTTGGTCGGGGGAAGGGTGATCGGCTATGTTACTCACAAAGCCCAAAGCAGAGACCTTCCTGGCAATGGTTTCCACTGCCAGGCCGCACTGCCGGAGGTGCATGGAAAATTGCAGCATTTGCACCTCGGGGATAGGAAAACCCAACAGCCACCCTCATTGGGCCCTAAAATCCTGAAACTCCTGGAAATCCCTACTGTAGGAAACCTGGGTCCATGGTGCCAGGGATCCCTAAATTATGTTGTAGAGCTCTATGATACAAGGTTCCACACCTCTGGTGGCAGGAACTCGGGGGTCAAACTGGCTCTAGGTGCTAACTCGCGGAATCACTCCATCTGGAAGTGAGAAAGGGCATCGGCTATGCCGTTATTAATGTCTGGGACATGCCTTGCCATGAACAAAACGTTATGATTCAGGCAGGCAAGCATGAATGCCCTAACCAGCTTCATCCAGCAGGGCAATTTTGAGGACTGGGAGTTGATAACATGGATCACTGCCATGTTATCGCACCAAAACAGCACCGCCCAGTTGGCAAACTCCACTGCCCATATTTCCATCACCAGGACAATGGGGAAAAACACAAGGAATGTAAGGTCCTTTGTGATCCCCAGGTCCATCCATTCCAATGGCCATGGGGTGGCACACCATGTATCCTTAAAATAAACCCCGAATCTGGCTCCCCCTGCCGTGTTTGATTGGATCTGTAATTCCGTCTCAACTAGCATTTGTTCTCTCCAAAAACTGACCCCGTTAAAACCTACCAGGAATGATGACCATGTTCGCAGGTCCTCCCTTATCTCTTGGGTGATCCTAATATGGTGGTGCTGCAGGGGATTACCCGTCAATTTGGCATAAAGGCATGAAAGGAATGCTCTGCCTCGGGAAACCACTCGGCAAGCAAAATTGAGACTGCCCACCAAGGATTGGAGGGTCTGGACTGTGACCTTATGGGTCGTGATGCATCCCTCTCTCTGTCCTCAAGACAGACAGCTTATCCTCTGAGAGTCGAGATATAGAGCGGACAGTGTCAAGTTTGATGCTGAGATAAGTCATGGTGGTGTCCGGCCCTTCCATTTTTTTCTGGGACAAGAGGGATACTCAGATCCTTAGCCATCTCCTGGAATGTTACTATCAGCCCAGCACACTCCCATTACCAAGCCCATCATATGAGAAGGAAATCATCCAAATATTTTGTGACCTCCCCGCCTTGCGTGTGCTGCCAGAAAACCCATTTGACAAGGGAACTAAAGTGCTCAAAGGCTGAACATGAAATAGAACAGCCCATGGGCATCACCCTGTCATAACAGTACTGGCCTTGGAAGTAAAAGCCCAGCAAGAGGAAACTGTCAGGTTGAATCGGCAGCAAGTGGAAAGTCAATTTAATATCGCACTTAGCAAGGAGGGCTCCTGGGCCACAACTTTTCACCTTTTTAATGGCCACATCAGACGGGACATACTGTATGGATGTGAGTTCCCTTGGGATGACATTGTTCACTGACACTGACCTCTCCCTGGGATACAAGAGGTGGTGAATGAAACAGAATTCACTTGGGGCCCTTTTGGGAACCAACCCCAACAGGGAGACCACCAACGAGTCAACGGCAGGGGTGGCTCCACAAAAGGCCTGCCCACCCTCCCCTTGTGCATTTCCTGCTCCAGCTTTTCCCTAACCACCTGTTCCATACCATTTATGGATTTTAAATTGGGGCACAGATGGATCTGCTGCACCTGCCTGGCTGGTATGAGGAAACTGTTCCTGAATTCATTCACTATATATTTTACCTTCCCGTGGTCAGGATGTCCCCGCAAGGGATTGATAAACAAGAGTGCAAAGATATCAATGTATTTCCCCCTCCAGATTTTTTCTCACATGACTTGCAACAGGTGATTGCTGATCTGGGCAGACACCTCCAAGTCCCCCCCTCTGGCTGGTGGGTGGGGTCTAACACCAGCTGCGGGGGTGCTATCTGGTGTCACCAGAGGCTGTGACCATATTTGCAAAGCCTGAGCTTCCAAGGTGGTCCTGGCTCCAGGTGCACAACAGGGGGCAGGTAGGCATGGTGCCTCTGGAATCCCAGTCCAATTGGAAGGAGGGGGGGGAACGCTGGTGTAACCTGCACCCAAGTCCTATTCCATCAGAGGAGTTGTGGATTTCCCACCCCTACCTCAGGAGCAGAGCTCCTTGTATCCCTTCTAGGCAGGGGAACACCCACCTCAACCCCTTGGGGCCCCCCACCTGGGGCTACTGATACCCTGGGGGCATGTCAGATTGATAACTGGTTGGAACAGTCCAGCACCCTGTGCAGGGGGCCACTAGGTCTCACCCAGCTGTGGGGGGGGGGGGGGGGGGGGGGTGATTTTTAATCCCCCGCCCGTTTATTTATTTATTACTGGGCAGGGGTATGCCAGCCCCAACCTCTTGGNAGGTCTCACCCAGCTGTGGGGGGGGGGGGGGGGTTGCCTTGGGACCCTTGGTAGTCCTCGTAGGGATTGGGATGCGGGCTTCAGCTGCTCTCAATGCTGGTCCCCGGTGATCGCCTGCAGCTCCTGTCCCAGGGCTTTGTTCCGTGCCCACATGGCTTGATCCCCTGACTCCTGCTCCTGTTCGTCAGGTTCCTGGCATGGCCTCCAAGGTGCTGGAGCTTTCTCCCTGCATGGAGAGACCGAGGGCACCTGCCTTGCCCTGCGCCTAGACGGGAAGGGCAGGGGTGCTGTGCCCAGGGGAGTGGAGCCAGGGTTGGGTGCCCAGCCCCCGCACCTGGGAGGAAGGGGCTGGGGTGCAACCAGAGGTGTGGAGCCTGGGGTGGGGTCTCTCCCTCTGTGCCTGAGTGGGGGGGCAAGGGGGACCACAGCTCGGGGGGAGGGAGTGGGGCGCTCGTGCTCCACCGCCGTCGCCTGGGACGGGAGATCTCTGGCCTGTATCGGGCTAGAGACCCTGCCATTATACTTCCCCCTCCTGGGTGTTGTCCCTGCAGGCCCTCCCAGGGTCTGAGAGACTGTGGCCACTCAGTGCCCTGGTGGAGGGGGAAGGGGCCCACTGGGTCCTGCACCGAGGGTATGGCCAAGGGTGCTAGGCCCGGGCTCCTCCAGCTCATGGCTGGTGGGCCCTGGCCCATGGTGAACCCCAGCTGCAGCCAGCTGGCACACAAGGGATCCGCACCTCTCAAGACACTCTTTCATGGATCCCTGTGTTGTGTCCCAGCAGGGGGTGAGTACTTTTCCCCCTGGGGTGGAAGCCCCCGCTGACTCCCCCCTCTGATGCCACAGGGGGCTGCCTGGGTCAGTTCTTCGATGCCTTTCTCCCCCCCTCTTTTCCTTGCCTTCCCCATGCCACTTACCTATGGGTCAGGGGCTGCAGCAACCAGCCTGACTCCTCCATCACCATCCTCTCCCCTGCGCGTTGAAGCAGCCTTTGATGTTGGGCGCTGCTGACTCTTCATCTATTTGCCCTGGAGTGAGGCTGGACAGGCTCATGGAGCCAAGCTCCTCCCCTGTCGGGAGGCAGACTTGGTCCACACCCCAACCTCTTCACGCTCTGCCAGAGGGGTTGCTAGATGCAGGGCTCTCGGTTGCACTGAGCTGCTTGCAGGGCTGTCCTGCAAAGCGTGGCCAAGTGCCTTGTTCCCCTCCTCCAGGTGGGGCGTGACAAGGGGACCTCTCGCTGCCAGGCTAGCTGGCAAAGGGGCATTTTCCCTGCCTTAGTGTTGCTTTGCGCCAACCCTTGTTTCTAGTCTTGATGTGTCCTGCATCCCCCCCATACCTTACCTCCAAACTCATATTCTAGCTCTCCACCAATGTTATGGATGCCCCACAGCCCCCAACACTTACAGTGTGTAACAACTGAGGAGTGCACTGATAGATAACATGTCTTCCAACCAAAAAACCCCACAACTTCCTCAATATTTTTTCTTCTTAAAAAGGAAAATTGGGGAAACAAAATAATTTTTTCCCTGGGAATTTTCATGTCAAAATTTTCAGGTTCAAATAGTCATTTTGAATTGAAACATCGCCCCTTTTGTTTCCTTTCAACTTAAATTGCCATTTCTATCTGGGTTTTTTTAAAAAAAGAAACAAATGAATGCACATTTTGTGTGTTGACAGCTCAATTTGAAACAGTCGCTTTCCGTTTCAATAGAAAGTGTTGCCATTTTTCATTTTGACATTTCTGAATGTATCCTTGAGGTTTCGTGGACTTGGACATTTTTGATGCACGGTATGGAATACAAGCTGAATTTTCTAAAACCTCCCACAGGGCAAAATTCAATTTTCCAAACAAGTCTGTTTAGCAGCTTATAAGGTAGCACCAGCACAAAGGAACAGGAGTGGATAGTACTAAAGAACCACATGATAAACTGGTTCTAGAAAGGGACAGGCTCCAGGATAAGAAAGAATGATGCTTAACACCAGTCAGGCACAAGAAGCCCAGTGGCCTGTGGGTACTTAAGGAGTAGCCCTCAGTCAGAGGGGGGAGGTGGTGGTGTAAGGAGCTAAATGTGAGCTCTCCAGTGAGGTATGAGACAAAAGTTGGCTGTTGGAAACAAACCATTGCTGGGCTCCCTCCCTAACTTTTAGCCCAGGCTTTCAGATCCTGAAGGCCGGAGAAACCAGGAGACCATCACCATTTCTAAAGGAGGCAGCCTGCCAGGGAACATGGGTGGGGATTGCCCGTGCCCTTTTTGTTATTTATTTATTTATTTATTAAATTTATACCCCACCCCTCCTGAATACAGCTCGGGGCGGCTTCCAACAATAAAAACAGTATAAAACAGTTTAAAATATATAAAAATACAATATCAAATATTAAAATATTAAGAGCAGGGCCTGGGATACAAAAATCAATAGGGGAGGGAAGACAAAACCCACTAAACCCTCCCCCCCTCCCCAAAGACCTGGGTGAACAGCCAGGTTTTACACTTTCGTCAGAATATCAAGAGACTTGGGGCCAGGCGAGCTTCCTC
>QEPC01012927.1:286378-309914 GCA_003113815.1 Sphenodon punctatus | reverse complement strand
ACACCCCCCACCCCTCCTCCCTAGACCTGACCAAAAAAGAATCCCACAAAAACAGGACAACATCCCCCCCGCCACCCCCTGTGGCCCCGAAGTGCTCCAAAGCACCACGCCCTTCAGCTCGTGGCCTGCGGCACAAGCCGCTGGGCGCGGGGCTTTAAAGCCCTGGCAATTTCCGGGTGGGGGAGGAGACAAGCCGGCTCTCCCAAGCGGCTTCTGTGATTCTCCATACACACACCCAGCTGCTCACAGATCTTTTCCTTGTTCCCTGCAGGTCCATGGGATGGGCAGCGACGGCACCAGGACACCCCCCCCCTCGCCGGCAGGATGACAGCGGGGTTCAGCAGAGGGAGCAGGTAAGTCAATGCAGGGCTCCCAGCACAAGCTGCTGGGCACGGGGCTTTAAAGCCCAGGAGGGCTTTTGGAACTCTTATTTGGACTATTTGGATAAGAGGTGTTTATGTGCAAGGCAAGCTAAACAACACCCCAATGTAGCCGTAGCGGCATAGGTTGGCTGAAGGGATGGTTGGAGGCCAGTTCTAAAACACTTGCTTGTATTGCTAGACACTTAGCCCGGGATTAGGCCAAGCAAACCAATTAAAGTCAAGGCCGACAACTACAAGCCTGGATAAAAACTTGTATTAAGAGAGTGGCGACATTAGGTGCACCAGGACATTCCAACTAATTCTGCAACAACCTCATCAGCAACCCCTATAGGGCCTGGTAGGCAAGCCCAGTGACAGTGTGGTTACCACACTATTCAGTAGGACAGGGAGGAGAAAATGACAACCCCTTTAGGAAATAGTTATCTAGGCCAGTGGTTCTCAACCTGGGCGGTGTGAAAGGTATTTGGGGAGTCCAACTGGGGGTGGGTGGGGTGTGAGAAGGAGCACAGCCTCCTACTCCACACTCTGCCTAACCTAGGGGAAGGGGGGAATTTCCAAAATGGTGGTGGTAGTGGGGGTAGCAAGGAGGAGAGCGAGTGAGAGAACAAGGTGGAGAGAGCTGGAAAGCAACAGAAGGTAAGAAAAGGAGAGAGATAGAGAGAGGTAGCAAGGTATACATAGGAGTGTGTGGTGGCAGGGTGAGGCCTCAACTACCACAACCAAGCGGGAAAGGGGGCGTGGTTTACGAAGTTTGAAAACCAGTGATCTAGGCAAGCTGGAAAAACTGAAATAGTTGCCACAAAGCAGTCAACCCAGGCACTGACTCTTGAGCCGTCATGATTGCCTGCCCGTGCGTCAATCACACACTATCTCTGTGCCGAATATCTCTGCTACCTGAAGCCCAACTGCTAAATGATTGCTCCATCGCAGGTAAGAAATGAACACTTTGGAGCACTATTGAACACTCGGTGAGATATAACCGAGGATCAGCGTGCAGCTACTTAGTACAGGTGATTTTTGTTTAGGTTCGCTGCATTGGGAAAATCCTACATTAAGTGACCCATGAAACATGTCACATCTGCCCACACTATGAGGTGCAGGGGCTCTTGTGTTTGCACACAGGCAGCAATATAAAAGCAGAGTGAGAAAGCTGGTGAGACCAAGATTTACTAAATGCTTTTTCAATTTTTTTTTACGCTTGGATAAGTCCTTTTTATCTTTCTACATCAGCTGGATTGTTACAGCCTGTGATTTTCTCTTCTTCTGCCTCTACTCAGCCCATGATCCCATACTTGAATTTCAACACATCTTGGCTAGCCCTCTCACCTCTGAATCAAAATTTGCATTACAACAAAATGTCAGTGAAAAATGCACTTCTGAAAGAAATGATTTTTTAAATTGAAATTTCATAAACGCTTCAATTTTTTTTTTTTTTTTGAAACTCCACAAAAACATTCTGAAATGTCAAAGGTGATGAAAAAATTCAGAATTTTGAAATTCTACATGTTGAAATTGGGAATGACTGAGGCTTCCTGCCTCTTGAAATCCCAGCCAGCTTTCCAAAGCCAAAGCCTGCTCCCTCTTCATTGGCTCATCCCAGCATTATGCACAGAGAAATGGAGGGGAAAGGCTGAGAGGCCATTGGTGCTGCTGGCCAATTTTGTTAAAGTATTTTTGTTCATTATGATCCTGCTTCCTATTAATTTCATTGGCCACCTCCTGTGATTGACAGCTCCCTATTTCCTCTCAGCATTGTTCATGATTTTATAAACTTCTGGCAAATTCTCCAGGGCTGGGTCCAGACAAGCGGCCCTTTTCACACAGACACTCTAACATTAATTAAATGGGTGTTTATTATTTTATTACATTTTATTATACATATTGCAGGGCTGCAGGTGTGCACTATGGGTGCCCTGCAACATGTATAATAAAATTTAACACTCATTTGATCAGTGTTAGCGTGTCTGTGTGAAAAGGGCCTATATAGACCTTTTTTCCACGGACAGCGGTGGGGTGTGTGTGTGTGTGCGGCTGCAGCAGGTGTGCTCACTTTCCCATAGGCACACACCCATGCATCGGCACGCATCGGCACGCATTGGCACCCATCTCCATGCATCGGCACCCACAGAGCCTTCTCCGTTTTTTTCGGATGGCTCCATAGGTGGGTGATGGGTGGAGCTGGGTGGAGATGGGTATGAGCTGGGGGCTGGAACACTCATCCCCCACCTGCCACCATAACATATGCACTGAAGTCCCCCCCACCGCACACCCGGCCGCACACCAAGTGTGTGTGTGGGGGGGGGGGGTCTGTGCAAAAACGGCCATAGTCATCTATTAGTAGGGATGTGAGAACGCGGTTCGGAAGTTCGGAATTTGGCCCGAACTCGGTCCGTTCGGATGACCGAACCCAGACCTGAACCCGAACTTACCGAACCTGATTCCAAACTCCAAAACGACTGAACAGTTTGGTCAGTTCGGATCGAGTTCGGGTGGTTCGGGCGGGAGAAACGTGACCACTGCCAGTTGGTGAGAACTGCCTGACACAGGCAGGCACAGGGAGGGGGGAGTCAGCTGAGGAGCAGACTTCCAGGCACCAGGAGTGGAGAGGCTTAGGCTTGGAGTAGCAGCCAGCCTGCCCAATCACCATCCCTTTTCTCCTCAGACCACTGGCTTCGCAGTCTGCGATTGGCCATGGGCTAGGCTGCATGGAGCCAATGGGGCTTGCAGTGAGGCGGGTGCAGCAAGTAACAAAACTCATTGCCCTCCCCCCTTCCCAACTTCTTCTGAGCTAGTCACTGTTCTGACAGCAGGTGTTTTCAGAAGGCTCCCTCTCCCAGCAGTCTGTTCTCCTCAGTCCATTGCCATCCTCCTCCTTTATCACCCATCCAACCCATTTACCTCCATATTATCATTTATTTAGTTTATATTAGATAGATTTAGGTGTTATTATTTTTATTTTTAACCCATCCCTGTGTTCTTCCTCCCCCCTCCATGAATCCTTTCCTTTTCCCTGTATATATTCCATCCCTGATTCCCTTCCCCTGTTTTATGTTTTGGATTTATTTAGAATAGGATTATTATGAGATTGATTTTCATTTCAGTTTTGTACCCCTCCCTGGGTTCTTTGTGATTCCCCCCCCAAATAGATAGATATTAGATAGATAGTTACTAGATAGATATACATAGTAGTTAGCTTAGTTATAGAGATAGTCAGATATACTGTGTAGTGACTGGTTTATAGTGTGTTTGTAGAACAAGGCCTTTGTAGTAATTAGGATATTCCATTTAGTTCAATAGGTTTTAGAATAGTTAATAGTTAATAGCAAATAGATTTAGTGTAGAGATAACTATATATAATATTATTTTTTAAAATGTGAGTAAAAATTTTTAAATAAAATCTTTGTGTGTGTTTGTCAAACTTGGAAGACATGGAGAAGGGAAGCAGGAGAGGCCAGTCTTCTGCCTGTAAGACAGACAATGGGGCACATGAGAGAGGTGGTAGGGATAGGGGCCATGCCAGCGGAGTGGCAGCAGGCAGCAGCAGTAGTTTGAGCACATCACCATGCCCCAAATTCCACAGGCCTGCTTTAGGGCAGAAACAGGCTTCAGCGGCTTAGCATCGCCTCCTGGCAATGCCCTCCACTGCCACACAGGGCACTGAAAGGCCTGAAGGACATGATGCTGCGGCTGTCTCTGCTGCTGCTGGAGCAGGTGCTGCTGCTTCCAATGTTCCTCCAGGGCCATCAATATCCGCCATTGTGGAGGCAATCCCCAGCAGTCCAGAGCCGGTGGATCCCACACCTGCTGCTAGAGGCAGGGCCCGATCCCTGGGCAATGGCAGTAGGGAGAGGAGTAGCAGCAGCAGCCGCAGTAGCACCTATAGAGGCGGGCACAGGGAGAGTGTCAGTAGCATGGTGGGCACAGGCAGTCTAGCCTCAGGGTCCCAGTACTCCCCTTCACGGGACATCACCGTGATCGCGGACAGTGAGTCAGAGGCAGACACTAGTGCCACAGAGGAGATGTCTGGAGCTGAGGTAATGGCTGACCCTCCTCCCAGAGCTGTGTCACCAGTGCCATCAAGTTCTGCCCCTCCCAGCAGTGCTGGCAGTAGGGCTGTAGCGGAATGTCGCAGCAGTAGCTATTTCCGCCAGAAACAGCGTTTCCGCAATTAGTGGTACGGCATGGCAGAGGCTTTCATTCCGCTAGTTTCATTCAACTACTTCCGCAGTTCCGCTAATTTCATTCCGCTACTTCCACAGGCTTCGCAAAATAGCGGAAAAATGACATTTTCGCTACTTCTGCCATTCCGCCAGCACCACAAAATAGCGAAACAGTGGTTTTCCGACAGTTTCCGCAATTTTTCCACAATTCCGCAATTTGCAGAATGCCAGCGGAATTAGCAGAATGTCAGCAGAAAAGCCGCTATGTGGCAATTCCGAAATGGTGGAATGGAATCGCGGTGCAGTAACAGCTGTTGCCGCATCAGCCCTAGCTGGCAGCAGTGCATTACCTGGGGCGGGCCAGAAGGCAGGAGGGGGAAAAAAAAAATCACTCTGGGAACATTTTAAGCTGGTGTGGCCAGATGATCCCAGAAAGGTGCAGTGCACTTTGTGCAATAAGTTGGTGAAGCCTGGGTAGGTGCTTACCAACCTTGGGACAACTGCATTGGCGAGGCTCCTGAAGTCATGCCACAGTGCTCTGCTGCTAAGCGGGAAGGCAGGGGAAGTGGATGCCAGTGGGTTCCTGACTGCAGCGACCAGTCGCCGGGCTCCTTCAGCTGGCAAGCATCCTGCACCAACTGCTGCCTCTACCAGCAGGAGCAGCGGGGAAAAGAACAGCAGTAGGAGCTTCGCCAGCAGCGTCAGTCCACTATGGAGGAGCTGGGATGGCGGCAGCTGCCAAGGCATCGACAGCAGGGCGGCATGGCTTTCAAGAGAAAGCCAAGTGCCTGTTGGCTGAAATGATTGCGCTGGATGGGCAGCCCTTCTCAATTGTAGAGGACAAGGGCTTCCAGCAGCTGATTGGGTTCCTGGCCCCCCAGTTTAAGCTGCCATCCTGCACCACCCTCAGTCAGACAGTGGTGCCAGGGCTTTGAAGGAGTGGGTGAGGGAGCAGCTGGCAGGACCTGGGGGGCTCATGGTGCACTTCACCATGGACCTGTGGTCCAGAAGGAAGGCCCAGCATGTGTACCTGGCAGTAACAGCACACTAGTGGAAGGACCCGGAGGCAGCTTTTGGGAGTGGCAGGAGGAGTTCCGAAGCAGTGTATAGGTGCGCCCTGCTTCAGGCACAAGTCATGGATAGCCCCACACCTCCAGGACATTGAGTTAGCCCTGGCCGCCATGGTGAGGGAGTGGGTTACGTGAGATGCAGCCTTCAGCAAGGGGTGTGTGATGACGGACAACGCTGCAAATGTACGAAATGCAGTCCATGATGGGGGCTTCACTAGCATCCCTTGAGTTGCACACATCCTTCACCTGGTGGTCAGGGATGCTCTGGGCTTGGGGGAAAAGGGGATTGGTGAAGGCACCCTTAGCTTCTTGATAGACTGTGGGAGGAAGCTGGTGGGGTTTTTCAACCGGAGCGTGAAGGGCAGCATGTTCTCCATGGCAGGGGACATTTGCTCCCCGCACCGCCTGAGACTGGGGGCCAATTTGGTGGAGCAGTTGCTGTTCATTAAGGTGAACCTTCTGCTGCTGGGATCCCTGAGCTGTCCCTGGACAAGGATTAATGGTGCAGTGGCACACGTCATCCTATGCCAGTGGCAGTCATGGGACAGGGCTCCTCCTGCTCAATCTGGACTAGGGCTACTGCTGCTGTGCTGCTGAGATGGTGTCCCTCCCAATTCCTGGCACCCCCCCTGCCCCCACCCCCTCATACTAGACGGCCTCGGCCACCTTATCCAACTGACCTCATGAGACAAGGTGGCATTGGGAAACTATAAGCCTGCCAGCCGGCCTATGGCTACATGATCTTGGCCCGCCTATGTGAAAGTGGCTGGCTCTTGCTCTCTCATGCTGCACAGTCTTTGCTAGCCTATCTGAGTGCCCTGCTGCCAATGTCCCAGCCTGCTTTCCCTACTGCCTCTCATGCCACGCTGCCTGTCTGCCCACCCAGCTTGCCGCCAAGCTCAAAGCATGCCTCAGTCCACCTTCCTGCCTCCCATACCAAGGTGCCTGTCTGCCCACCCAGCTTGCCTAGCTCAAAGCCTGCCCAAGCCCGCCTTCCCTACTGCCTCCCATGCCATGCTGCCTGCCTGCCTGCCCACCTGCACAGGTTGCAAAGCTTGAACCCTGCCTCATTCTGCCTGACTGCCGCTCATGCCATGCCGACTGCCTGCCTGCCCTGGCAACCAATGTCTGCTGCTGATGCCAATGGCTCCCAGGCCTATATGCTGTCTGTGCCAAGGGTTCTGTACCCCGGCAACCCACTGTCTGCTGCTGCCAATGGCCCCCAGGCCTATATGCTGTCTGTGCCAAGGGTTCTGTACCCTGGCAACCGATGTCTGCTGCTGCTAGTGCCAATGGCCCCATGGCCTATATGCTGTCTGTGCCAAGGGTGCTGTATCCCAGGTTGCCGCCAAGCTCAAAGTCTGTCTCAGCCCACCTTCCTGCCTCTCATGCCAAGGTGCCAGTCTGCCCGCCCAGGTTGCTGCCGAGAGAGAGAGAGAGAAAGTCTCCCCACTGCTAGAAGGAGAGACAGAAATGATCCCACCCATGCTGTCACCTACTCTATATGGCGAGAGAGAGAGAGAGAGAGAGAGAGGGAGATAGAGAGAGAGAGAGAGAGAGAGAGGCTCCCCACTAGAATAAGAGAGATGGGGTGGAGGGGAGGCCAGCTTAAGCTGCCACCTGCCAGAACCAGGAAGAAGTAAACTCCCATCTCTTCCCGATGCCCACATCGAGCAGTAGCAAACCACCAGAATGAGATGGAATATAACAAAACATGGAATATATTATGTGCCTGCCTGTGTGCGTTCCTATACCTACCTACCTATTGCACGATTGAATGAAGTGTGCCCAACCATGCACTGCACTAATTCTAGGGACATCATTCAGCTCCCATAGGCTGTCATTTCACTGTACCTGAAGCAGTCATACCTGCCCATCCCAGGAACCATCAATGAGATTCTCGGACCATCATTCCAGTCACTGTGGACTGTCATTCCATTCCACTGCATCCAGAAGCCCGGTACCCGGCCCGCACACCAGCCTGCCTCCCCCATCAGCCTACTCCTCAGCACCCACCTGCAGATGCCCTCTGAAGCTGCTGAAAAAAAAAGGCCCTCTGACCACCAGCACCCGCCACCTGCTGCCCACTGCCAAGGAGCCTGTCTCTCTTTGTCTCTGGCACAAACACACACACAGACACAAGCCCTGCCCCTCCTGGGAGGGGGGGGGGCTGTCTGCAAGTTGAGACCCTGCTGCTGGCACATCTTTGGGGATAATACCTTATCTTTGCTACATGTGGAGGGGCCAGCCAGGTGCTGCTGGTAGGGATCGACTAGCTGTATGAGATTCTGCCACCTCCCAGAACTGCAGCACAGAGGGATAAAAGACTGGACAGGTCAAAGAAAGCTTGTAACAACAAATATAACTTTTATGAACAGTTTTTAAACAAGGACAACAACATTATAAAACCAAAACCAAACATATATACAAAGAAAAGAAATGTTTTACTTTTGGGGTCAGCCTACTTGTCTCTGGGCCTGTCCCCCGGAACTTGGGAGAAATGCAAAAGGGGCGCAGGACAGGACTGAGAGGAGGGCACCCTGTGCTCTGGCATTTCATACCCATTCTGGAGGGAAAAGTCTATGGCCCCTGCCACGGCTGCATGCCACCTGGAGACCGACTGGTGATACAGTTCCAGGTGTTCCATCTCGGCGGAGACATACTAGGTGTACGCCTCCACCTTCTTTGTCTCCATGTCGAGGGCCTGGACCTGTTCCACCAGGCGGTTCTCCATGGTGGCTGCATGCAGCCATAGGCCGTCCACAAACTGGCGGGTAGGCCTCTCGACATCTGCCTGAAAGGCCATTGCCGCTGCAGACTCCTGGGGCCTGGGGGACTCCACATCAGAGCTGGAGGAGGGGGAAGGGCTTACATGATATTGCTTCCGTTGTGCCTTCCCCCCTACTTCTGGCTACGATGATGCTCCATGGCCACAATGTCAGAGTCTTGTGGCTGCCGCCTCACCATCAGCCTGTGGAACTTCTCGCTGTGGGCTATCAGTCCTGATGTGGTCCCCGCGTGCTGCCTCCGAAACTTTTTGTGGCAGACTTAAAGAATATAAAAAGATAGGAACATAAGAAGTGCCATACTATGTCAGACCAATGGTCTGTCAAGCCCTGCCTAAATTCTGTCTCCACAAGAGGGTGGGTGGCCAATCTCTCTCTGCAGGGGACTTCCTAACAGGTCATAGGGCAATACATTCTCTGTTGTTCCAGCCCCCGTGCCTTACCTTGCATTCTGCAGACTGCAGATCCATCCTCATGCCTCACGTACCACCGTCAGACATTGGACCGTGTGTGCCCGTTTTCCAGCAGTGGCACTGGCGACCTCCACCTCGCTGTCCTCCTGGGCCTGGCACCAGTGCTGGGGGTGGCATCCGATTCCTCACCCTCTCTGAAACAGGAACACATCAACAACACCTAAGTAATATCATGCATTTATGATGATGCCTCTAGTCCTCCCTCCTTGGGGTGCTATGGACGGCAATGGGAGACAGTGACCCTGGCTGGCATGTGCAAATCCAAAATACCCTAGCTGGCATGTGAAAATCCTGCCCTCCTTGGGGCGCTAGGTAGGGATGGCAACTAGAAAGACCCTTGCTGGCACGTGCAAATCCTGTCCTCCTTGGGGTGCTAGGGGATGCTAGGAATGGCAAATGGAGAGACCCTTGCTGGTACATGCAAATCCTGCCCTTCCTTGGGGTGCTAGGGGATGCTAGGGATGGCAAATGGGGAGACCCTTGCTGACACGTGCAAATCCTGTCCTTGCCGACGCACCCCTCCCCGAGAAATGAGACACGAAGACATGATATGGATTTTAACTGGCCGCACTCTTTAATAAACAACAGTTCTGATGAGTTGGTGGGATTGCTACTAAGCAATCCAGGGTCCAGTATTTTTCCTAAGTTTCAACATTATTTAAATCACAGGTGTCTGGCCTGGACATGCCTTCCAATGCCAGCTCCAAAATGAATAAAACTCTAACAAACAACCTCCCCTTCGAACAGTGCCCTGGCCAAGGCTGAAGGGGAAACAACTTGCCCATTTGGGCTTGAGTAAGGAGGGTAGTGTCATCAGATTGAGGGCCATACTGGAGGAGCTTCTGGGCATGCGTGAGCAGTAGCTGCCTCTGCAAAACACTCCAGACAGCCCTGCCAGACTTCGCATAAAAAAAAGGTAAAAAACGTGGACTTACAGCCCCTAATGGGAAAAAACATAAAAAAGAACCCCCCCACCCCTCAAGGAGCCAAAAGAAAGGGGCAGAGTGAGGCAAAAAGCGGTGAAAAACTGCAAAGAAGTGAGAGAGGAGGGGGAGGGGATCAGGAGCAACCCCAGGAAGGCAGCATGGCTGAGGCACATGCAGCCCAGCAGGGGGAACAGCAAGACTTTACAGCACAGTTTACAGGCTTAATGGAGGCAATAAACTCCAATCACGCTGATTCCACAAAGCAATGGGGGCTCCTAAACGAGAACATACAGAAAGTAACCTCTGTGGTAGACTGTTTAAATAAGAAATTTGATGGAATGGCAGAAAGAGTTACAAGCCTAGAACAAAGAGTGGAAAGGAGAGAAATACAGCAGCAAAGATGGGAAGATAAGGTACAAGAGATGGAAAGAGCCCTAGGGGGAATACAGAGGAAAATGGAGGACATGGAAAACAGGGGAAGGAGGAATAACTTAAGAATTCAAGGAATCCCAGAGGGCATAGAAGCCCAGGGAGGCAGAGACTTGATCAGGAAAATCCTGAAAGAAATCCTCCCCAAGTGTCCCCAACTCCATGAAATAGAGATTGATAGAGCACACAGGACTCTTCGCCCCAAGCCAAAGGAAGGGGATCCCCCCCGGGCAGTAATATTCAGATGCCTTAGATATACTGATAAAGAACAAATCCTGTGGGAAGCCAGGAAACTGAAAGACTTAAAATATCAAAGTCACAGAATCAGCATACAACCAGACCTGGCAGCAGCTACAGTGGCGAGGAGAAGGGGATGGTATAAACTACAAGAAAAATTCACAGCACAGGGAATTAAAACGCAAATAAGATACCCGGCTACCTTCTCCTTCATGCATGAAAATCGCAGAAGGAATTTCTACGACACGAAAGCGCTAGAGAGATTCATTGCAGCAAAGCTGCCAGAGTTGCAGAGAGAAGAACCAAGACCTGCGAGAGAATAACCTAGGGGCAAGAGACACAGAACGGAAAACTTAGAATCCAAGTTAATGAAAAAACCCACGTAATCAAAAGACAAAAGAAGAAATAGAAAGAAGCGAAAATAAAAGATAAGAACTAATTGGGACCATGAACAAAAGGAAGGGCCTGTCTGGAGGGACTGCACAGAACGAGCGGCTCCAGAGGCACCTCCAGAGGAGGAGAAGGAGAGAAATGGACAACTGGATAAGTTGCCAAAGGGAAAGGGGAAGGTGGGGGAGGGGAGGGAATGGGGAAGAAACAGGGGGGAGGGAAGGGAAATGGGGACAAAGGGAATGGTATATAGGCAAAGAATGCACTAAAGTGAGTCGAGTAACAAAACCCACACAGAAAAGGGATGATGGCTGATTTAAAGATATGTTCACTGAATGTAAATGGGCTAAACTGTCCAACGAAAAGAAAAAAGACATGGTATTATGCAAAAAGGGTAAATGCACAGGTATTGGCTCTGCAAGAGACACACTTATTGCAAAAAGATAATGTGAGAATGAGAGACAAACGCTTTGAGCATATATATTTCGCAAATGCGGGGCAGAAAAAGGCGGGGGTCCTACTGGCCTTTGCACAAACACTGAAATTTAAAAGGGAAAAGATAGTAAAAGACCCAGAAGGTAGATACATAATGGTAACAGGGAAAGTAGAGGGAGAAATGTACACCTTTCTAAACATATATGCCCCAAACACAGGGCAGACAACATTCATGACGAAGATGACAAAACTGATAGAAAAAGAAAGTCAAGGGACATTAATGGTATTTGGAGACCTAAATAGTCCACTCACGAGGCTAGATAGATCAGGGGGAGGAAAAATGAAGAGAGGACAACTAAAAATGGCCCAAATAATAAGGCAGGCCCAATTGGTGGATGTCTGGAGACTAAAACATGCAAGAGACAGAGAGTATACTTTTTTTTCAAATAGACACATGACATATTCCAGAATAGATTACTTACTCATGCAGGATACAAACTGGGAAAAATGCACTCAGATCGATATTATCCCTGCAGCGTTTACAGATCACAGCGCAGTTATAGCAAGGATAAGTACAGGGCAACAAAAAACACACAAGACACCTCATTGGGTTTTGAAGAAGGGTACTTTATTAAATGCATTAAACAAAGAACAAATCAAACAACATATTGATGACTATATGAAGTGGAATGATAATGGAGAGGTATCCCAGGGAGTAGTGTGGGAAGCTGCAAAAGCCTACTTGAGAGGCCAATACATCAAAATAGATGCCTATAATAAAAAGAAAAACAAAAAAGAGTTAAATGACCTCTATCTTAAACTAAATACACTAGAAGAAAAGATGAAAAAGAAACCCACAAAGCAATGTATTAGAGAAAGGGGAGAACTAAGAGGATTAATAGACACAATAGAAACAGAGAGAGTGATAAAAAAACTCAGATATACAAAACAAATTTATTATAATAAAAGTAATAAGGCAGATAAAATTCTGTCATGGATGGTAAAACAGAAAAGGAAAAAAACTCAAATAACACAGGTACTACACCCCAACCGACAGAGCTGGATTACAGGACTAGAAATGAAGGAACAATTCCAAAATTTCTATAAAAATTTATATACCACAGAAGAGCCTAACGGGGAGGAGATTGATGTATTCCTAGATAAATTAAAATTACCTAAATTAACAGCAGAACAGAGAGAATGGCTCAATGAACCTATAACTATCCAGGAAGTACAAAAAACAATAAAAGACCTGCCTAAGAATAAAACACCTGGACCAGATGGGTTTATCCCAGAGTTTTATCAAACATATGGGGAACAGTTGGCCCCACTGCTAGCGAAAGTGTACAATGGGATACAGGCAAAACAAGAGATGCCAGAGACATTCTACACAGCCACCATTACGTTATGTCCGAAACCAGGGAAAATTGGCAAGGAATGTGGGGATTTTAGACCCATCTCGTTATTAAACACCGATGCCAAAATATTTACAAAGATTCTCGCTACTAGACTGCAAGGGATTATTAGAACACTCATAGGACCAGATCAGACAGGGTTTATTAATGGCAGAATGGGAGTGGATAACGTCAGAAGGGCGATAAACTTAATATATAAAGCTAATAAAGATAAAATACCCACGGCTGTGATTTCACTGGATGCGAACAAGGCCTTTGACAGATTAGAAAAATTTTTCCTAATGAAAACACTAAATGAAATGGGATTTAAGGGAGCATATCTAAAATGGGTAGCCAGCATTTATAAAAGACCGGTTGCTAACATTGCAATTAATGGGGAAGTGACCCCAAACATTCTAATCACTAGAGGAACACGCCAGGGATGCCCCCTGTCTCCCCTCTTATTTGACCTCGCAATAGAACCACTAATAGCAGCTATTAATCAAAATAAAAAAATCAAAGGAATACAGGCAGGAGAAGAGGAACATAAAACAATGGTATATGCAGATGATATGCTCTTGACAATGACAAATATACAGTCCTCAATGCAGGAATTAACCAGCCTGCTTAAGGAATTCGGGACATTATCAGGATATAAGATAAACACAAATAAAACACAAGTTATGGCATTAAATAAAACAAAAATGACACAGGCAGACCTAGACGAACTAAAGCAATTCCAAATGCAAACGGAACAACTGAAATACCTGGGAGTATGGCTCACTAAAAACACAAACAACCTATATAAAAAAAATTACTTACCCCTCATTCAAGAATTGCAAAACAAACAACACTCCTGGAGAAGGCTGGGATGCTCCTGGATAGGAAAAATGAATATAATTAAAATGCAGCTATTACCTAAAATATTATATACTATACAGGCCATACCCATAACATTAAACAAGGAATTTTTCCAAAAAATAGAAAAGATTATGAGATTTGTAATATGGGGACAAAAAAGGCCTAGAGTAAGAAGAACAATATTGAAAACTAAAATAGAACAGGGGGGATGCAACTTGCCAGACATGAGGATGTACCACAGGGCCTCTGCCCTGAGAACAGTTAAAGTATGGTACGACGAGGGTAAGGAACCCAGATGGAGGAATTTGGAATTAGAAACACTAGGGTTAGAAAATGGGCAAGACATCTTTGACAGCCCAGATAAAATACAATTAAGGGGCCCGGAATGCAAGGACCATCCATTTGCAGGGGCTGCAATAAACACATGGAGGGAATGCCAAAGGAAGTTAGAGATAATACAAGGGAAAACCCCATACACCCCGTTAGATAAAATTGGGCCTAAGTGGGACATCAGAGAGAGAGAAAAAATGAAAAGATGGAGAGAAAAAGGAATATATAGAGCAACACACTTATTCATACAAGGGAGACTAAAAACAAAAGAAGAGATAGAAGAGACTACACAGGAAAAGATACCGTTCTGGCAGTATTGCCGACTGCACAGTGCACTGACAAATCCAAGGGATAAATTAAATTTTAGTAGGCCTCCCACAGAGCTAGAAAAAATTTTATTTGATAAAACAGGACAAAGGGGAATTTTCTCCATACTGCATAAGATAGTAAAGAATATATATCATTTAGCAGATGCTGGATACGTATCAAAGTGGGAAGACGAATTAATGGTAGAAATAACAGAGAAAAAGATGAAACAGATGTGGCAATATACCAATACATGCTCCAGATCTCTACTGGCTAAAGAACCCCAAATCAAATTGATGCATAGGTGGTATACTACGCCAGTAGAAATCAATAGAATAAAAGCAACATACCCCCCAACTTGCTGGCGGGGATGCGGGGAGAGAGGTACATACCTACACGCATGGTGGAGCTGCCCAAAAGTGGCCGAATTCTGGAATAAAGTATGGAAGGTTATTAGGGGGTCGTTAAATATACCATTGCCTTTTAAGCCAGAAATTGCCTTGCTGGGAATATACCCAGAAAAAGAGATAACCAAACAACAGAAGAGGACATGTACAAACCTGATTCTGGCGGCAATCCACACCATTGCAAGGACTTGGAAATATGCGAAAGGGCTCACACGACAAGCATGGTTGCAGAGACTATGGCACTGCTTATCGATGGAACGGATCACAGCCAGCCTTGAAGATAACCTAGATAAATTCTATAAAGACTGGGACCAATGCTGGACAGTACTGACAAAAAAGATAAAGATGGAACAGTTCACACACTCGACTTGCCTAAGTAAAATATACTGAAAGGGGAGGGAGGGGAAGGGAGGCAGAAGGGGGGAAAGAGGGTGGGAAAGGGAACGTATACTGGGGGAAGGAAGGGTGGGGACGAGGAGGCAGGGTGGAGAGGGGAGAGAGGTGGGGAAGGGGGAATAAATGTAACATTTTGATTGGAATGTGATATTATATTGTTAAAGTTAAAATAAAAAAGAAATATAAAAAAAAAAAAAAAAGATTGAGGGCCATGCTTGCCCTTACCCCTTTTGACATTCCTCCCAGGGAAACGATCATGCTGTAGCCGTGCCCTGCTTCTCAGCAAGTCTCATTCCCCCATCTCTTATGGAGATGACTCTTTGATCTATTCTATCTCTACCTAACCACAAAATCCTATTAACCATACTGGACCCCTGCCACCACTACGGCACCAGCCAGTTTCTGGCCAGCTGCCGTAGCCCCACCAACTCCATCTTCACACCATAATATCCAATAACCTTACTATATTATCTAAATATAAACTAGTGCCCTCGGGCAATAAATGAACTCCATCGTTCAACTCGTATGTGTAATTTGCAAGTGCTGTACACAGGTGCCTCCTAGCCCTAACCACCATTTATTGATTTCCCTGTTTACTCCTCTCCTTGCCCTGTCTATCTTTCTAGGGTGGATGTCCCCTCCCCATATTAATCGTGGAACCAGGTGGGTCCACAAAATTGTAACCCCTTGAAATATGTTCTTAATTAATGGTAGCTGTGTCTTGATTTGTATTATTAAACTGACACTAGTTCCCACCCTCAAATCAGTCTCTCCCACATGGATTATGATGATAGACGGGTATTCTTGATTTTTTATCCTGTTCAACATTGGCATCAATTGATGCCACTTCATACCCCCTTTTCCTATCCATCTTATTCTAGTCCTGTGTCCCAGACCAAGTTGGGTGTCATTTTGAGAACGCTTCGCCGCTTCTGCACGGCGAACAAAACTGTGTCCGACTATCCATACCACCAACTTCTCACCCAGATGGTGTCTATGTCCTGCATAAATAAGAGGAAGTTATTAGTTTTGTTTTTCCGGTCGAATATATCCCTTGTAGGCCCTGGATCGCCACCTTCCTATTGTCCTGATGTCTGCCCCCGAGAAGCCTGCGGAATCAGCTGCTGTCGCTGCGCCCATCCTAAACGAGTGTGTTCCGTATACCTCTGGCGGCATTCCTGCCTCTCTTAAGGCTTTCTTAAGAACACTCGTAACTTGGTAGCGTGTTATCGGGTTACCGTTCAGATGTATTAATAAATTTCCTTGGTACAGGGGGCGAACTTTAAGGTAGTCTTGTACTGCTCTCACTGGGCATATATCCTGTGTACTTGTCGAATGTAGCATCACCACGTGCCCCCTCCCCTTTTGGTCAGTCTTAGACTGACGTATCAAGAATGTTAGTGCCCCTGGTCTTATTCCTACGTCATGCCACATTAGTGCCCTTCCAGATCTATCATATCTCCCCTCGGCTACCACTTCACTTATTCTGCAGGCTGCAAAAAACATTACCTTAAATATGGTAGCGAAAGTCATTGCCTCATAATGATTGAAACAAAACCCTGGCAGGGCCTGGCACAGCATCTTTAAGTTTGTAAGGGAAATGGGGGCCCTCGTATCTGTCTGGTGTTCTTGCTCACGTGTCCAGCTTTCTATCATACGCTTTGCAAAGAATCCTTTGTCAGGTGGGGGGTACCCATGCAAACGATTTATAAATGCCAATGCCGCCACCTTAACGGCCAAAGTCCTGCCTGCCAAACCTTTTCCCCTTAATTTTATCATGAATTGCAACAATTCATCCTCTTGTATTGGACCGTCTAATCTCCACCCTTTTTTCATCCTAAATTCCTGAAATTCTCTAAAAGCTCGGTTATAAGCTGCCTGAGCTGTCAAGGATCCCTGCATGATATTCCTCATCTCTATTCGCCAAGGCTCCAAAGTTCCTTGGGGAAAATCTCTGGGTCGGGGGTCACCTCCGGCGCTAGTTCCCGGAATCGATCCATCTGTAACTGAGATAGGGCATCGGCAATGGTGTTGTCTATCCCTGGCACATGACGGGATGTGCATAGGACATTATGATTAAGGCAAGTTAGGATGAAAACCTGTACCAGGCGCATGACCCTCGGTTATTTTGATGACATGGAATTGACCACATGGACCTCAGCCATGTTGTCACACCAAAATACCACCGTTTTGTTGGTAAAGTCGTCCCCCCACAGTTTAACTGCCAGGACAATGGGAAAGAGCTCTAAAAAAGTCAAATCCCAGGTAACACCAGATTCCGTCCATGATGGAGGCCATGGGGCCGCACACCAGCGCCCGTTAAAATATACCCCGAAACCTACTCCCCCTGCTGAGTCAGAATGGACTTGAAGGTGGGCACCTTCCTTAAGTTTATCTAGCCAAAAACTCACTCCGTTAAAATTGTCCAAAAATGATGTCCAAATCCCCATATCGTTTTTTATCTTCTTTGTCACCCTGACATGGTGATGTTGCAGGGGGCTACCGGCAAGCGGAGCATACAATCGGGATAAGAATGCTCTGCCCGGTGCCACTACTCGGCAGGCAAAGTTCAAACTACCCACCAATGATTGTATTGTCCGCACAGTAACCTTCTTGGCCATTCTACATGACTGCAGTTTTTCTTTAAGATGTTCCAATTTATCATCGGGAAGACGAGACAATCCCTGCTCTGTGTCAATTTTGATTCCTAAATACGTCAGTCTTGTAGAAGGACCCTCCGTTTTCTTGAGGACTAGCGGGATACCTAATTGTGAGGCCAAACTTTGAAAATCTTTAAGGAGACGTTCACATACCCCCGTGGTTGAAGGGGCAATTAGCAGGAAGACATCAAGATATTTTGCAACCTCCCCTTGGTCTATGTGCCTTCGAAAAAGTCACTCAACCGTCGAGCTGAAGCGCTCGAAAGCAGAGCAGGAAATCAAACAACCCATAGGCATGGCCCTGTCGTAATAATACGCACCCTCAAATTTCCCCAACAGGTGAAAGCTGGTTGGGTGAACTGGTAGTAGATGGAATTCCAATTTGACATCGCATTTGGCCAACCTTGCCCCCCTACCAAAAGCCCTGACTTGTTCGATGGCTTGGTCAAAGGATGTATATTTAACCGTGGCAAGCTCTTTTGGTATGGCGTCATTTACTGACCCCCCCCCCCCTCAGGTATGAAAGGTGATGTATTAGCCTAAATTCCCCAGGTGTCTTTTTTGGCACAATCCCGAGTGGGGATATTATACATTCCTTAAGGGGGCCAAATGGGCCATCAAATGGGCCAGCTATCCTCCCCTCTTCCACTTCTTTGCTAAGTTTGTTTCTAACTACCTCTTCCATCCCCCAAACTGATTTCAAGTTAGGTGGTTTGCGACCCTTGTGGACATATGCTACCGGAATAAGAAAACCGTGTCGGAAGCCCTGAATGACATACCGCACCTCCTCCTTGTCTGGGTGGTTTTCCAGGGCCTTTTTGAGTCTCCTTATTTTAATTGGTGTTGGGCCCCTTTCCCTTTCCACCCCCTTGTTGGCTACTTTGGTTATTCGGGCCCGGTTCCGCTCCCGACTGGGTTCTTCTATTGCCCCCTGCCTTTCCTCTGTAACATGTGGAGACTGAGTGGGAACCTCCACACACTGAACATGCATGCCTGAACTTACAACTACCCGTAGTGCATCTGCTATACCTGTTGTATTCCCAACAGGTGGCATTTCCTAACCGTTTGCCTTCCCCCCTGTTAGGATCATTCGCTGGGCTACCCCCCCTTTTATCAAAACGTGGCCACTATCAGTCTTTTTCGCATTGGTCATATTGACCATGCAATCAAGCCAAAGGTCCTATGCGTGGCGATCCCATTGCAAGCCTGGGGTAAAAGATGCCCTGTGGCGAAAGGCCTCGTCATAGCGTAGCCATACGCCCGGAGGGCCCACTCCATACGCTCTTTTGACGATGTCAGCGTATTTCAATAGCTCGACCGCCCATTCAGGGAAAACCTCCAGCACCACCCCGAGGTAAACCGAGAAAGCCGACGACCAGTTCCCCCAGTTCCTGTCCGGTTTGGGCCTTCTAAACCTTTCCTTAACTTTGTCATCCACCTTTTCTGATGGATCCACAATAGGGTCGCTATAAAGAAGGGCGAAAATATCTATGTACTCGCCCCTCCATATGGTGGCATATGTGAGATGTTCCCCAATGGGGGATGATAATTCGGAATAACCCCCACCCATGGGGGGCAACGGGCATATGGGAGGCGACTGGGACGATTGCGGGGTAATGTTGGGGAAAGCTGATGGGTCAAGGGGTGGCTGGGTGGGATATGCCCCCTGTGTCCTAAATCCCACCCCCACGGAGTAATACCCTGTCGGAGGGGGAACCGGAGCTGCTTTCACCCACTTCCCATTCCACCACAGCATCTGTGGGGAGGATCGTTGGCCTGCGGGCTGCAGCTGTGGCGCCCCCTGTTGGTACCCTAGATGGTCGCCAGCTGGCTCTACAGGTCGCCCGCTCATCCCACTGCCTGCCTGTAACCTCGCCCCTTCAATCTTCTGTCTTAACCTAGGGTCTGATTGATAGAGCCAGTGGAGCTCATCTCCCTGCTCTGTTGCCTCCCTGTAAGCGCCCCCCTGCCATAGATTGTCCTCACCTTCATACCTCCGTTGCACTTCTTCCCTCATCTGGTGTGATGGGGGCGCCCTGCTTTCAGTCATCTGGTGCAGTTCTTTCTCTAGGGCCTGGATCCCGTTCCACATTGCACAGACACCAGTGTCAATCCCCTCATTTGCTCCCCCTGGAGAACCTGCTGGACTATATAGACTGCCGCCGGATTCACCAGGGCCCACCCCTTGTGGAGGGGCCCCGAGTGCAGCCAAGAGCAGAGCCCTTTGCCTCACTGAGGCCTGTCTCCCATGTTGGCCCACCCCTGTCGCTTCCTGTAGCCCGCTGTTCTTGAGCCCCCTCATGGTTATTTCCTCTGAGTCCCGGAGGTGGGAAAGGGGCCAGTTGTCCAGGATGGGCGGCAGCTCTTGCATTGTCATTGCTATCCCTGGGCTTCTCCTGCCCCCTCCAACCTTAGTGCTCTGGGCCCTGGCCCCTGCACAACCTTCACTCCAGCCTTCCTCCCTATAACGTGCAGGGGGAACAATGGGCCTGTGGCCCTGCCAGCCCCCTCCTGCTGTCACCCTTCCTTCATGGGCCCACACCTCTCTGAGGGGGTTGGGGGGTGCTTCCCCCAGGCTGCGTCCCCGTCCTGGGATAACATCAGTTTCCTGCCCTTGGCCCTTCAGGGATGCCGCTAGGGCCTCGCAGGCCTGAAGGCGGGCCTGCATTTTACCCCTGGATGGAGGGGGGGTGCCTCACTCACCTCCCTCATGTCATTGGGGTGCCCCCTCTCAGTGGGTTCTAACTCCATCGGTGGTGCAGGGTGCTTCTTAGTGCGCTGTGTTCCCCCCACTTTCTTCTTTTGCCGGCCCACGCTGATTCCCTGTGTCTACAGCAGCAGCAGCAGAAATGTGTTGCTGCTTGCTAGGAGAATTGTGGCCCAATGGCTGAGACTCTGCACGGGCGGCAGTTGCTCCACCCCTTTCTCTAACAAGGGGGAAAGCACTGCCCCCACACCAACCAATCAGGTGGCCCATACACAGCCACCTGATACCCACACCACCAATCAATGGTGCACGGGCTGTTTCCCAGCCTCCAAATCTATTTTGCACCCATTCTCAGCCCAGGAAGAGCTGGGGCGCGGCAACCTCCCCCCACCCCCGATCAGGGGGGCGGGGGGTCCTTCTTTGTGTGCTAGGGAGGAATGGCACCGGAGAGACCCTGGCTGGCACATTCAAATCCTGTCCTCCTTGGGGCACTAGGGATGGCAACTAGAAATGTGTAGGAACTGAAGAGGGAGTTGCCAACTCTTTATGGAACTCAGCTCTTAGATCTGAAGCAAGAGAAGCAGGCAAGAGACTAAACCAGAATGCTGTGCTTGTTGTTTTGTTTTTCATTTCTGGGTGTCAGGGACAGTTATCAAAATAGGGATGCCAAAGGGTTTCTCCAGGCTCCTGAAGGCAGAATTGATAAAGGAGGCACAAGACAGACACCTACAAATAGAGGGAAAAACTAAACAGTAACTCAAGCAGCTTACACTAAAATTTGAGGGGATGAACCAAGATCAGAATGGAGCTGATTTGCCAAATTCCCCTCAAAATCCCCCTCCATCTGACCAGCAACCAGGAGAAGGACCTGGAGCCAACCAGGGCCAAGGCTCAAACACAGAAGTTGAGCTGGCCAGACTGAAACTGGAGCATGAGCTCAGATTAGAGCAAATGAAATTGCAAAAGGCAGAGAGAGAAAATGCAGAGAAACTAAAGATGCAGTTTGAACTAGAAAAGCTAAAGCAACAAGAGAAAGAGATTGAACTCGAAAGACAGAAACAAGAAAAGGAGCTCGAACTTGAAAGACTGAAAGAAGAGAAAGAGAAAGAGATTGAACTCGAAAGACAGAAACAAGAAAGGAACTTGAACTCAAGAAACTGAAACAGCAGGAGAACGAGAAACAGAGGCTACATCAACTTCAACTCCTGAAGACACAGAAGGAGTTAGGAATCCAGCCTCCAGCACCCTCTGAAAGAAACCAAGACAGGGACAGAAGACAACAGATTAGAGAGTATTCAGATCTTCTGCCCCTGTACCAAGAAACTGAATGCATTAATGATTTTTTCACCATGGCAGAGCACACCTTTCATCAGGAGAAAATTCACCAGAACCTGTGGATTAGACTGCTGCTCCCGAAGCTCACCTCCAAGTCACTTAATGTATTAATTCTAAAACAGAAGGGGAATGGCAATATGAAGAATTCAAAAAAGGGGTACTGGACAGCTTCCAGGTAACCCCGGAGACATACAGACAGAAGTTGCGTAATTTTTCAAAAGTGGGAGGGTATGTCTTATGCTGATTGTTACAACATGCTTAAGCCATTTGGTGTTAAATGTTTAAAGGGGAAGGAGACGTTACCATTGATACCGTCATAGATTTAGTAATTATGGAACAGTTTTTGACCCTCTGTGGTTCTGCTTTAAAAGCACATATCCTTAACCAAAAAATAACTAATCATAAAGAAGCAGCCAAAAGGATGAATATATATGTTGCCAATGCTATTTTAACCTATGGGGAACACAAACAAAAGGGGGAAAAGTAAAAAAATGGGCTCCATAACAAACAAAATGGTTACACCAATCAGATAAGGCCACTACGTCCCAAGGCAGGCCAAAGGGGGACATGGAAGTCAGAAAGGTGGGATCACCCAGACTCCAAAGGGCACACTCCTTCCAATCCTCTAATAATAATTCAAGGAATTGCTTTAATTGTAATCAAGCAGGGCATATGGCACATGACTGCCCCCAAAAGGAGAGTCTGATGGGATTATTAGAACTGTCAGTGCGAATTTTGTATCGGTAGTCCAACCTGTCCCTGAAGGGGTTTATGCTTGCTTTACTATCCCTGACCCTCCCACAGGGGATCAGTGCCTACGAAAACCTGCTAAGGTGAATGGGGTAAACTGTATGGGGAGGCTGGACAATGGGGCACGGATGGTTATGGTCCATGAGGACCTAGTCCTAAAAGATAAAATTAATACTCACAGAAAGGTTGTGGTCTCCCTGGAAATGGGAGTTAAAGACACTCTACCCACAACAATAGTAGAGCTAGAATGGGAGGGCTTAACGGGGCCTATCGAGGTGGCTGTGCTCCCCCAAAATGCAGAAAATGAAATGCTGGTGGGGAATGACATAAATGAATGGACTCTCATGACAGAAGTTACCAAAGCCTGTTCCCAGGAACAGGGGCAGCCCGCCCCCTAGGACATCAGGGGCAATGCCCCCCCAGCCCTCCCGACGCTGAGTCCCCACCGAATGGGGAGAAGAAGAAAAAATAATAATAATATTTTTTTTAAATCACACCAGCCAAGCCTGGGTTCATGTGCGGAGCCAGCTCAAAGAACCTTGTTTGAAGTAGCAACCTTCAGAAGGTTGCTACTTCGACAAGGTTCTTTGAGCTGGCTCCGCACATTGTCACTGGTTTGCACGCGCGCACAAACCAGTGAATCTCGCCACCCCTCCGAAGGCTTCCTAAGTCTTCAGGGTCAAAAGGGAGGTGTTTCTCCCTTTATGCGGAATGGGCGGCTAGAAGCACCATCCATTCCACTTAAAGGGACCCCGCAATGAAAAAGTGCTGGCAGGGGGCACGGTGCCCGGGTGCACCCAATATGGGTGCCCGGGTATGGGGGGGGAGGGAGGCTGGGAGCTGCCGTGTGCGCAGCTCCCAGTCTCCTCTCCCCCTCCCTCCTCCCTTGCTCCCAGGCCCGGGCTTGAAGCAGCGTACGCGGAAGCAGCAGGAGCCGAGCTTGAGGTCTCAAGCAGCATACAGGGAAGCAGCAGGAGGCTCGCTCCTTCTGCTCCAGCACATGCTGCTTCAATCCCAGGGACAAGATGGCCGAGGCCCGAGGAGGAGTGACACCAACACAGCAATGAGGAAGCACCGAGCCGGCCCGCAGTGAGTAAATTG
>QEPC01012927.1:271453-286278 GCA_003113815.1 Sphenodon punctatus | reverse complement strand
AGGGGGGCTGGGAGCCAGGACTCCTGGGTTCTCAGGGAGGGGAGGGGGGCTAGTGGGTTAGAGCAGAGGGGGGCTGGGAGCCAGGACTCCTGGGTTCTCAGGTAGGGGAGTGGGGGCTAGTGGATTAGTGCAGCGGGGGACTGTGTGTGGTAAAACTGAGGTTTGGAAATCCTGAGATGCCACTGCAAGTCATGTAATTTTAGTTGTGTTCACAAAATGCTGGAAATGGGATGTGCGTGGTAAAATTGGACTCAGCCTGTGACTGGGGTGCTTTACAAGGATGGGTTTTGGGTTTATAAAAAGCTTGATGTGCATGTAGATTGTGTTTTCTTCCATCCGATGTTAACCCTGGGAACTCCTTGATGCTGGGTTATGCCAGTGTTTTGCCAGTTTTGCCAGTGTTATGCCAGTGTTTTGGGTGTTTGGGGTGTTTCCCTGTGTTTGGGGTTTATAAATTATTTATTTTAAGCTTAATGTGCATGTAGACTGTGTTTTCTTCCATTCGATATTAACCCTGGGAACTCCTTGCTGCTGGGTTGTGCCATGCCACTGGCCTACTGTCCCTCTGGCTCCACCCCTAGGCCCGCCGGCCCGGCCTTACTGCCCTAGTGCCCCTCCAACATCAAAACCCAGGAACATGGAGAGACAGAGAGCAAGCCTAGGGGAGGGGAAGGTTTGCAGCAAGGCTCCAGGAGGCACTCAGAGGCTGCATCCCACCCTACCAACTCCACCAAGGAGCAGGAAAACTCCAACGAGGAGTCTCAGGCCCAGCCAGAAGGCTCGGGAGGACAAAACTCTGGGAGTGAACTGCATGCCTCTGTCTCACATGGGGAACTAAATGGAGTGAAACCAAATGGCCAGACTGATTCTGAGACCCAAAAGTTGGCCCTCAACCTTAAATGAGAGGGCCCAACATCTGCGGAATCAAACCAGGTACCCAGAGTTAGAGGCTGGGACAGCCACTCCCAAACCAGAGGTTGACCAAGAGGGGGAGGACTCCAACTTAGGAGATGCTGTTAGGGCACTGACCGAAACACAGACAAATTTCAGGTCAGAACTAACTGCAGATGAATCCTTGGCTAGCATAAGGGAAGCAGCTAGGCAAGCCCCCCCTGTTCAACCAGATGGGGAAACATTTGTATGGGAAGAAGGACCAATCTATACAATCCTATCTCAGAGAAGCCAGGGCAATGGCAACATGCTTAGCAGGCTGCTAGTGGTACCTAAGAAATTCAGGCAGGACCTGCTGAACTTGGCCCACACTTGTCCTTTCGCAGGACACTTGGGGGTGGAAAGACACTTCACAGGCTGCAGTCCAAATTTTATTGGCCACGAATGACAGTAGATGTAAAAACATTCTGCCAAGTGTGTGATCCATGCCAGAAAAACAAATAGCAGACCGAGCCCAAGAAGGCACCTTTGCAACCCCCTCCCCATTATCGAAGTGCCTTTTCATAGGGTGGCGGTAGACATAGCAGGACCATTACAGACACCCTCTAGGACGGGGGGAAAATACTTGTTGGTCCTGGTGGTTTATGCTACCAGATACCCCAAGGCACTAGCACTCACAAACATTGAAACAGTGACTGTTGCGGATGCACTGCTGTCGATCTTTAGCAGAGTGGGTTTCCCCAAGGAAATTGTAACTGATAGAGGTACTAATTTTGCGTCCAAGATTTTCCATCAACTGTGGAAAACATGTAAGGTGGATCACATCAAAGCAGCACCCTACCACCCACAAACAAATGGTTTGGTGGAACGTTTTAATGGTACCCTAAAACAGATGCTATCCAACTTTATGGCCACAAGAGCAAATGATTGGGACAGGTTACTACCCTGCCTCATGTTTGCATATAGAGAAGTGCCTCAGGAATCCACTGGCTTGTTATTTGGAAGGAATTGTTATTTGGAAGGAAGGTTAGGGGACCCCTGGATTTAGTCAAGGATTCCTGGGAAGGGAATGTGGAAATTGAGGGACAATCCATAACAAAATATGTCCAGCAATTTCAAAACAACATGCAGTCCATGCTACAGAAATCCAGAGAAAATCTAGCCGACAGTCAGGAAACCCCAAAACAATATTACAATAGGCAAGCCAAGGACAGAACTTATAATCCAGGTGACTTGGTATTGGTAATGAAACCTTTCAACAAAGTAGCAGGCCAGGCAATTTGGGACGACCCATACTACATCCTACAAAGGACAAATGCAGTGACCTACTTGGTGGATAAACCCAATACCAGAGCCGAAGCTCAAGAATACCATGTCAATAGACTTAAAACGATCCATACCAGAGAAGTCATGGCTTCAACTTCATGGCATTAGTGGCTGCAAGGAATGGCCCAGCTGACAGCCTAGCTGAGCCTTTGCCAAACCTCCTACAGGAGAGCTATGCAACCGAAACTCTGGAAGCAATTTGCATTTCCATGGACCTAAATGACTCCCAAAGAACAGAGATAATGGCCATCCTTCAGAGACATGGCTGCATTTTCTCAAACAAACTAGGGAGAACTAGTATGATAGTGCATAGCATTGATACTGGAACAAAGGGCCCTGTCAAGTCAGGTCCCTTCCACACCACTGGAAAAATCCAGATGCAGACCCACAAGGAAATAGAAGACATGTTACAACTGGGGGTCATACAGATGTCAAAAGGGGAATGGGCAAGCCCTGTAGTACTAGTCCCAAAACCTGATGGGTCAATCCGGTTCTGTGTAGACTATAGAAAGTTAAATGCCATAACCATTTCAGATGCATACCCCATGCCTAGAACTGATGATGTACTAGACAAAATTTCAGGAGCCAAGTATTTGACTACATTAGACATGACTAAGGGCTATTGGCAAATAGGGTTGAACCTACAAGATCAGCCAAAACCAGCATTTATAACTGACAAGGGCTTGTATGAATTTACAGTTATGCCCTTTGGTTTAAAAAATAGCATGGCTACCTTCCAGAGGCTAATGGATCACCTCTTAGAAGGATTCAAAGAGTTTGCTGTGGCATACATAGATGACCTGGTCATTTTCAGCAACTCATGGGACACACATGGGACACACCTGGAAAGCCTAAACACCTCTGCAGACACTAGCCAGAGACCATTGAGTTGCAAATGGATTTCTTCTTGTCGATGTGACTGAAAGCACAGTCACCGGGCAGGAAAATAAAACAAAGGACCCTGGAAGGGTTTTTAAGAGAGGGGACAAGACAAACAGAGGGTTGGTTGAGACCACCTTGTTGAACTTGATCTGCATGATCCTAGCTTACCAGCCAGAGAAGGGCTGGACCCACAGAACTATGAAGTAAGGTTTTTTGGAAACTCTAAAGACTGATACCCGGCCAAGCTTTCCATCGCTGACTGTGACATGAACTGAAATACCCTTGGACCTGGATTAGGGTAAGCCTACGTCAGGAGAATCCAAGTACAGATAGGAATGTGTTATTGGGTATGTTATAACTTATTTTCATTTCTGCACTCTCGAGTATAATCTTGTACTGCATGCTTATTCATAATTTATTCATTAAACTACTTTTTATTGAACTTCATATGGTCCAGTGGAATCCCTAATCCTAACATTGGTGGGACACAGTTTGGGGTTAATTCTGGGTTTACAAACACAGATGAACCTAGAGAGAAAGAGTCTGTGGTGGGAAACTCTGTGGCTGAAGAGGTGACAAGATGGTTCATCCATTGCAGGCTCAATCAGTTGTAGAGCGAGAGCTGATCCAGTGAGAGCTGCAAGCCAGGAAACTGAGTCACAACAGCCTAGAGTGGGGCACTGAGCCCCCAATTCCATGACAATGGGATCCCAGTTCCCCTGGATGCAGCACCGATATTACCTCCTTGGTTTGCCTTATGGAGCTTAAGTCAGACTCAATGCAGCTGGCTCTGCTCCCGGCGCATGTTAGGGGTGTGGCAGAAGCATACAGCTATGCCCCCTGCTGTTATGCAATCTGGGATCCCAGGCTTCAGACACAGGGAACGCTCCCACCCATATGCTGAAAATCCCCATGCTTCCCACGGCTCAGAGGAGATGTGGTGACTGAGCCAGCTTCAAAACCACATTGCCGTGAGGTCAGAGCCAGCTCCTGCTTTTCAGGGTGAGGGGCTGGGATCCCCAAGACACAGTGCACGCAGCCCAGACCTGTCAGGCTTGAAGGCAGAATGAATGAAACGCAAGCTGATTAGCAGAAAAGCCTAAAGAAAAGACTTTTCTTCTGGGATTCAAGTCTAATTTCTAGGGTTCTTGAAAATTCTCTCTGGTTAATTATTTATACTGCCACTCCTGGTGAGAACTGCCTTGATTCCTCCAGTAAATAAGCCAAATATATCGCTTCAGATAGGAATAAAGAGATCAGGGTAGCTCTCCCTAGCCTGTTTCAAGGTGAAACATGGGATGTGCATTAAAAAGGGAGATATTTACGGCTTGTAAATAAGGGCATAGTTATAAGATGTCCAGGCAGTTTCGCTGCACCAGAGTCCAATAGCTGGGTTGGGGGCAGGCTCCCTTGCACACCTCTATCACTTACCACTGGGACAGGGCTGCCCATTTTATCTTTTGCACCAGGTCCCATTCCAACCTAGCAGCTCCCCTGCTTGTGAATACCTAAAATCTAGCCCAGGTATCTTTGTTTTCCATTCCCCAGCAAACCATTCAAAGGGGTCGGCTGAGCAAGCCAGCATCCACTGCCACGTAGGAGCTGAATTGATTAGAAAGAGGAGAAGCCAAGCAAGAGATCAAGCAGGATTACAATAACAGAAGCCAGCTGCAATGTTAGACTCTGTAACATATTGTTCGCTGCAGCCTTGCATTCTTGGAAAAGCGGCAGAGCTGGACTGGATCAGCTGTAGTTCATGGGTTTACCCAAGAAACTGTATTGTTACAAGGAGAGCTGTGTAGCATTAGCATGGAGAGAGACAGAGAGAACACGCTAATAAATAACCAGACTAGAATAGAGTTGAAATTGGTAGTAGATTTATTATTTAACATTTGCAGTTACTATCGTCTGTAGCAGAGTAGGCTGCCTCAGGGTGTACGTACTCACAGGACCAGGGCCCACACAACTGGTTGCTTCTGGGGAATTAGCTCAGCAGTCACTTACATAGGAATTCAGTTTTGTTCACAATCCTTTATTCACTCACGGTCTCTAAACACTTGGTTCCGTCTCCACCATATAGTCTTTCTTTCCTAGACATTTTCTTGCCAGGCAACAATCCTCTGGCTCCCAGTCTCTTTATCTCAAACCCCGTTCCCTTTTAGTCCCAAGCCGAGCCAGGCAACAGTCCACTGGCAGGCTACAATCACTTCAGCCCTCTGTTGTCAGTGCTCTCTTGTCTCCATTGACTTTCCAGCAGAGATATGTCTCCCTTGACATCCAGGCAGCAACTGCCTCTTCCCTTCCGTCCTTCCTCTTATATGCAGACAGGAGTGGGTGTGACTTCAACCCACTCTGCACTCTTAAAAGGGCCCAGAGCCCTCTTCTGGTTCAGTTCTGCCACACCTTCATTTAGTCAAGTAATACTGTGACCTAAATGGGTATCATTTGCATACCCAGTTTTATGGGTATTCTGTTTTGGGTTGTTGGTTTTTTAAATGGTTGTTTTGGTATTTTGGTCATTTCAATATTTCAGCTACATCATTTTTGACAATTGTGGCTGTACCATTAAGTTACTATTGCAAAATGACATACCTGAAATAGCAAAATGACAACAAAAAATCAAAATAACCAAACCACCTCCTTACCAAGAAAACCAACCCAACATAAGTGAAATGGATATCCAATGGAACAGAAATGGGTGGCAATTATTTTCTGTTTCACTGTTTTCAGTTTGGGTAGAGTTAAATACTTGTTCTAAAATATTTGTTCCAGCGCTAACCTGGAATAGGAAACTCCTGTATCCTGGATTCAAAACCAATGTAGTAACATGGAAACTGGATCCATGCCTTGGAACCTTAAGCACTACTAAAATAAGGAACTGGATTCCTAAACACTATCCCAGTCAATTGCTGCCAAGTATCTATAAAAGCAGGATTTTGAGGTTTTAGCTAGTGGTGGTAGGAAAATGTAACACTGGGTGTTTTCAAATGAGCAAGGCAATTGTGTAGCAGAGTAGGGACATAAAGGACTCTAACAATGTAAAATGGCTGCTGAGTCTCCACAAAATGGCCACCAACAGGAAGTTGGTAGCTAGGAGGCGTGGCTTCCTGCATAAAAGGAAGTGGCTCGGCCATGAACTGGCAGTACCTAGCAGGAGCTCGAGGAGAGAGGATGTGCCTCTAGGAAGCTCCTGGGAAAACAACCCTCTACAGAAACCGGCACTTGGAGACCTTGCAGACAGCATGGGAGACAAGGTGTGTTTGCTTTATCTAAAGGGCCATAAGACCGAAGATTTATATTCTGAAGTGCCTGGCCTTTAGGTTCCCCGTTGGGGGGAGAATTTTATGTTGAAGTGCGGGACTAAGTGTGTACTGGGGCCCACTAGTTGGGAGAAGCCCCTACCCGGTGGAACGAGCCAGCGGTAAGGGGAGGCGTGGAGGCTGGAGGGCACTAAGCCTTATTTGGGTATTAGACCCCCAAACCTAAATTGGGTATTATAGTCCTGTGCACCTAGAAGTGTTAATTTTGTGGACCCTCGTCTGAGCTAATTCCCCACAAAGGGGCAAGGCGGTCAGACAGGTGTGTGGTGATGAGTTTCTGGACGATGGGTCCATCAGCAGCTATTAGCCAGACAGGATCAGGGAACATGATGGGAGCTGGGGGAAAACAACAGGGAATGGATCCCCCATTGTGACCTGTTGGGTGCTTCTCCAAAGCCACCGTGATTGGTCATGGTTGGAGACAGGATGCTGGACTAGATGGGCCATTGGTCTGACCCAGTATGGCACTTCTTATGTGTGTGTCTGTGACGGCCCTGTGGTGGAGCGCATGGGAAGCAATTCAAACAGACAGCTCACAGCGTGGCAACTGCAGCCATGGAAGCGGCCACCATAGATTTGGCTGGCCCCACACAGAGCACTCAGGATTTCCTGTCATGGCTCCATGTATCACCAGTGTGGGTGCTTTGTGGCTCACAGGAATGTGCGTCCAGCTGGCAGCTCCTCCACCTTCAGACGCGTGATCAGATCCATGGCTCCTGGGTGGTCATGCAGGGTAGCATCTTGTCTGAAAACCCCCATAGTTGGGGGGAAGAAATAGAAATTTCCAAATAAGTTAGAGAACTTTTCATTTGAAATTAGGAGGCATCCAACTTTCTGACTAACTTCTCTCTTTTCATCTTCATGACCTCAAGATGGAAACGTTTTCAACTGGTTCTTTAGCTGGTGGGGGAGGGATGATTTTATTATTGCTCATAAGAGTCAATGGGGAGTTCTGTGCCAAGGTAAATCTTTGTGTGCTTCCTAAGATGCAAGGAGGGGGCCAAAGCATCAGTAAGAGCGCACATAGCTATAGCAGCAGCTTCCAGTTTGGGATCTCATGGAAGGACCCCCCTGAGATTCTGTTCCCCCCACTGCTTCAGCCAGGGCACAGGCAGGGCTTAGAGCAACGGAGTGGGGCTGGGAATGGGTGAAGGGTGAGGAGCACCCTTCACCCTCTCCTCCTCTCTGCCCCCCCTCCCCCCACTGTGGAGACCTGTCCCTAAGGATCCTCCTTGAACTCTGCCTTTGCCACTGACCCAAAGAGCCTGGATGGTGATGGCGGCAGGGTCAAGTAGGATCCCAAAGGACAGAGGTGGGGCAGGAGCAGGGGGAGGGAGAGGAGGGTGCCATTTAGGAAAGGGTGTGACTTTCCTTTGCCACTGAACTCCCCATTGACTCTTGTGGTTAGTTTCTGTGTGCACTCCTTAGTGCCAGTGCTTTGTATGGATTGGGGCTATTGTCACCTACAATAGGTAAGAGAAGACTAGAGTGGTTGGGTCATGTAGGGATGGGCGAACGCGGTTCGGAAGTTCGGAGTTCAGCCTGAACTCGGCCTGTTCGGACGACCGAACATGAACCTGAACCCAAACATGAACATACCAAACAGAACTGAACGGCGAAATGGCTGAACAGTTCGGTCAGTTTGGATTGCGTTCGGGAGAGTTCGGGTGGCAAAAAAAGTTTCTCCGTAAGGTGACAGGGAGGGGTAGTACTACTAGTCACTGAGGAGCAGACTTCCAGGCACCAGGGGTGGAGAGACTTGCAAGAAATGAAACTATCTGCCTCCCCCCTTCCCAACACCTTCTGAGCTAGTCACTGTTCCTGAACAGCAGGCGCTGAGTAGGATTATTAGATTGCTTTAAGTTTCATTTCAGTTTTGTACTGAAATGAAACTTAAACCTGAAACTGAAACCTTGTGTTTATGATTCCCCCCTCCCCCCATCCCATATATATATAGATAGAGAGATAGGTTAGGAATAGTAGTTGTAGTAGCTAGCTTAGTGATAGAGATAGCATTAGTGATTTAGTTTTAGTGTTTGTAGGAGTAGGACTGTGTACTTAGATAATCCATTTATTTCATAGCATTTAGAATAGTTAATAGCAGTTAGATAGATAGATATAATATTAGATTAAAAAAATAATTTAAAAACCCCATATAAAAACAAAATAAAAACCAAAAGAAAACCATATAAAAACCAATAAACCATATAAAAAGCAAAAAAACCACCCATAACATTTCCCAAATGGCTGAACCGAACGGCCGAACCAAATGGCCGAACCCGAACCTGGCGAACTAACCGAACGCAGCCGAACCGAACGGACGAACCGAACGCAGCCGAACTGAACGGCCGAACCTTAGGGTCATGGAACCAATGTATGGAGGAAGACTAAAGTGGCTGGGTCATTCAGTGTGTATGGAAGAATCGAGAATTGTACAGCAGGTAATCCTCTAGTGCCCAAATCGGAAGATCAAGAATGACATGGGGAAGAACAATTACAGAGGATGCCCATAGATAGGTGATGGCATGGCATGAAGGCAAAGAGGTCTCGAAGAATCAAGCTAAATGGCAAAAGATGGTTGCTGAGAGGTGTGAAGAGTGTATGTATGTAATGTTACATTCTTACTGTAATGAAAGGGACATCTGATCTTGGGGCCTACAGGCACCTTCTTCGTTTATTTAGGAACAAATGCTTCTCACCAGATGGAATCTGTTCCTCTCTCCCAGCTCACTCCACTTCAGATTAGAATGATTCATGCCAGCCTAGTAGTAGTCACTGTAGCAGGGAAGGGCTCACCTTGGCGGAGTCATGGAAGGACTAGGGCCCCACATTCGCCCACTCTAGGGAATTAGCTCAGAGTCTCTTTAATTCTCCACCATATACAATCTCTAGCAGGCATCCAGTCCTTGTACTTACAGTAGCTCTAGCCAGGCACCAAACCTCTGGCTCCCAAAGTCCTTAGCTCCATATAGTCCGGCAATGTCCCTCTGACTCTTGAGACTCTCTGGCTCAGGCACGAATTACTCCCGCAGCCAGTGTCCCAGGACAGCTTCCCCTTTCTTTGGTTGCTTTACTTGTTTAGTCCCTGAAGCAGAGCTTCCACCCAGCTCCTGCTTCCCCTGGAGCCTACTTTGCCTGAGGATTCAGCTGCTCACAAGCTTACTGAGGCAGAGCCAGCTCCAGCTCCTGCCTTGCTCACAGGGCGTTTTTACACGCATCTTAATTTTCTTGGGCTTCAAAGTCCGGGTTGGCAGACTCTCGGAAGGGGAGCTTAGATGCTCCCCCACTCCTGGAAGTCAGCTGGGTGCTACTGTAAACAGCGGTGCCCAGCCACACCTGCATGTTTCGTGACCCGGACTTGTAAGTCCTCTGTTACTGGGAACTTACAAGTTCGGGTCACAAAATGTGGGAGTTGCTGGGTGCCACTGTTTACAATAGCACCCACCTGACTTCCAGGAGTGGGGGAGCATCTATTTATTGCTGTTTACAACGGCGCCTGGCCAACTTCGGGGGAGGGGAAGGGGAGCATCTAAACTCCTCAAGTGCGAGCTTGTCAAACTAGGACTTTGAAGTCTGGGAATATTAAGGTGCATGTAAAAATGCTCAGTCTCTGGTTCAGGTTTTATCCCTTGGGCTGGCTCTGCCACGCCCTTCACATGGCTGCTGCAGCTCAAGCGCTGTCCTCTGCTTTACGTGGCACCTGCAGCCCCGCTACCCAGGCTAGTGCTAGCTTTAAGGGACAGTGGCCCACAGGGACTCTGCCCTGTCACAGTCTCCACTTGTGATTTCTTTGTTTCCTCTCTCCTTATTCAATTGAGTGGTTTAGCACATTTCCAAACTCTGGGGAGCCTTGAGGCTCAAGCTCGGCACAGTTCAGCCTGCCAAATGAACTGAAGTCTTTTCGTTTCGAGCTGCAGTATAACTCTGGGCACGATGCCTGGTGCTTTGCTGTCTGAGTGGCACCATGGCCCAAGTTCTTTGCTGCCAAACACAAATTGCTGCTGCAGAGCGTTCGAGGGGGTCGGAAAAACAGAGTGCAGAAGAGAGCTGCCAGTCAGAGAGAGTATTAAACCACACACTGTGAATTCTCGTCTCTCTCTAGCTATTGTAGGATAAATTAAAAGTCCTTTCATAGAGACACATTCAGCATTATCATTTCCAATTGCTGGTGGGAGTCAAAGCCAGGGGCGGGGGGAAGATAATGGAGGAATAGGATTATTTTTAAAAAAATAATTAAAAGTATTACTTTTGATTTTGTTTGTTTATGGGTTTTTAGTGGTGATTTATTGCTGCATCCCAAACAGCTGTTTCCAGGAATAGTTTAAAAAGCTCCTTTATATTTATTTTTCTGAAGTTCATAAAAAAGGAAATCCCACTGCCAATGGCAGAGCTGCTTGTAAACATCCGTTAATAACCTGCCAGATCCTAGCCCATTATGGACTCTTTAAAAGAGGTTGCCAACACAGTTTAATTTTCAGGGGTCCCGTATTTCACTCTGCCCAGTGACAACTCGAAGTTGAAGCAATTTTGCTGTCTTGTAATTCACAAACTAATTATAATTAGTATCTCAAGTTGGGTCTGCTTGGGGACAAGGGTTGATGCAATTTCGACATCAACCCAGAGGTAATGGTGCTTACCACGCAGAGACCAGGGGAACTCAAGAGAAAACCATGCTGAGTAGCTCTGTCTCTGCTTCGCTGCTTTCCAAAGTTACCAAGGTCACAGCCCTAAAGAGAGATTAGATCCTGTGACAGGATCGCATGTGCAGTGTATAGCAATAGGATAATGCTCATTTAAATAGTGTCAGCCCCCTAGCAAAGCTCCATGGCTCTGTTTTCTAGATGGAAACTTTCAGATTGTGCCCTGTGTGCAGCACTGGAGGTCCATGCCCATGGCAAAGGCTATTTTGGGCTACATTAAGAAGCGCCTCATAGTCAAGACATGGGAGTTGGTAGTGTCATTTACTTGGCACTGGTGAGACTTCACCAGGCATGATGAGTGCTTTTAGAATGATCGCACCCACACTTCTGCTCCACCTCACACTCAGGCGGGCTGTCTGTTTAAAGGCCAGATGTACAGGCAGAGCAGAAGCGGAGCAGTGTCATGGGGATGGGGGAAACACAGGGAACATAGAAGGACGGGGTCTGCAAGGGACTGGACCCCTAGGCGTTCCTCCCCGGGGGCTGGTAACTCCACACAGTGCTCGGGGTTCACTCGTGGGGATCACAATGCCTGTCAGGACAGAGAGGTGGCCCTTAAATCTGCAAGAGATTAGGCCTCTATCATCATAGGGCACTGAGTAGTCCAGGAGTACTCCTCCTCACCCACCAAACAGCGAGGGGGCAGGGAGAGCAGTGTTGTTAGTGAAGGGAAACAGAGTAATGGTCCCAGGGATGCAGCGGAAAGGGCAGGGTTTCTCACACAGGAAAGCACAGGGGAAGGGTCCCCCAGGAGGGGAAGGCAGACTCACCCCCCTGCACTCGCTCGAAGCCCACTCGATCGCTCACACACTCGCAGGGGTAGGACACAGGGGTACGGGTACACTCCCTCTTGCTCACATACACCAGGGTCACACTCTCAAACAGACTTTTAGGGGAAGGGAGGAGGGATACACGGGAAAACACAAGACAAGGGTCAATATATGCTTCACTTAGCTCTCTCGGTAGGGGCCAGTCTTGATTAGATCACCGGTGCTGTATGCCTCCCAGTGCCGGTGTTTAAAGAGGATGCCACGCCCCCCTGATGTGCCTGGAGCCGCGGCGGGGGAGGTTCCTCCTCTGTGCTGTGTTGTGGTGGTGCTATGACAACTGCCAGTTCTTGAAGTGCTCTGGCACAGGGAGCAGATGGCCCTGCAGTGGAGGGGAAATCCAGGGTTCGGATCCCCCTGTGAGCCTGGGACCTCCGGTACCAGAGCCCCCGAGTGCAGGGCTGGGGGACGGCCCTGATAGTACCCCCCTGTCTGAGCCCTCCGGCCAAGGATCCAGCGGGGGCCTGGTTTTTCCAGGTCCATTGATGGAACAAGCGGGTAAGCCGCAGAGCAGTAACCTGGGTAGCGGGTTCCCAGGAACGGTCATCTGGTCCGAACCTGGCCCAATCAATAAAGTAATGTAGACAGCCCTGGAGGATCTTGGAGTCAAGGATGGATTTTACTTCATAGATTGCTTTGTCAGGGGTCCCAAGCACTGGACGGGTGCTGGGTCAGGAGGATGGTCCGTCATCTGTGCTTTCTTTAGGAGGGACACATGAACAGTTAGGTGTATCCAAAGGTGTGGCGGGATACAGACCTCGAAGGTGACCTTATTGAGCTGTTTGATGATGGAGTATGGTCCAATGTACCTGTCGTTGAATTTTTGGGAGAGTCGTGTGGATGCATAATGTCGTTGATCTATCCAAACATAATCTCCAGGTTAGAGTGGTGTTGCAGGGTGTCGGTGTTATCTTAGAACTCCTTATAGCATTGGTGGGATTCTGCCAATGTAGTTTTAGCAAGGTGTTGGACTTGCCGGATGTGCTGCACAAAGTTACCTGCTGCGGGTACCTGCATAGCAGAAATGTCAGGTTCTCCGATCTGTGGGTGGTAACCAAATGAAATAGAGAATGGAGAATCACCAAGGGAAGCATTGGGGGCGTTATGTGTGAATTCGGGAGCCACGTGTACCAATCCTCTGGAAGATAATTAATATAACACCGCAAGTAATGTTCGAAATCTTGGTTCACTCGTTCAACCTGGCCATTGGCCTGGGGGTGGTAGGCCGTAGTTGGTTTTAAACATACATGTAGGGCTGTAAAAAAAAAGCCCACCAGAAGCGGGATAGGAATTGGGATCCATGGTCACTTATGATCTCTAGTGGCCACCCATGTAGGCGAACAATATGGTGGATAAACAGGAGGGCCATTCGATGGGCTGTGGGGAGTCCCTTTCATTCAATGAAGTGGGCCATCTTCATAAAATGGTCAGCTACGACACATACAGTAGTGTAACCTCGTGATGGGGGTAGATCAACAATAAAATCAATACCCACCCGTTGCCAGGGTCGTTTGGGCAGCTCAGAGAGTTGCAACAGCCCTTGGTGGGGCTTGCCTGGGGCTCTTGGTGTGGGTACACGTAGCACAGCTATTGACATGATGATTCACATCCCGGGTCAGAGACGGCCACCAAAAGGAGCGCTGAATCAGGTGGCAGATGTGGTCTTATCCAGGATGTCCCGCTAAGGGGGCATCATGATGAGGCCATAAGATTTGGGATTGGAAGGAGGGTGGAATGACTATGCAGCCTTGTTTTTTGAGTAGGCCTCTGTCTTCCACGTAGGATGGGTCTGATGCTGGTAACAGTTCTTGGGTCGTTGCTTTAGCAAGGTGCTGTTGGGTGAGGCTGAAATGCCATACCGCTGCAGCAGCATTTACTGGCGGAAAGTGCTCTTGCGCACCAAGCAGCATGGTTAGGAAGGGAGCGATTTTCGCATCTTTCACTCGTGGCTTTCCATGGTTGCTGCCGTGGTATTGTCACCACTGTAGATTTCACGTGAAAGCGGCAGTTTTGCCACAGTTTCTCATTTCCCTTAAGTGCAGCAGCTTTGTGATTCTCGCAGCATTGCAGCCCGAGGCGTAGCAGGGGAAGTTGCTGCCTTGTAAACAAAGTTCTTCTTTGAGAGGCTCCTTCCATTCTCACTTACGTGCCTTTCTCTTACCGGCATATACCAAGCTCACTAGCTTAAAAAAAACCCATGTGATGTTCACACGCCCCCCCACCCTACATAAGGTACCTAAACCCAACACAGTTCCTTCCAACCCTAAGCAATTAGGAAGAAAATTCCATGTGGGGTCGGAAGGGTGGGTGCTTGTGAGAATGTTTGGAGCCATCTTGAAGAACCTTGTTTACAAGGCATCAACCTTCTGTTCTCCTTCGAGTGACTCCTCCCATTCTCACAAATGGGAGAGTACCAAGCCTAGAAAGAGGCGGTGGGGAAATTTTCTAACAAAATGACACTCCATGCAGGTTGGATCTACAGCCTCCGAGGGGGACAGCAGGCTGAGAGCGGCCTGCTCTGGGGGGTCCATTCAACTGGGGAAGGGTTGGTTGTTCAGTGCTGTCTCTGTTAGAAGGATGGACAGATCCTCCCTCTTCCCTTTGTGATCGCCCCATAGAGAAATGGGGGTGCAGAGCCGCTACAATGAGGCAGAGAGCCATCCCAGCAAAGGGGAAGAATTTGTCCTTGGCACCCTAACGCACAAGAGAATTCACAGAAGAGCAGGGACTCCATCCCCTGGATCAGCATCAGGAACCAGGCACTCACTCACTGCTGCTGGGGAATCCCTGCACTCTAAATGGGACAGAGACCGACTAGTGCACAAGGAGGGATAACAAAGATCCCTCCCTCAAAGCTCAACTCTGAGTGCTGCCCTGTT
>QEPC01012927.1:253374-271394 GCA_003113815.1 Sphenodon punctatus | reverse complement strand
AGCGCCTGGCTCCTGATGCTGATCCAGGGGATGGAGCCGGGGGGGGGGGAGTTCCTGCTCTTCTGTGAGTTCTCTTGTGTGTTAGGGTGCCAAGGACAAATTTTCCCCCTTTGTTGGGATGGCTCTCTGCCTCATTCGTTGGGATATTCCTCTTTGTTGGGATGCCTCTCTGCCTCTCTGTGCAAGTGAGACTGCAAGGATCCCCTCGAAGAAGAACTTTATTTACCTGCGAAGGAGGTGAAGGGGGGAATCTTCCCCCACCTGTGTAGCAGCGCTGCGGGGCTATGACTGGACTGAGCTGTTTAAAAAGGAGGTGTCGGTGGTGCAAGAGAGACTCTACCGGGACTCAGGAGCAGGGCTCCTGGCTCCTGCAGATGCTGCATATGCCTGGGGCCAGCCCTGATCGCTGCCAGCCCCTCTCAGGGTAGGGCACAGGTGCAAATGCACCCCGTGCTACGGTGACTACACCCCTGCAGCGGACTCTGAAGCAGGTAGTCAGTCACCCTAAGTTTATTGATTCAATGATCTATTATTCAGCATCACGGTGCATCAGGGACTCATGGTCAGTGGAGAAAGGTGGCATAAAACCACTTGTGTTCACAAACTGTGGACATGCCACATCTGCAGATATTTGTAGCAGGTAATGAAGAATTGCGGAAATATCGAGGGGAAGTTGGTGGCAATACACATTAAGTGCAGAGTTCTCAGAATGGAATGGAAGCACGGTAACAGCTGCTGCCGCTTCATCCCTTCTGTTGGGTGACACAGGTGGTAGCAAAGACCTTTTTGTCTAAAATAGTCCCCTTTTGGGTCTTCTCATCATATCCCCCCTCGTAGTATTGGGATAATGCGTCAGCTAGGATATTTAATTTCCCTGGGCGATATCAGATTACAAAGGTAAAGCGTGCAAAGAAGAGGGCCCAGCGAGCATGCCAGGCATTGGTGATTTGCGCAGTCTGAAGGTAGGTATGATTTTTGTGATCCGTAATGATGGCAAGTGGGTGTCGGGCGCCCTCCAAGTAATGTTGCCATGTTTCAAGTGCGACCTTGATGGCTAGTAGTTCTCGATCAAAGATCGTGTAATTTTGTTCTGCGACGGTGAGTTGCTGAGAGTAATAAGCACATGGAAGCAGTTGGCCATCTGTTGAAGCTGGTTGTGAGAGGACAGCTCCAAGGGTCTTGTTGGACGTGTCTGCTTCCACTTGGAACGGTTTATGGAAATCTGGATGGTGAAAAAGAGGGGTGGAAATAAACGCATCCTTCAGGTGGCGGACGCTATGTTGTTGTTAGGCTCCCCATGTGAAGTACTGGTGCTTCTTCAGCAGTCATGTTAAGGGGGTAGTGAGCTCAGCATAATTGGGAATGTATTGGTGATAATAGTTGATGCTGCCAAGGAATCGCTGGAGTGATTTCAAGGCCTTAGGTGGTGGCCAATATCAAATCGCTTCCACCTTGAGAGGATCCATTTGAACCCTAGTAGGGGTGATGATAAAGCCGAGGAAATCCATGGATGTGAAGTGAAAAGCGCACTTTTCCAACTTACAATAGAGCTTATGGGTGCTGAGATGTTGAAGAACCTGTCAGACATGGCTGATATGATGTTCCTGGGTAGCAGAATATATGAGAATATCGTCAAGATAGGCGATTATGAATACGTCCAACAGGTCCCAAAGGATATTGTTAATACAATGCTGGAACGTGGCTGGTACATTTGCCAGACAAACAGCATCACCAGATATTCAAAGTAGCCATATCGGATCCGGAAGGCTGTTTTCCACTCATCTCCTTCATGGACCTGGAGGAGATTGTAGGCTCCATGTAGATCAAGCTTTGGAAAAATGCTAGCGCCTTGCAGGCGGTTCAATAGTTTGGGGATAAGAGGTAAAGTGTAATGGTTCTTAATCGTTACATTATTGAGTCCGCGATAGTTGATACATGGATGAAGGCCTCCATCTTTCTTAGGGATGAAGAAAATGGGTGCCCCTGCAGGGGAGCATGCATGGCGAATGAACCCATTTCGTAGGGCATCGTCAAGATAGAGGTGGAGGGTTTCAAGTTCCGGTGTGGACAGCACATAGATGCACCCGAATGTGGGTTCTGCACTGGGTTGTAGGTCAATGGGGCAATCATAGGGCCTGTGAGGCACTAGAGTGGAGGCACACTGCTTGCTGAAGATGTCCCCATATTGTTGGTATTCAGTGGGGACTTGAGGAGAATCTGTGCCAGGGGTTCCCAGCACCATTGCAACCACTTTTGATACAGGAGGTGGCAGCAGGCAAATCTGCAGACAATAGTTGGAAGTCAGTTGGAGCTGGTTGCAGTTCCACAAAATCCAGGGGTCATGTTTCTGCAGCCAGGGTAACCCTAGGACCACCAGGAACAATGGTGTGCACTCAACATAGAAGAGAAGAGTTTCTTGGTGGTTGCCAATTGCGCACTGCAATGGTCTTGTCTGCTAGGGATGGGCGAACACGATTCAGAAGTTTGGAGTTCAGCCCGAACTCGGCCTGTTCGGATGACCAAACGCAAACATGAACCCGAACCCGAACATACCGAACAGAACCAAACACCGAACAGTGAAATGGCTGAACAGTTTGGTCAGTTTGGATCGCGTTCGGGTGGCAAAAAAAGGTTCACTGAAAGGTGACAGGGAGGGGTAGTACTAGTCACTGAGGAGCAGACTTCCAGGCACCAGGGGTGGAGAGGCTTGCAAGAAATGAAACTATCTGCCTCCCCCCTTCCCAACACCTTCTGAGCTCGTCACTGTTCCTGAACAGCAGGCGCTGAGTAGGATTATTAGATTGCTTTAAGTTTCATTTCAGTTTTGTACTGAAATGAAACTTAAACCTTGTGTTTGTGATTCCCCCTCCCCCATCCCATATATAGAGATAGATAGATAGGTTAGGGATAGTAGTTGTAGGAGCTAGCTTAGTGATAGAGATAGCGTTAGTGATTTAGTTTTATTGTTTGTAGGAGTAGGCCTGTGTACTTATTAGATAATCCATTTAGTTCATAGCATTTAGAATAGTTAATAGCAGTTAGATTTAGTATAGATAGATATGTATAATATTAGATTTTTAAAAAAACAACAAAACCCCATATAAAAACAAAAGAAAACCATATAAAACCCAATAAAAATTTTTTTTTTATCAAAAACAAAAAAACCACCCATAACATTTCCCAAACAGCCGAACAGAACGGCCGAATCGAACGGCTGAGCCCAAACCTGAACCCAGCGAACGAACTGAATGCAGCCGAACCGAATGGACGAACCGAATGCAGCCGAACTGAATGGCTGAAACTGAACCCCGATCTGTTCGCCCATCCCTATTGTCTGCATCATAATGGGCCCGGATCTCAAGGGGGATCCGTCTATGGTATGGACTGGTTCTGGTGAGGCCTTGGCCTCCATTGGGATCATGTGAGCACAAACAATGTTGGTATCTATGAAGTTGCTTGAGGCGCCTGAATCCACCAGGGCCCACACCACAAAAGAACGGTGTGGTGAGACCAGCATGGTCAGTGGAACCCAGAGATGCGAGCGTAGCATGGAGTGTGCCAAGGGGATCATGCTTAGGACCGGGGCAGCCCATGTCCACCCCGGCCATGGGAGTTTCCTGTCTCCTGATGCTATGTTGCAAGCGCTGGTCAGACCTGTATGAAATGGGTTGTATCGCCACAATAGTAGCATGCGTGGGACCTTCTTTGCCTGTCCCTCTCCTCTCATGTAAGGGGTCTCCAAGTCGCTCCCAGCTGCATAGGCTCTGGTTCTCCGAGTTTGGGGGTGTCGATGCTGCAATGGTTACCAACGGGGTTCGCGGGACGTATGTCTGGGTCTCTTGTCACTGCTCCCTATGCCGCTCTGCCAGCCGGTTGTCAATTTGAAGTGCTAGGGTTGCTAACTTCCCCCAGGTCTCGGGGAGTGCCATGAAGGCCAGCTGGTCTTTTAACTCATCATTCAGCCCCCGGCGAAACAGGACCTTAAGGACATCTTCAGCCCACTGTAGTTCCAGAGCGAGCTGCTGAAAGCGGGTGACATATTCCAGTAAACTGCCTTTCCCTTGTTTAAAGGACATGATCTGAGTTTCGGCATCTCGTGTCCAATGGGGATGGTCAAAGAGGATGGAAAATTCCTTAATGAAATTGGCATTAATTAGCAGGGGGTTCTTGCTTTTGAGCAGCGTGGAGGCCCACTCCAAGGCTATGCCCCCCAAGTTCCTAGTAATAAAGGCTACTTTGAAATTGTCAGTGATATAGGTGGCAGACTGGACCGTGAATGTTAGATCACACAAGGCCAAAAACCCCTGGTAGGCACGACAGTTTCCATGAAATTTTTCAAGTGCAGCAGTGTCAGCCCCGCCTCCACACTCCGAGCTGTGGCGGGGGAGGTTCCTCCTCCATGCAGTGTTGTGGCGGTACGTGGCAACCACTGGTTCTTGAAGTGCGCTGGCGGGGGGAGTGGACACACCGGCAGCGGAAGGGAAATCTGGGGTTTGGACACACACACCCCGTGAACCTGGGACCTCTAGTACCAGAGCCCCCGAGCGTGCGGCCACGGGGCAGCCCTGATAAGCAGGTGCAGCTTGCACCACTCCCGCCCTGCTAGCACTGGAAGTTGAGCTAGCTGCCCAGATTTGGGACACCAGCTGGAGGTGGAACAGTGATTCCTCTACTCAGCAGACAGCTGCTGCAGCTCCTAGTCAGGGGTTTCCCCGGGCAACACCCATAGAGCTGCAGGTAGCAACCTAGCATGGCAGCTGATCTGCCACAGGTCTATGGTGTGAGAGAGGGGGCACCACGTGGCCGGACCATGGGGAGCAACAGTGCTGGGTTGGTTCAAAACAGACTTAGGCGCTGCTGCAAGTGGGCTCCACCCCCAGACTTGCTCTATGGTTGAGCACCTCCGGGTCTGTGTAAAGATATCCAATGTGTTTGTTTTGGGGCACCACACTTCAAGAAGGATGTTGACAAACTGATGAAGATTCAGAGGGGAACAAACAACTAAGGTGGTAAAGGGAAATGAAGACAAGCTTTATGAGGCAAGGCTGAAAGAATGTTGTATGTTTAGCCTAAAGAAAAGAAAAACTGTGTGTGTGTGTGTGTGTGTGTGTGAGATAGCAGTTTTCAAATATTTAAAAGGATGGTGAACAGTAACTTTCCACTGTCACACAAAATAGAACAAGAGGGAATGGGCTTAAGTTGCAACAGTGTCGATTTTGGTTAAATATTAGCAGAAAATTCCTAACTTTAAGAACAGTTTGGCATTGGAATAGTTTACCCAGGGAGCTTGTGGAATCACGTTTCCTGGATGTTTTCAAAACCTAGGCTGGCCAAAGTAATTAACTTAATCCACTTGTAAATGAGGCTACTGTGGCTTCGGGGTGTAACTCAATCAATTGCCGTTCTCCTTGTCCCAGATAAGTTTCATGCTTTGCTTCTATTGTTTGGAATGGAAATTCTGCTTCTCTCGCCCCACTAACAAAGAGCAGGCATCCAGTACTGTTGGGGAGGCCCAAGGCCCAATCCAAGGTGCCCATGGTTGCTATACGTGCACCGAGCACAGAATGTGCATGCCTTGTAAGGCTGCACCGAATAGGCGATTTGAGTATTTGCGAGGATTTCTGAGGTTCCAAGTACTGGGACCAGGTCCTCAGTCGTCACGCTGAACTTTTTCTGAGAACCTGGAAATCAGAACTCTGGACTTCGGAAATACTCGGAATTGCAGAAACTCGGAAACACTCGGTGCCCTGCGGCTCCTGCCAGAAGGAAGAAGAAAGAGACCGATGCCAACACAAAAAACCCAACACCATTGTTTAATAATGTGATCAGCAAGTTTGCACCCTGCTGCCCCCGAGCATGTCCCATGATTACATGTGCAAGCCTTGCAAGCTGGTGGGTGGGTTACACTGGGGTGTCCCACCAAAACATAGCATTATCAATCCAGTTTCAACAAGTTTTTTGACCCATGTGGCCCCATGCATGCCACCAACCAGCAGGCATAATACCCACAAGAAACCAGACATGCACATGTTACACCCCCCCCAAAAGCCTCCATTGCTCTATGCCCATCTATGCATTGCAAGGCAAACCCCTCCCCAAGCACCATAAACTAATTAACCAGAAAGTATTCCCCCTGTGCCCCAGCTGGGCACATCTTGACAAAGTTGAACCCACAGCAAAAGTACAGTTCCAACAAACCATAGCAAAAGTGATCCCTCTCTGGTCTCTATGGTGCCAACAAGCAGTGTAAGCAGCACTTGCTTTAAAATATATTAAGCATGGTGGCACTGGCTAGTAACCCCCAGCATTGCCCCTATGGACAGGACAGGACAGGCACCCCTCCCCACAGCCCAAATACTTACAGAACAGCAGTGTCGCGCACAGCCAAATTCACTGAAGATAATGGAAAATGGCCATATGGCCACTTTTATTTAGCCCCTGCCAGCCAATCAAAAACTGTCCTGTGTCTTGTCCATCACTCACCTGTCCCCTCCCATACCTCCCTGCCTACCAAATATGGCACTAAATTTTGATTCCTAGCTCTGAGAAGGTAGGGTCAACCATTTGGGTCACTCCAGTTATGCACGCCATGGGGCATCCATCACTTAATCGAGGGTTCCGAAGTTTCCGAGTACCGGCCTTGTTCCTTGGAACCTCAGAACTCAGAAATTCTGAAATGAACACCGTGATCCTTGGTGAATTTCCAAAAAGAGTTTCAGCTCTAATGCCGTGCGTGTGCACTATGCACACAGTGTGGCTATGATGTACGCATGGGGTGCCTCCACATGAGCTGCGGAGGGCTCGTTCCCCATGCGCCCTGTGGCGGGCAATCACTGCCACCACACCTCAGGGCCAGCTCAGGGAGCAGGACAAATGGTGTCCCTTCCCCCCACCCCCACCCCACCCTGTGGAGCAACTGGAGTGGACAGGCAAGCTATAGTTGGCCATCTTGCCATGCTTCATGGCCATGTGGGTCTGAAGCTAGCACCTGCAGCTCACAGGCCCACTGTGGACCTCACCACCCAGCAGGGCAGACAGCAATCGGGCACACAAGTGATGGTGCACTACTGCGCCTTGGGCAGCCTTACCCCATTTTTGGGTAAGGCTGCTACACGTTGCTATCTCGGCCTTTTCCCAATGGTACAGCATGTAGCAGCCAGCTGCCCAACCCTCAGTGGGGTTAATATCTGGCAGCCACCAAGTACACAATAAATGGCATCGCGTGATTAGACTGCCCAGAGTGGAGTAAGGCTGCCCAAGACATGGTAAGTGCATGTGGCTACATCCACTTTCTGTGCTCCGTGTGCATGTGCACTGCCTGTGCTGCTTGGTGCCTGCATGCATCTTGGATTGAGTGCCCTCAGGAAACCACAGGGAATCTACAGCTTATTTGGAGGGGGTGGGGGGGTGGGACTGTGGAGAGGGGGAACCTCACAAGGTTTTTTTTCCCCATGGCAGGTTGTCTGCACAAGAAAAGGAAAAAAAGCTTAATTATTTCTGGCAACCTCACAAGACGAAACCTAAATGAGCTGAGCAATAGTTAATAGATGACACCGCACCAAAAGTCTGGCTCAGGGCTTTTGAAGGAGATTACTTTGAAGACAAGAAGGTGGAAAGCACAGATAATGCACTGCTAATCTATCCATTCATATATCTTATCTTCAAATTATCTTTCCCACTTCCTGCTGGGAAATTTTGTCAACAGTGCAAAACAAACACCCACGGAGGCAAAGAAAAGGGTTCTCACAGTGCTACAGGGAGGAGGGAAGAATTTCCACAATGCCCCCAAAATACAATAAAACAAAATCTAGATGCATAAATATCCTCTGATATTTCATTTTTCTATCACACATACCTGCCTCTCTTGCCAAAGCCCTGATGTGGGATGCCATTGTAAACCACTAGTAGAGGTGTTTTCATTGTTACCCTGTGTGCCTCATCCACAGAGGATATGCCACTCTGTAACTTCTTGTAACCTGTTTACAGAGCCCATTTTGAACTGTCTGATTCAATCCCTGATGTGACTATCAACTAAGGTCGCTGGCTCAGGAATAGTTCTATTGAAGCTATGTGGGCTCCAACAGGACAAATCAGAAGTAAGCAGTATGCAGATCCTGGTCTAAGATGTCAGTCTTTATGTTAGTGTGGCCTCCATCATGAATTGAAGCCCTGTGGCCTTGGACAGCCTTTGCCAAATCCTATCTAGAGCTGAACAGAGTTGAGAATGTATTACCTACCCCTGAGTGATACCAGAATTTTGGGGGAACCCTGTGAGTACCCAACGTATACTTGCAGTGGCAAATGAGTACTTGCCTACCCATTTTGAATTTTAAATGTGGGGGGAAACTATATGTGTAGATGTCAACTAATTTTATTAGCCAGCTGATGGAAAGGGGCTTGGTCAGGTAGAGAACCTAGGCCCCTGGGCACCGTTGCCCCAAAGCAGAGCAGCCAAACCACGTCAGAAGTGTCCTGCCAAGGCACTGACTGTAAGCTCTTTATGACAAACGCTGTTTTTGCACAACCCCCCTCCCCGCTGGGTGTGCAGAAGAGCGTGCCGGTGGGGGGCATCTGTGTACAGTGCAGTGACGGGTGGGAGGATGGGTGTCCGTCATTGGAAACACCATGGGCGGGCGGTGGAGGTGGGTGCATGCTCCCAGCGCACACCCATCTCTACCCATCACCCACTGACAGAGCTATAAACAAAAATGGAGGCAGCTCCATGGGTGGGGATGGGGTGGAGGTAGGTGAAGATGGGTGTGCACCCATGGAAAAGGGAGCACACCCACCATGGCCGCACACCTATCCTCCCACCCACCGCTGTCTGTGGACAAAAGGCCAAATATGCATTGTCCATCTCCATGATGAAAGAAGGTTGGGGGAGCCACACCAGCAGTTATCTCTGCTTAGGACTTTGGACAGGAAATGGGAAGATTGAAAGTTCAAGGCTTCAACAGACAAAGAAACTATATGTAACCAGCAAAGAATCCACCACACAGAGACAAAACAATCCAACCCTCTTTTAGTGTCTTCGAGGATTGGAGAGTGACCATATTATTGTGACCAGCATTTAGTCATTCCTATCCCCTCACCAGAGAGTCAATTAGAATTTTCCTCCACCCTCATCCACCCCCAAGTGATGGCCATGGCACCAACAGGGACTGAAGCTCGCTTTGCTGAGGCCACAACCAGGTTTTTGGACCAACCAAGGACTAGGGCGGAAATGAGAATCTGTTTTGAACAAGAATCTGTTCTTGAATCTCACAAGATTCAAGAACCCCTTAGAGAGATCTCAAGAAGATCATGTGAATAACGCAAGCATCTCACGAGAATCTCACTTAAAAAGAAAAATGTTACTTTGCAAAACAGCTACCAGGTCATTCTGTGCTTGTGCAGTCATTTACGGAAAAGGTACCGGCAGCCTTGCCACCTTTTTCAGAAATGGCGGCAACACTGCTGGTGCCATTTTGGAAAGGGGCTGTGCATACACAGAATGGCCCGGCAGCCATTTTGTGCACACACAGTTCTTTTTCTTGTTCCACTCCTCCTCCCCCCAGCATGGAGTTGGTGGCTGCAGAAAAGAAGAGAAGAGAGACAACCGATAACTCTCACGTAATGTGAGACTGACTCCACACAGGACGTGGGACACACGTGGCTCCAGTAAGTAAATTCGGGGGGGGGGGGGGAGGATCTTGCTTGAGAAAGGGTCAAGTACCAGAGCTTTTTTTCATTTTCATTTCTCACGGAAATTGACCCGAGAACCTTGTTTCTCGATTAGAATAAAGTGAGACTGAGTTTGAGCCAGCAAAGAATTTCTTAGAGTGTCAAGACAGAAGCATTTTCTCAGAGAGCAATGAGGAGAAATTTGCATGGCATGCCTGCTTGGTGTGGACTGCAGAAAGACAGGTGTGGTAAAGAGATACTGAGACAAATACTTGGTTGAATGGCACTTGGAGGGGTGTGTGTCTAGATCATGCCCCAACACCTGAGCAGTCTCATGGACAACCAGTGGTCCATGGACCATCATATGAAAACCCACGATCTAGGGAATTATGTGTTTCCGTAAGGATCTGTGCTTGAACCAGCACCCTTGGGACTGTGGGCACAGTGACAGGCTTTGTAGCACCAATGGTTCTTGCTGGTCAGGCCAGGGACCATTTATTGGCTAGAAGATCATCTCTGGCACTGGTTAAGCCACATCCCTCCCCAGCCTTGGTCCATGTACACAGCTTCCTGGTTGACTGCTGGCTGATAAAAGGCCAGCTAGTAGCCACAGGAAGCTACTGGATTCTCAGTTGCTTCCTGTTTTTTCCTTCTGTGATTTTCCTGATGTTTCCTTGAACTTTGGACTGACTCTGCACCTCCCATTCCTGATGTGTTCCTTGGACCAGATGGAGGCTGGTCTTTCTGAGTCTCCTTCCTCAAACAGCAGCCACAATGGGGGCTTGGCATTTGCTATAATGGGGGCCCGCCATCCATCTAATGCTCTGCCTATATGATGGCCCGGGGAGCCCCCTATGTGACAGCCAGGGAGCCCCTCCTGCCTGACACTGGTTCTGTTCCAATCTGTCCAGTCTGATCATTTGCCTGTATCACCCATTTGTCCAGTTTTTCTGCTTGTTCCCTGCACTGCTCCAATTCATCTGTTCCAGCTCTGTCCCAGTGTGTTCATCCTGGTTCTGCTCCAGTCGTCTGTCCATCCATCCATCTTGATTCTACTCCAGTCTGTCCACCTTTTTGCCTGGTCTCTCCATCTGCCTGCTTGCCCCTTCCTGTTGGTCCATGAGCGAATCCTTGTTTTTGACCCTGTGGACCTAAAAACCTGCACTGTGATCCTGCACAACTTACCCAGCACTGATCCTGCCTTCAACTTCTGTACTCCTGACAGTATGAACCTCCCACTATCACATGAACTGTCCCCTGTTTGTCTTGTCTTGCTCCGGGGTTTTTTTTTTTATCCACAAGAAGAAAATGTTTTGCTTGTAATTTTGGGTCCTTGTGGTACCTGGAGGCCACCCTTTTAGTGTGCCGGTGATTTAAGGATCCGGGTTTGAACTGGCTCCCTTGGGACCATGGGTACGGTGGCTGGTTCTGTAGTGCTGCTGGTTCTGTAGTGCCACTGGTTCGCAATGACCAGGGCCCATTATTGGCTAAAAGATCTTTCCAGGCTCTGATTAAACCACATCCCTCCCCAGACTTGCTCCATGCCCCCAGCTTCCTGGTTGGCTGCTGCCCTATATATAAGATGAACTAGTATCCATGGGAAGCTTTGTGGATCTTCAGTTGCTTCCTGGTTCCTGTCCCTTGCCTTCTGTGCTTTTCCTGATGTTTCCAAGAACTTCAGGCCAGCTCCACGCCTCCAGTTCCTGATGTGTCCCTTGGAGCAATCTTGCACAGGTGGACATGAGTCCCTGCACCTGACGTTGCTTGGCTACCACTGGAAATAGCGGCACTGGGCAGCTTGCACATTATTTTGGAAACAGGATTTGTCAAACAATATCAGGGTTTAACAAGTCCAGTTTTCAAAAGAATGTGTGAGCTGCCTGGTGCTGCTGTTTCCAATGGTGGCTCGGTGACTTCCAATGTGGGGAGGCACATCTAAACTCCACGCACGCAAGATTGCTGAAAGTGGAATTTGAAGTCCGCGAGATTGGAGGCATGTTTAAAAGCATCCTGAGTCTTTCCTCAAACCCGTTCCTTTGGCCTGCACTGGTGAGGAAAGCCAGGAAATTCATAGTTAAGACTCCTGCCTTAACTTCTATGCCATGTAAGCCTGCGAAATAATACTTTTGTGCTGCCTCTTCACGAATAATTAGGATGTTATATTAGCTTGCATGTCATCTAAGCAGTGATGATGATGTAAATTCTCCCATATTGTGCTTGCTTACAAATTACTCTCCAGACACTCTCACAATACATGGGTCTTTCAGCACCAACCCTCTTCTTCAGAGAATGGGCCTTGGTTGTCCACACCCAGCAGAAGAAGAGGATTGGGGATGCATGACCCATGCAAAGTGTGGGTGGCTGGAGTCCAATTTGACAGCGAGCAGTCGAGCACTATATGGGAGAGTGTACAGCATCTTCACTGCTTAGATGACACAGACGTTCAAGTGACTTCCTTATTATTCCCCACCCTGTGTGGTCCTCATGTGGGTGGTCCTTATGTCCAAATAAAGCTCCAGGCACCCACAAAATATATGGGTCTATCAGCCCCATTCCTCCTCTTCTGAGAAGAGGCCGGGTCCTGTAGCCAACTCCAGTGTTGCCCCCAACCAGCAGAAGAACAGGACTGGGGCTGAATGACCAAGGCAAAGTGTAGGGGCCTGGCGCATAATTTGTAAGTGAGCACAATATGGGAGAGTGTACAATGTCTTTATTGCTTACATGACATGGACGTTAAGAGGACTTCCTCATTATCCCACACCCTGTGACCTTCCCACCCCCACCCCACTCCAAAAGAGGCAGCTTGGTAGTTTACAGAGTCACTTTGTGGGATCTGTGAATGAGAGAAGTCATTATTTCTAGTTTGGCATTGCAAGTTCCCCCCATTTCTTCCAAAGATCATTCCATAATATCAATTCCAATACTTATGGCAATTAAACATTGCCGAACATTCACATAGTATTGCCCCCAGCTTCAGTGGGGACTTGAATAGGGTTGGGACCAAAAAACTGGTTTACAAAAAAACGGTTTACCGGATTAAAACCAGTATACCGGTACCGTTTTTTTCTTCTTCATTGATTTCAATGGGGAACTGTCTCCATTGAAATCAATGAAAAAAAACCCCATACCTCCCAAGCTGCGCGGGTGGAAGGGGGGACACCCCCGCCCAGCCTGGATTTAAAAAAAATTATTTTATCCCGAAGTCCGGCTGCTAGTATGGGCTCCGGGTGGCCACCGCCGCACCGGTAGCAGCGGTAACCCAGAGCCCGCACCAGCAGCAGCCAGGGTGATCTCTGGGGTGGGGGGTGGTTTAACACCCCCCCCACCTCATGGATCGCCCTACCCGTCCTCTGGGCGGCAGCAGCGGCAGCACAGCGTGGGTGGCTTCAGCACTAGTGGTGGCTGGCTTCCCTTCAGCACTTCACTAGGCCTTCCAGGGAAACTCGGAAGTTCCCCGGAAGACCTAGTGAAGCGCTGAAGGGAAGCCAGCTTCCACTAGCACTGAAGCTGCTCGGATCCGTGCCGTGCTGCTGCCGCCGCAACCCGGAGCACAAGTAAGGTGATCTGGGTGGGGGGGTAGGGCGATCCCTGGGATGGGGGTGTGTTAAACTACCCCCCACCCCAGGGATCACCCTGGCTGCTGCTGGTGCAGGTTCCGGGTTACCACCGCTAGCATGGCGGTGGCCTGAAGCCTGCACTAGCAGCCAGACTTCGGGTTAAAATAAAATACAAAAATCCAGGCTTAGCATGATGGGTGGGGGGGTGTCCCCCCTTCCACCCGTGCAGCCTGGATGGGGGAGGGAAAGTGAGTGGGTTTTTGGGGGGTGGGGGGTTACATTGCGGCCATTCATTTCAATGGCCGCAATGTAAAAAAATCCAGCATGGGGAACCGGTACCGGTACCCCAGATTACTGGGTTAATCTGAAACTGCCAGTACAGCAAAATACCAGCAGTTTCGGATACTGGGGGAACAGAAATTCCCACCCCTATTGAATAGTGGATACGTAAGACTGAATCGCATTGCCATATCAGATAAATACAGCTAAAACAGCTTCTCAGTTTGCCCGGGGCATGGTGAACACTTTAGGAAAACTGAGGAGATAAAACTACAAACATGGGTGTACCCCTAAAAATGCATTTCATAACATCATCCTCACAAGGAAAGACTTCTCCCGCTGACCAACTGCAAACATGGGTGTACCCCTAAAAATGCATTTCATAACATCATCCTCACAAGGAAAGACTTCTCCCGCTGACCAACTGCAAACATGGGTGTACCCCTAAAAATGCATTTCATAACATCATCCTCACAAGGAAAGACTTCTCCCGCTGACCAACTGCCACATTCTTGTCTACATGTACACATTCCACCTCCTGTACACAAATGAGAGGATAATTAGTGACCAAAATATGTGAGCACAATATGTGAGACAGTACAACATCTTCACTGCTTACATGGCACAGAAGTTAAGGCGGGAGTCTTAAACTATGAATTTCCTGGCTTTTTGTTGCTTGATAGGTTTTGAACCTGCCTTAAATATTGTTTGTAAACAGATAGGTTTTTTGCAGGAAATCTAAATGGTTTTTGATTATGACAGATACATCTTACGGTGGAGTCAGTCCCTCTTTAATTTAAATAGTCACCCTTTATTAGTATTAGTCCAATTATTATTTTTACCATTCATTATTTAACCCCTCATAAGTAATGAAATGAAACAAATCAACCTCGTGCTGTGTCCAGTTCTGGGCACCGCAGTTTAAGAAGGACATCAACAAATTGGTACAGATTCAGAGGAAGGCAGAGATGATCAGGGTTCTGGAAATCAAGTCTTAGGAAGAAAGGTTGAAGAAGCTGGGTATGTTTAACCTAGAGAAGAGAAGACGACGTCTTCCAATACCGGAAGGGCTGTCACAGAGAGGATGGCAAAGGCTTGTTCTCTCTTGCTCCTGAAGGCAAGACTAGAAATAATGGGCTCAAATTACAAGTAAGCAGATTTCGGTTAAACGTAGAAGTACTTCCTGACAGATCTATTTGACAGTGGAAGAAAATTACTTAGGGAGGCGGTGGGCTCTCTTTCACTGCAGGTTTTCAAACAGAGGCTGGTCAGCCTTCTGTCGGAGATGCTGTAACTGCATATTTCCTCTGTTGAGCCGGGCATTGGACTATATGACCTCTGCAGTACCTTCAAACTCTATGATTCTATGAACACAGCGGTCCTTGTGTATATTATTGCACATCACTGTAGCGTGTGACTCCAAGAATTTGTTAACTGTTGAAGAGTGAGCTATTCAAAATCAAGTAGCCCAATGAGAACTGGATTGAACTTCTCCATTAAAGGCTGCTTTTGCTGTTTGCACTTGTGTGTTTGGAAGGTAGAAGTGGACTCTGTGCGTGCGTACGTGTGTGCACGCACTGGTGGAGGGAGATTTACCAACAACAAACTGTGCACATACTTCTGGTCTTGGAAAGCATGCTATTATTGCTCTTGTAGGACCGCAGGCATGATCTTCAAAAAAAAGGTTGACTATCAATCCAAGCAGGACGTAGAACTAGATAACCCTTGAGGACCCTACCAACTCTAAGATTCCATGTTTCTATGAAATATTATATATTTCAGAAGCATTGTCTGATTGATCAAAGGCTCCAATGAGTAATGACCATCTTGACGTCCACCTTTTCTCAATGGCTGATTGAGCTGTGGTGTTATAAAATGGTGCCATCTTTCTCACAGGTTTATCTGAAGGCTGAAACAAAACAAAAGAAACTGCAGTCTATTACACTGCACCCTGCTGGAGCAACTTGCTAGCTTTCTCTTTTGTGATTAATTCTTAACGTTTGTATTTCTGTGTCTTCATCATGACTTATAGCCAATGGCAATGGTCTGCAGAGAATAATTTTCACTGACGTATACATTATAAAACAAAATGGAAAACCACTGAAAACATCAGTTGCTCTTCCCCTAGTTACCATGGTTGTTGTCTCACATGAATAGAAGTTATTAGGACTAAAAGCTAGTAGAAAAGTAAATGATGTTTCCAAACAAGCAGTGGAAAGACAACACAGCTCAGTGGCAGTCAATGAGAAAAGGTGAATTTCAGGCCGTTGACAAAAAGGTCAGATTTCACCAGCTCCTATCTGTAGCTTCTGCTAGACTCGACACTAGCTGGTCAAGCATTAGCTTGTGGTAGGGAGTGTTGACATTTTTGGCCTTCAGTAGAAAGCAGGTACAAGAGAGCACACTAACTGGGGCCAGGGTTTGGTAACCTTGGAGTTAATTTATTAACAGAACTGACCAAGGGAAGTGACTGCAGTACAATTGATTTGGAGGACACTAGCCAATGGTGGTTGGTGCCCTGCAAGTCTTCCTGAATCACCCTGCAGCTGTCAACCCGCTGCAATGCCTCCCCCTCTCGCAGGTAAGCGCAAACAGTTATCTGTGCAAATAGGCTGTGTGAGTGAGGAGGGGTTCGCAAATCTGCCAGAAAACTGTTTGAGTTTACCTGCGAGAGGGGACATATTGCAGGCAATTCCCCTCACTCATTTCCCCACAAGCAGGCACACACACATGCATGGATGCACAATCTCTCCCCCTCCCTCAAACATCCCCAGCCAGAGACTCTCTTGTACCTGCCCAGGGCCAACTCACTACCCCCCAAAGCACATACACACACACTCAATCACTTACTGGCCCCCCCCCCTCCCTCCCAACACACACACACAGACTGCCCCCCTTCCAGAGTCACTCAGTGTCCCTCCCTCCCTCCTAACACACACACAGGGTATTTTCAGACATTACGAGATCACAGTGAACCACAGACAATATGCACATGGGGCCAAAGCGCCCTGAACGTCTGTTTGGCAGCCGTCAGATGTTCACCACGGTCAATTCCCAAATGGGGTCAATTTCAACCAACTTCCAGGGCTCCCCGCCAGACAATCCCCCAAAGCGTGATCAAAGAGATTCCCGGAGGGAACCAACAAAAAGTAACGTCTGTCCGGCAACCACGGCCTGGAATCCCCGGTGGGATTCCAGGCCGTGGTCAAATCGGGCAGGTGCTGTGGCCGCATTGCCCTTGGCACCTGCCCATCTCCCCAGAGGGTAGGCAGCTGGGTGGGGGGGGGGGGGCAGGGCCGTGCGGCCGCATGTTGCACCACATGGCCATGCCCCCCTCCCCGATTCCCTGCTGGGATCAGCCGGCACGTCTGTTGGACGTGCCGGAGTGATCCCGGCGGGGAATCATTTGGGTGATTCCGGGATGAGGCAAATAACGCCCCGTCTCATCTGAAATCACCCACACTGACCCTTCTCCCTCCCAGCACACACTCACACTCACAGCCTGCCTGCCTCCGCATCCCTCCTCCAGCACAGATGGAACCACCGCTATCCTCTGCTTCCTATCCCTATGCTGTCTGTAGCTCTGCTCCACTGATGCTGGTGCCGATACATTCAACACCAGGGTGCCGCTGCTGTCATTTTGAAGGGCCTGTGGTGCCATTTACGTGTGCATGGGAGATGGTGCCATGTTCCCTATTTGGCATGCTGGTAAATGTAGTCCCAGCATGCCAGATAGGGGACATGGTGGTGGGTGATATGCACACACACGTGGCACTGCGGACCCTTCAAAATGATGGCGGCAGCATCACCACCAGCAGGAAGGTGACTGACCTCTGCAAAAGGTATCCCAGGCCACCAAGATCCAGGGGTGTGGGCAGTGCCCAAGGGGGGGCTTGGTGGGGGGGGTATAGGGTTAAATCCCCTTTTTTCATACCCTGCTGCAACTCCTACAGCGGAGGGGTTGGCAGCACTATCTGTAGCAGCAGCAGTGATTTCAGGGGCCTTTCAAGCTATCATCGGGGAGCAGTGAGTGACGAAGCACACAGGCGCATGGCCAGGCAGGTGGTTGTGGGTGGGTGTGGCCTGACTTTCTCCATCCCCCCAGTGCCCCACCCAGGCTGCTGCTAAAGAGCAGTTATAAGTTGTTGTACTTTGCCCTATCATTCCACAGGCAGAATTCTGCTCCCTGCCCACTCTTACTACAGCCAGTCCTGCCGCCACACATTATGCTGGCTACATATCACTGGCTGCAGAACGTTCAGCGTTATGCCACTCTTCATAAGGGGAAAGTGGCATATCTTAGGTCATATATTGCAAACACAGTAAAGCCCCTGTAGATCTTACTTCATACTGGCAACTAATTTTTGCCACAGTTTCCATTCCCTTTGCACCCTTGTATTCAAGAGAATAGTCCTCTTACATCTGCGGTTGCCAACCTGGAAATAAACTTCCTTTGAAACCTTATGCAACTCAATGGTCAACATTCTACAGAAACTCCCACCTGCCTTAACTAATAGAGCC
>QEPC01012927.1:204493-242580 GCA_003113815.1 Sphenodon punctatus | reverse complement strand
GGTAAATCCGGTATCCGGTAATTGCCCCGGGGTCCCACCTCTAGTAAACATGCCTACATACAACCGTGTGTTTCCTGGGAACAGGAATTACACTAGAGGTTTAGGTGATAAAGCACCGGCAGATGGAGACTTTGGCCCTTTTCAAACAGGCTGGCAGTGTGGGGGGATGGGGGGGTTACGGTGGGTGGGCAGTGCGTGGGGGTGCACTTGGCACCCATTGCTCCATGCGTGGCTGATGGGTGGAGGTGGGTGGAGCGTAAGAGCACGTATGCACGCACCCCTGCCCATCACCTGCAGCGTTCCCATCGGTTCCCACCCACCCCACACCAACTGTGGTGTTCGCACAGCTCCCCCCCCTGCACATGTATGCGGGGGGGGGGGGATCTGTGTGAAAACGACCTTTGTATAGAGAATGTTATCCAAATGACTCAGAAGATCAATGTGAGATGAATTTGCTTTCTAGAATGTACAGTTGTACATATCTATAATTATGCCAGTGAGCTTACACCTCATTGGACAGATCTGAGTCCTTTGTCTTTTGACCAGTCCTGTAAAGACCATTTGGGGGGGTATTAGAACCCCCCAGATACTCTGTTTCAGCTTACATTCTGTATCCCTCATCTTTGAGGAATTGACTGTTCATCTCCAAGTCTGGTAATAAAACCTTTTATAGTTTGACAATTCACTGTGTCTGGCTCTGTACCTTTGACCTCTTGATGGTCTAGTGGTCAAGCCACCACCCCCATAAGGGATCCCATACTCCAACAATATTATAAAGTTAGGCATTTAGAGTCTTATTTAGAGTTGAAATCGATAGCTTATATGTTACCAGTGGATAATACCTGCAATTTCAAGTACCATGTTGAGTTTCTGGTCAGGCAGCTGATTACATGAAGGACAGGTACTGGGCATTACTGTTACCAACTTACCAATCAGTAAATCACTAAATCGATACAGGAGTTGGGACAGTAAGCACAAAAAATGTTAGCCCCTTTGTTCCATGGTAGGCACACCACTAAGCTGCTACTCTACATTGTCTTCATCATCACTGCATTGTCTTCATCATCACCGCAGTACCTAACCCCCGCCCCCATTAATGCATCTTAATCTTTACATCATCTCTACAACATGGGGAGGTCATAGCCCCATTTTATAAGGTCTCTCAAGAAGCTTGTGGAAGCTGAGACTTGAATGCCATGTCTTGAATTCCACGGCTATGCCCTTCCCACTGCACCTATCTTTCCTATGCTGACCATGCTCGCTGGAAAGTAAACAAAAAATCTTCCTAGAAAAGGCAGGTGTACACACCGTCTTGTGGATAATTCACATCTCCAGGATCAAGAGAGCTTGCTTTTGAAATGTGGACTGAGTTCTGGCCAATTTTGATAAATGTCAAAAAGCAACAGAGAATGCTGTTCAAAGGATATTTTTATAAAAAGGAATGTCTCACAGAACAGGTTTTAATCTTGCCTTTGACAATCCCCGTGTCTGCGGCCTTGCTGTGTTGCGGAATAGACTTTATCTTCCATTGGCCATTTATCAGGGGTATCACATAGCAGAGAAAGAGACATTAAAAGCTATTGTGGAGGAGTCCAAACTGACCTCAGGACTGATGAATGTATTCGTGAGCACTAATCAATCTGACAATCTCACATTCATCAGCGCAAAATCAATCTGAAGGAGGCAATGTGTTGCATCTACTTTAATGTTGATAGAGGCTGCTAGAATTGACAAAGTATCTCAGCCCTCGCTATTTACTGCAAAGGAAACTGAGTGGTGAATGCCCATTCCTGTCATCCCGTCACTCTTTTGGGTCATGCTGTATGTCACGGGAAAGAAAAATAAAGACGGGGTAGAGGGTCTGGGGACATTCTGTGACAGTCTGGTAAATTTCCTGGGGCTGTTCATGTACAGTTTGTGTACGGGCAGATTGGATTGTCTATTAAACCAGGTAAGTGTGTGCTCATGTACACACACACACACAGTTTTTACTTTTGCTCTTGAACCTTCCCAGCTTTGTTCTTTCTCTAAGGGCCACACAACTGGGACTAGTCCAAGTTTTGCCAAGTTAGTGGGTGTATGTACTAGAGCTAAAACGAATAGTCAATTTATTATCCATGGTTAATAGCCACCATTTTGGATAGCTTGGAAGTTATCAGGCTGTTAACCGATTACTGTGACAGCTAACTGACAAATTGAATTATTGAATAATTCCTCAATGATTAACAGGTTTAGCTTATTACTATTACCATGTTACTGCCTAACCAAATGTCTTTGCTAGTCTGAAACCAGGTCCAGGGGAGGGAGTAAACGGGAAAGGAATTATGGGTAAATGGCAATATGGTAAATGGTACACTTAGGCATTATACGGTAGTGAGGTAAATTAGTAAAATGCTTAACCAGTTAAACTGCCAAACAATAAATGGATATCACTCAGTAATTGGTCCTTATTAGAGTGGATGAGATACTGCAGATCCGGCTGTAAAACAAAAACTAGTGATGGATAACTGTTTCAGCAGGGATGTGCAATTCATTTTTGTTTTTTTATTTATTAAAACGAATAGCCCTTCGCTTGCCCCAACTGGGCAGCAAAAGGGCCGCTTGTTGCACTCCCCTTGAAAGAATGGGACAGGGCATTGGCGGGAAAGAAATTTCCCTACAGCTGCAGCCAGATGCTGCAATGCAAACCAGGATGGGTGCACAGGGAGGGAAGGCTGAGCCCAGCAGGGGTTGCCAGTTGTGGGGATGAAACCCATTGTACAAGCTAAGCTGGTCAAGGAAAGCACAGAAGGGAGGGTAGCCGGCGCATTTTCAGCCACTCCATTATCCTGACTCGATGATCTCCCCTTTAGGAGTAGTGTCCAAGAAAGCCCCTGGTGAATTCCACCTGATCCATCACCTGTCCCATCTGCAGCCCCCCATAGATGGCTAGTGTGGATCGTCGGCCACAGCCTTGTATGGTGGGCGGGCAAGGCGGCTAGGAAAACCCGCTGGGGATCCAGCTGGGTTTATCAGCGCAAGCACAGATCTGGTGGAAGGGCCGCAGTGGCATGAGATGGCACCAGTTAGTGCCCAGCTGCAGGGCCACGCCAATTGGGCCCCCTCCAGATGTACTCATCTTGCATTTGGGGGGAAACGATTTACCACAGTTCAAAGGGGTGCAGCTGATAAAATGTATTAAAAACGATATATGGGAGGTTAAGAAATTTTCCCCAGCCACATTAATTGTTTGGACGAACTTGGTCACGCGGATGGTGTGGGGCAAAACAGTGCATCACAAAAAAATAGACAAGGCTAGAAGGTCAGTTAATAGGGAGGATAGGGAGATGGTTAAAAGTGATGGGGGGGAAGCATTAGTCATCAAGCTATCACACATAAGAACCCGAACTTTACCACACCAGTGGGGTACATTTGTTCTGGAAGGGGTCGGCTGCTACCTGCAAGTGGTAAAGGACAAATTAGTTGAGATTCTGGAAAGATTAAGGGTTTAGGTGGGGGTCATACCCATCCAACTAACACCAGCAGCCCCTTAGTGGCAGGGGTCCAGTATTGTTGTCATAAGTTATGGCAGAATTTGGATAGAGGAAGGGTCATCTCCATAAGAGATAGGGAGACGACACCCACCACAAAAGCGGGTTATGGCAAGCAATGGGGTAGTCTCCCTGGGAGGGGTGACCTGTGAGGGCGGTAAGGGACAGGTACGGTTCCCAGTTCACAGGCACCTTCTTCCTTACTCAGATCCGGAAAGGACTTTGTCCCCCTCACACACGGCCAGCAGCACGGGATGAGGGGGAGACACTGTGTTGTTAAGAATGGGGATGGTACTCGAGGATCCATCGAGGCCCGTTCCCCTGGTGTTATGTTTTTTAAACATGTTCAGAATTTGTTGTACTGTCGCCGAATTGCATTAGGCGATTACCCGACCTAACCTAATTCTAATTTGAATAAAGAGCACAGCCGTTTTAACCCACTGTTGGAAGTCTTATCTCATTCCGGATGTGTCAACAATGAAACCCTGTTCATTTTAGTAATTGAAATACAACAACGAACAACAAAGGTAACAAAAATGGATGAAAACAAAGGAAAGAAGTATCTGTTTTCATTATAAATTTTTTTAAAAAATCATTGCACACATGCAAAATGGTTGTCACATGCACATGTGCATCCTAATGTGATACCCATCCATAAACTACTGCAACCGGCTGGGAATATGAACAGCAAAGATCAGAAAACTAGACCCGAAGAAAGTATTTGAAGGAATAATTCAGATTGGACAAATTTGTCATATTTGAATGGCTGTGTTAAAATCAAATCCATTGTCCAGATTTGAAATGTTTGCGTTTAGAAGCTCATGCTTTCACTTTTCACCTGTCTAGTCATTGTTTTTGTTTGTTGTTCACTTTTTTGCTGCTCAGCCTTTTCTTTTGAAACCTTGTCACAAAGAGACACTGGACTATAGGTCTAACAAATATGCAAACCTAAAGGTTAAACATGAATGTAATGTTAAAACTGAGAACTGTAAACTCACTTCATGTAATCGTGTAATGTAAAACAGAGAACTGGAAACTCACGTCATGCAATGGAGAGAGACAAAGATATGCCAATGTGTATTCACTGCAGACACTAGACAGAAGTCCCATGGAGTTGCAAATGAACTTCCTTTTGGCCTATGTGATGGTAAACACGGAATCCTCCAGGCTTCCCTAGGAGGGAAAATCAAACAAAGAGATTGCAAAGGTATTTAAGGGGATATCTTTGCTATCAGAGAGACAATTGGAATTCAATTCAACCTCAAAGTCACTGAGTCGCAGATCACAGCTGGGGGGACAGTAGCCTGCAAGCCAGTTTGTGGAAGAGATGCATTGAAAGAAGAACTTTGATTCTAACCAACTTAAGATTGGTGCCCAGCTGCCTTACATCACTGGCTGAGAAAGGGACTTTTATAAAGAAAGACTTTAACTAGGGATGCACGCAGTACAGATTAGGAACGTGTTAATTTGTTTACTTTATTAGCTACTCTGTGTCAAACTATCTTTGCTTATGTAATCAATAAACTTTCTTATTTACTAAGAAGTGTCTGTTGTCTAGCACTGGGGACACAATCTGAGTACTCGTGCCCTCAAGCACGTGCAAACCCAGAGAGAGAGTGTGTAAATGGGTGTTTCTGGGAGTTTGGGAGGCAAAAGGATTATCCCCTTTGCAGGACTGAATCAGCCAGAGAGAGAACTGGTTCAGGTGGGCTGCAAGTGAGGGAAATTGAGTCACCCAACACAGAAAGTGGGGTAGTGGACCCCCAAACCCATGACAAATCTGAAAGTCATTGATTGGCTAACCCAGTGCTTCTCAACCCATGAGTCTAATGGGTTGCAGATGAGGTCCTGGATGGCCTAGGAGCAGGGCAGCAGTGGAGGTGGTGCTCCTTAGGCCTGGGGACATACGAGCCCAGCTGCAGCTACATTTATCCCCTTCTGCGTCCCCTTCTGCTGCTTGTTCTGACCACCTGTCTGACTGAGGGCCAGGGGTGGGATAAGAAGAAATGGGGCACGACTTTCTGCAGCTTCCTCACCATCTCTTGCTTCCACCTTGCTTCTGCCATTGATGGGATTGAGCTCACTGCTCTGCTGCCACCACTGGGTTCAGGCTAGAGCTAAAACCGGTAGCTCATTGGTTACCCACACGTAATACCTGCAAGTTTGAGGGCTGTATCAGGTGGGTGCTCGATGGGAGTACTGACTGGGTACCTGATTACATAAAAATGCTGAGTATTAGCTTTTCCAACTTATTGAATTACCAATTTACCAATCACTACAGATCAGTAAAGGAATCAAGATGGTAAGTTGAGAAATCGGTACCAGAAGTTGGAAAATCAGTGCCAGAAGTTGAAAAATCATGACAAAACGTGGCATTTTGGTAGCCCGTCAGGTACTAATCAAGTACTGATTAGTACCTGATATTACTGTGTCGGGTCAAGTACCACAATTTTGATGGACATACTGATTTTGCGGGTACCCTTAGTTTCAGCTTGACATCAGATCCACCTCCCTGCTGCTGCTACTGCTGCTGTTGGCAGGATCAGGGCCGGCCCCAGGCATGTGTGACATGTGCAGTCGCACATGGCCCTGCGGAGCTGGAGCCCCGCTCCTGGAGCCTGATCTGTTGCTCTGTCGGCACTCACCTGAATTCAAAATCCAGGCTGGCCCCGCCCCCGCTGTCGGAGCTGCTAGCCCTAGCAGAATCAGCTGAGCTCAGTTCAGCTGTAGCCCCGCAGTGGAGGGGGGGGGAGGGAGGTTCTTCAGGATGGGTCCGAACATTCTCACGAATGGGTTTGCGCCTGCGTGCTCTTCTCTTACCGGCAGATACCAAGCTCACTAGTTTGAAAATACCACATGATGGTCTCGAGCCCCCACAGTATAAGGTACTTTCCCACCCAAACCCAACAGTTCTTTCCAACCCTGAGCGTGCAGGAAGCAAATTCCTTGTGGGTTTGGAAGAGTGGGTATTTTTGAGAATGTTCGGAGCCATCTCGAAGAACCTTGTTTACAAGGTAGCAACCCTCTGTTCTTCTTTGAGTGGCTCCTCACATTCTCACAAATGGGTTTGCGCATGAGCGCCCTTCTTTTACCGGCACATACAAAGCTCACTAATTTAAAAAACACGTGACGTTCACGCGCCCCCACACTATATAAGGTACCTTTCCGCCTAAACCCAACAGTTCTTTCCAACCCTAAGCGATTAGGAAGGACATTCCATGCGGGGTCGGAAGCGTGGGTATTTGTGAGAATGTTTGGATCCATCTCAAAGAACCTTGTTTACAAGGTAGAAACCTTCTGTTCTTCTTCAAGTGGCTCCTCACATTCTCACAAATGGGAGAGTACCAAGCCTAGATCAAGGCGGTGGGGGAAATATCTTATAGAATAAAAACAACATACCTCTGCAAGCAAAAAGTGTGTAAGTTTATTCTGTTAACTTTGTTTAAAAGTTCCTCTTGTTTTTTTAAACGACAAAACTGTTGTAAGTAAAATAAATAATTAAATCTTAATTACAGAATTCAGAGAGGTGTCCGTTTCAGAATTGAGATGTAAAGCATAATGCTTAGTGAATGTATGTGGGGAACTCCAGGTTGCAGCCCTCCAGATCTCAAAAGGAGAGGTGTTGCAAAATGCTGCTGTAACAGCACCCAGACCTCTGAGCAAACGAACCTTTAAATAAGGTGGGGGTGGACTTCCTACCTGCTCATAGGCAAAGGAGATCAAATGCACTAACCATTTTGAGGTAGTTTGGGATGAAACGTTTTGCTCTTACTTGGGAAGGGAAGGGGAGAGGAACAAATTGTCAGTCCATCTGCAGTACTGGGTCTTGTCTAAACAGAGCAGGACCACTCTCTTAACATCCAAAGTGTGAAATATGGCTAAGATTTCTGACTCATGAGGTGGAGGGAGGAATACTGGGAGAACAACTTTTGTGCCATATGAAATCTGGACACCGTTTTAGGGATAAACGACAGATGGAGAGAGATCTCTATCCTGTCTGGGAAGACTGAGAAGTAAGGTTCTTTGATAGATATAGTGGCGAGTTCACTCACCCGCCTAAGGGACGTGATGGCAACCAAAAAGGCAGTCTTCAGAGACCAGTGGAACAGGTCAGATTGTTCTGCAGGTTCAAAAGGGTGTTTTCTAAGTTGATCTAGAACAAGGTTCAGATCCCACTGAGAAACGGGGTGTTTGTGAGGGGGAATCAAATTTATTAGTCCCTTAAGAAACTTTTTTACCAGAGGGTGTCCAAAAAGGGATTGGGAATTTGGGAGGGCAACACACTGGGCTATTGCTGAGAGATGCACTCTTATAGAAGAGTGCGCAAGACCCTTCTCAGCCAGGTCCAACAAGTATTGAAGGACTAGTGGCACAGTTACCTGATCTACTGAGATGGATCTCCCAGATAACCAATAGGAGAATCTTCTCCATTTGGAATCATATGATCTTTTAGTAGATTGTTTCAAATCACTATAAAGCACCAGATTTAATTTAAGAACAATTTGGGATGGACAATTTAAGAACCCACCTGAAGCAGGGTCAATGGTATGCAGTTATTGATCTAAAAGATGCTTATTTTCATGTTAGATTGCATACCTCCTGTAGAAGATTCTTCTGTTTCACCCATGACTCCATGCATTTTCAGTTTTGTTCATTACCATTTGGACTCTCCTCGGCCCCTAGGGTCTTTATTAAGGTTATGACCCCAGTCATAGCTTTCCTTCGTAAGCAGGGCATTGCCATTTCCCCCTACTTAAATGACTGGTTACTAATACCCCAGACACCTTAAATGCCAACCTTCGCTTCACTCTAGATCTATGCGTAAAGCTGGGACTAACTATAACCATACAGAAGTCCCACCTGTCTCCTAAATGTATTGTTGAAAAAGACATTTGTTCTGTTATGAACACTTTTGCTTCATTATTTTCATTTGTTTTGACTATTACTGTCAAATTCTTGCAAAAAATCTATAATGCCCTGCCCTCCATCTCCTCCTGTTCCCTCCCTGTATTGGCAGGAGGGGAAACTGGGAGAGGGGGCTAGTTGAGGGGGTACTTTGGCATGTTGGGGGTGGTTTAAGCAAGGGGGTGGATGGATCTGTGAGACAAGTGGCAAGGGGGTGCTCTGTGTGGGAAGCTAAGGGGTAAAAAGTGCTGGTACTAAAAAGGGCCCAAGGCATGTGTGTTGATATGATGGACATTTATGCAAAACATGAAATTTTGTGTATTTGCATAAATGGGCGGGGTCTAATGATGCAAATTAGGCCCCGCACCAAGATTTTGCACATGGCCCCACAAACCCTAGGGCCGGCCCTGGGCAGGATTGGGTTCTCCTGGCTGCTGCCGCTAGGATCCACTAGAAGGTTGAGAACCTCTGGAGTAACTTACTGAAATGCATCATTTACTGAAATGCCAAATGACCAAAATACAAAGAAACCACATGCCAAAATAACAAGTTTGGTGAACTCCACAGGCGTGATGAATTCAAATTTGGGTGTTGGCTTCAGTAAATGTACACTCAAATTTGATTCATGAATGTAGACAGATTAATTTCAGCTCTAACTGAAACTGAATGCCGGCCAGTGGCCACCAGCACAATGTATCCATGACTATGTGCGGTGCTGCTTACCTCATGAGGCCTGTTTAATTCATGCCGGCACATAGATTAGCCAGTATACAACATGTGTGCCTTTTTGGCATCTGGCACCAGTACTGGCTTGTTCCTGTCTCCTCTATGATGGCGGGTAAAGCTGCAGCTCGGCTAATGGAATGTAACTTTTTGCTAGCATCATTTACATTTTGCTTTATTAGACAAAAGTCAAGTAATTAATCAGTTGATTGCTTAATTCAAAATTCAGTCAGTTGCAATTTAGGCTTCATCACTTGTGCTTTCCACATGATAGGCTCTGCGTGATAAATTTGATGGAGGTTTTTTTTGTTTTGTTGGGTTTTTAAAAAATGGTTTTGGGGATGGCTTTGCTGTAAATAAATTTTAAAAAACATTGAGGGGGTGGGAGGATCCTCAAAGTCTTGGAACTGCATAGGTGAGGCAAAACTGAGTTTTTAGCAAGGTTCCTGGCATTCCCAGTGAGGTGTGTGCAAGGACTGAGCCTAAAATAAGTAGAGTTGCAGTGAGATTGACTGTTCCCGTGTCATTGGAAATACCTCCCTTTCGGGAGCGCTTGCAACTGTCCATCAGTATTTCCCCACTATCCATTGAATCCACACTTCCCCTGTTGTCAAGATCGGTACCTGTGATTGTCCACGATTTTTTTGTATTTTGAGAGGTATTTTCAGTAATTTCTGTAAGTTAGTTTCTAGTATTTTCATCAGTTTCCAGCATCAGAATGCATAAAACAAGGGCTAGCTCTTGAAATAATACACCAACCAAAACATAATTTACAAGGAACCAAAACAAGGACTAATAAGGGAAATGATGGAAGTTACATACTGAACTTGCAATGGTACACACACAATGTGCATGTAAGGAATGTTATGCGGTGTGTGGCTGCTCCTGACTAGGAAGAATTACCAGAAGTACCGAACAATGGCAATTACCGAATGGGAACTAGTGAAAATATTGAAAAAGCCAGTACGTTTCCCCATCGCATGAGCAGAGACAAATGGTCTGTTTCTGACAGAAATAGCTTTCACTGCAATTGCTTGACCCCTGCTCTAGGGTCTAGAGCATCCTTATGAGAATGTGCAAGATTCTTGCAGCCCTGGCAAGATCTCAAGTGTTTCCACTGAAGTTTTCAAGAATCTCAGGAGGTCTCGAGAACCTCAAAAACACTCTGTGCATGCTCAATATGGTCAACACGGCCAATCTGCACATGTATGACCCCTGGTGTCCATTTTGTGAATGCTCAGAAGGGTTTTTTTGAGTTTTTTTTGAAAATCTCACAAGATTCTCGAAAACCCCCAAATGCTCTGTCACCTGGCAGCCATTTTTGAGAATCTTGTGAGAATGGCAGAGAGAACACTAAATCTCATGAGATTCTTGACCTAGAAAATCTCATTGAGAAGCTGATTCTTGATGAGATTTTTGAGAGGATCACGGGCAAGTTTCAGCCCTACAATCCTCAGAGTGCTGGACCAGTGGAAGATCTTCTCACTTCAGAAGGTCTTTTGATTTATGGTTGCCACCTCATACCTCCCAGTCGTCCCTATTTCGGAGGGACAGTCTCTTTTTGGGTGCTGAATCTCATTGTCCTTCATTCACTCGGCCAAAGTCTGTCACTTGTTGGGATCAACATGGCGACCACACTCTATCTCTTGCATGAGAGAAAGACAAAAAGACTGGCATTCAAGCCTCGGGCACTTCTTTCCTAGTTGTCTTCCAGGAAAAGCACTTTAAAGGACAATGAGGAGAGGATGGAATGACAAGTAACTAAGTGGAATGAGAAGAAGGCAAGATTATGCCCCTCTTTATGCACTTGGAATGTTGGAAGGGGTGTGAAATCCCACGTGTAAGCGTGTGAGGGGGCAGAGTTTATTTGACAAGGGATGGAGTTTATTGGCCAAAAGGGAAGGGCTTGTCCATCCCAAGCTTCTGAAAACATTGAGAGGTATGCTACCCTCTCTGGGGTTTGCCCAGAGACACCAAGTTTCTTTTTTTCCTGACTTTTCTGGGTCAGCCATGGGCTCACCTAGGAACCCAGAGAAGCTGGAGTTTCTGAGAGTGCCAGGAGGTGTCCATGTCAGAAAGGGGATGGGCCACAACCCACGGGGACTTTCCTGCCTCCTTTCTGATGTGGGTCTGCCCCCTGTAGAGCATCATGACATCACAACACCCTTTAATTTCAGAAAGGTGTGTGGCAGCCCCTTTCTCCCACCTCTGTCAACATGGGCCAGCAGCTCCCTCCAGGTGAAAGCCTCCAGGAGTAACCCTATTTTAAATCTGTGCAATTGGAATGAACTAATGAAACAGACTCCACTGTCAGCCTGTAAGAGCCAAACATATTTAGCAAACCAAGAATGAATGGTCTCCTTGGTTCCTACAGGCCTGATTATTGTAAAGCTCTCTTCTATACCTGAAGCCTATACCTATAGGCTCTGTCTAACTATGTTCAAGACCTGTTCCTGGAGCCTCACCCTGGTTGTTATCTATCTGCACTCAAAAGCCACAGGGGGTCCCACCATCATGCCTTAAGTCAGCAGGTGATTGGGCCTTCACTGTAGTGGGCTGGGCCCCTCCATGTGGAATTCTCTCCGGGTATTTTCAGACGTGACGGGGCCAGTATTGGCCCCGTCATGGAATCACCTTTTGATACCCTGCCGGGATCAAAACAGCACAGCCAACAGACGTGCCGGCTGATCCTGGTGGGGAATCGGGGGAGGGGGTGGGGCTGCGCAGGTCAACATGCGGCTGCACAGCCCCCCCCCCCCACGCTCCCTAGGCCGCCCGCCTTCTGGGAGACGGGCGGGTGCCACGGCCAATGCGGCTGCAGCGCCCGCCCCTGGGGCATTGACCATGGCCCGGAATCAGCAGCGGGCACGGCTGCTGATTCCAGGGCGTGGTCAGGGGACAGATGTGACGTTCCCACACTCAACCACAGTGAATTCCCCATGGTTGAACGTGGGAGCATCACGTCTGTTGGCCCGAACGTGAGCTTCCCGCCAGATGTTCACCCCAATGAATCACGGGCGGGAATCTCTTTGACCATGCAAATGGCGATGTTCCGGGCAGGACAGCCGTTTGCGTGGTCAAGGAGATTCCCGCCTGTGATTCATGGGGGTGAACATCTGGCGGGAATCTCTTGTCGGGCCAACAGATGTTATGGTCCCTTGCTCACCATGTGGGAATTCACCGTGGTTGAGCGTGGTATCGTAACGTCTGAAAATACCCTCCCTCTAGGTGTCTAGCTCTGTTCCTTCCCATCATTTTAAAAAGCACCCGAAAACTTGTTTATTCCCTAGGTGCTTTTAGGATCCACTGCTGGTTTCCCCTTAATGTGTTTTTCCTTCCCTAGTTTGTCCTTTTAAATGGATTTATGTTTTTAATGAATTTATATGAATATGATTTTAATTAAATTATATTTTAAAACATTTAAAATGTTTTATCGTATTTTTATGCTGTGAAGTGCTCTGAGCACCATTTGGTGGTGGTGTGCTATAAAACTGAATTATTAATTTATTATTATTATTATTATTATTATTATTATTATTATTATTTTATTTTATTTCTGAGGTGGTTACTACCTCAGAAAATGTAGTAGTGTAATCCAGCCCTTGAGCACACTGTATAATAATAATAATAATAATAATAATAATAATAATTAATAATTAATAAATAGGTTAGGGAGGTTTTGAGTATGGGTTATTTTAATCTGGGGATTTTATGTTGTTTTAATTGTATTTTAAAATGTTGTTAGCCGCTTCGAGATGCTTATAGCAGGAGGGGTGGTGTATAAATTTAAATAATAAATGAATAATAAATAAATAATATTAGACAGTGTGCTCAAGGACTTGATTACACTACTACATTTTTTGAAGTAGTAACCACCTCAGAAGAAATAATAATAATAATAATAATAATAAAAAATAAATTTATATGAATATGTTTTAAATGAAATTATATTTTAAAACATTTTATCATATTTTATGCTGTGAAGTGCTCTGAGCACCATTTGGTGGTGGTGTGCTATAAAACTGAATTAATTATTGTTATTATTATTATTTTATTTCTGAGGTGGTTACTACCTCAGAAAATGTAGTAGTGTAATGAAGCCCTTGGGCACACTGTCTAATAATAATAATAATAATAATAATAATAATAATAATAATTAATAATTCAATTTTATAGCACACCACTATAATATTATTAATTGTTATTATTATTATTATTATACTGTGTGCCCAAGGGCTTGATTATACCACCACATTTTCTGAGGTAGTAACCACTTAACTTGTTTTATCCTAGTAGTGTAGTAGGGGTTCAACTCTAACTCTAACTTTCCTCGGCAAATAAGTTGGGTCTGGGGGTGGGGAGTATGAATGGAGGACATGCTCGTCTAAATAGATCTATGGGAATCTCCCCTGTTGATTGTACTCCTCCAGTTCTCCCCTTTCCCTTAGCACTTCCTATTTGTCTGCCCTTCATAGCATGTCTGTATTTTGGGACTATTGTTTTTCCTGCCCACTTCTGCAAGTTCGGGAGGGGGTAGAAGGGAGGGATACCAAGGTTGCTAATTATTCCTGCATTTTACTCTTTAGGGTGGAGAGGAAGGTAGTTGCTTCGGAGGCACTTCTCAGGATCAAGAAACCCAAAACTGGTGCACTCATTCAAACACCCTCGAGGGAGTGGCTCCTTTAGCCTTTACCAACATCTGTCTCTCATCATTTAATGGAAGCACATGTCAGAGGCCAAGGGGAGAAGAAGTGCTCCTTTAAACAGCTAATGTTTTATTATTTGTTTGTATTCCTCTGAAAAATTATCTCCAGCAGAATTGTAATCTGGTAAACCTGGAGTCCATGAAATGAGATTTTTAGTCCTGTGAGCCAGCAATAGGTATGATACATTAGGGTGGATTTAGCCTCCAAATAAGGGAGGTATTGACTAGAACTAGATGAATTAACCTGTCAGCAGTTTGGGTGCAGAGCAAAACACAGCTCATCTATTGGCCTAGCTCATCTTCACCTCATTTTAGAACTACAAAGGGGCTGCAAGGTACCTTACAAGTTCATCTAGTCCCCATCCCCCTGTACAGGACTGATTAATTATACCCTAAATCAGGGATAGGGAACCTCAGATCTGGGGGGGGGGAGGGGAGAGTAAATGCAGCTCACGACTAGATTTTATTTGGCCTTTTTCCAGTTCTTGGATCTGGTCCTACCCCCAAGAACTGAAAGACTGAGTTACCACATTCAAAGTGTGTATCATTCATTAGGAAGGGGGGAAAGTGGCACTGAGTAGGCTCCCTCTGCCCAGGCAGAAAAACAGTGAAATTATGTAAAGGCTTGGCAAGTATCTCCCTGATTGTTTTATAAAGGGGAAGTCACTATCTTTGACACTCCTCTGGCCCCTTTATCATAGAATTTGAGCAGCGCAGAGTAACAACAGTCTGCTCTCTGAGTATCTTCATTTCTCTGATTTTATTACTCTATTTTCCACCCATCTGCTTGCTTTCTCTATTAGAAATCTTCTTCTCAAATGCTAAAAAAAAAATCCATCTCCTCTCCCTCTCTCTGTCTGTCCTTTTTGCTTTTGTTTTGCATGATCATTTCTCTGTCAGGAGTACAGCTTTTTTCTGCGTTAGTGAGTAGAATTAAACCTGTAATGTTGTTTCATGTAACTGGTTTCGGCTCATCCATAAAATTCCCCATCGGCCAAGAATTAGCCAATGGCTGTGACAACCCCGATCTAACTGGCGACAGTTCCTTAGCGCTGATGATCAGATTCGCTTAAAGGGTCGCTTTTGACGGCCGAGTGTCACGGGCTAGTCAATTACTGTTATGTCTGCTAGTCAGGCCATGCGCCCACTGCAATTTGTTGTTGTGATACTATCAAGACACTTCCAATGTTTTACCTGTCACCGCCTAAGCCTTGCGATCACTGTAAATAATGGGACGTGAGGTGAAAGATGGCAGCTCTCCGTTATCTCCGCTGACACACACATGCCTGCAGGAAGCTGTCTGCCATCCTTGCCCTGCTCTTCACGGTGACTGAAACCAGTTTGCGACAGAGATCCTTTTCTGGAGACTTTTGTGGTGGGGGCAGCAATTGGCAGAAATGCTGGACATCACATATGGCTTGTGAAATAGCATGGTGAGGGAGCATGAGACTGTTATTGGGGGAACATGGGGAGTTCCAGACTGAATAGCCCCACCTCAAGGAAGATATATAGTTGAACTTGAAAAGTAATAGGGAAGAGCAACAAAGATGATTGAGGGTAGAGAACCAACTCCATACATGAAGTGTCTACAAAGATAGAGGGTAAAAACAAAAGTGATTGTGCCCGTGGCGCCGACAGCAGCCATGCCTGTGGTAGCTCAGGTCAGGAAGCTGCCACAGGCATAGTTCAGACAGGTTTGGACTGCGGAACAAATGTTCATGTTTCCGGGACCTGGGGCGCGGGGAGACACATGAGCGTATGGCTGCCTGTCCTCGCCCCCCACATGACAGTCAGCCATGATGGTCTATGAGAGCCATTGCAGCCGGTTGTGGTGGGCCCATTCCAGGCCAGAAGGAACAGACATGTGAACATGCTCTGGCCCGCTTGGGTTGGTGCTAGACAAGACTGTGACTTCAGATATTTGCTGAGGTGAGAGCCCAACCCAGGCTAGCTGCCAACATGTCTAGGGTCAGTTTGTGGAAACATTTGGCAGCCCGGTAACAAACATGGCAGTGGCCTGTGGGCCAAAGCAGACAACGACAAGTTACTGTCCTGTTGTTGTTGGTTTTTGTTACCCTAAGTGTAAGGACTCAGAAGCCTTGAACCAGCAGCCCTGGGGGTTTCTGAAGTGGTGCGCTCCACAGCACCACTATAGCTCCATAGCTTAGTCTACAATTTGCCTCATGTATTCTCCTCTGCTTCAGTTCTTGCCATGTCCCCACCCCCTGCCCCAGATTCCTGCTTGGTTGCCTACCAGCATTTCAATCTGGGTTCTGCCCCGGCTATGGCACCGAGATGGCATTGGTGGCCTTGGTCAACGACCTCCGCCGGGAGATGGATGCAGGATGTTCAACATTTCTCATCCTGCTAGATCTCTTGGCCAATTTTGATACCGTGGACCATGGGCTGCTGTTGAGATGGCTGCGTGACCTGGGGGGTCTGGACGGGACTGTTCTTGAATCGTTCCATTCATTCATCTCAGGGAGAAGTCAGCGGGTGGTGCTGGGAGCTGAGACATCTTGCCCCCGCGCTTTATCCTGCGGTGTTCCGCAGGGTTCTATTCTGTCTCCAAATGTCCACGGGAAGTTCCAGGACACTTGTCAGAGAGCACCCAACAGCAGAAGGGGCAGTGGGTCATGGAAGCGAACCCCATGGTTACAGATGGTAAAGTGCTGCCAGACAGACGGCCCTGAGGTGTAGGCAAACTGGCACAGCCAAGCAGAATGGAGGAAACAGATGGAGCCAGAACAGCAGCGGATCCAAAATGGGAACAATGTAGCAGGTCACAAAATGGAACGGCCAGGGATGTGCAGGGAGTGCACAGTGGAGATGACAGTTGCAGCACAGATGACCCTGGGGGGACCTACAGCCAGCTGCATGGGCTCACAAAGGGGGGTGGGACGGGATTATCCCACAGATGAACGTAGTGCGGCCACTGCAACATGCCCTGGCGATAGCCCAACCGTGACATGTAGTGGGCAACAAGCTAGTAGGCCTCAAAAGGATCAGGACTGGTGAGCCCAACCTGAACATCAATGTGGGGCCACACCTCAGACAGTGCCAGCAGCTCGGGTCCTGTGGGATTGGGCAAGGCATAGTCAGCTGCAGGGGGCCATGACAGCTGTCCGAGCTCCAACAGGTGGTAATAAGACGTCCCACACAAACGCTGGTAGCCACGGGCACCAAGGATGCAGCAGAAGTTGGACAGAGCAAGGGCAGGGCCGCCCTCTGCAAGACAACTCTGGAAGCCAGACAAGGCACATACAGATGCAGCTGACAATGTCTCAGCAGCAGACCATGACACCTGCGACCATGACACCCCAGAACTCTGGAATGCGCCCATCCGGAAAGTGACAGAGGGGATCCAGCACTCATAAGCGCTAGCCAAATATCCAAAGCGGCGAAGGCCTGAGCTCAGACACCGATAGGCATCTGGGAGGGTAGCAGGGAAGCTCAGGAACATTTGAACAGGCTGAGAGTGCCACAGGTCAGCTACAGCCGTGGTCTCACTGTAGGTCCAGCAATGCTGACTGGCTGTGGAACCACTGAGTGGGTATCATGGGGATTCAGTACTGCAGGGTACCCCCCGCGCTCCGTGGCCACCCTGGGGACCCCTTTGGCGTCACCCCTACAAGGGGGTGTGGCAGATCCCCCGTCAGAGCAGGGGAATACAGGATCCATGCTCTCAGAGGCAGCACTTATGCCAGCAGCTGACCCCACCCGCACCCAGGGAGACAGGGGTGGAACCTAGGACCTTGCGGTGCTCAGTCTGCCTGCAGGGGAAGCCTCCAGCTGTAGACACTGAGTAAACAGGCTATTTAAACCAGCGCTGCCCTGTACACAGCGCTGGTGATCGGGTTCCCTGGTTGGACTGGCCTCCTTCGAGCTCTGAAAGCGAAGTGTTTGAGTTTTGTTCATTGCTACTGTCAGATTTGCGTGTGTACTGCCTGTAGCCTTATTGTGTGATTTACCCTCCCCCCTGGTTCTCCTGTTTTCCTCCCTGATGAGTGTGTGAGAGAAAGGGTGAGAGCAAGGGTGTGGGTCTGGCCTACGTAATTTACCACACCCGTAGTCTGGGGTTTCCTATTCCCCCCCGTGGCTTGCAAGGTTCCTCTCCTCCTCATCCCCTCAGACCCCGGGCCCTGAATCCCCCATTCCCCACTCTCTGGGGCACTGTGCTTTCCTCCCCAAACCTTCCCCTGGAGTGCTTGTGCGTGTGGCAGGCAGCCACAGGCTTCTCGGAACCCCACGCCCAATGATGATAGGGGCCTGACTTCCTTGTGCTTTGTGCCTCTGGAAGGGCCCACACACTAACCTGAAGGGCATTTATACCCAGAGAGACCCTGTGGAGTGCGAGGCAAGCCAGGTGTGTGGTGGAGTGTGGTGAAGTATCCTCCCCTGTCCTCACCCCCTGTAGCAGCAGGAGCTCTAAGGCAGCAATATTAGCCATGGTGCAGCTGGCAGAGGGTCTGATAAGCAAGGAAAGAGGGCCCCCACAAACCACAGTAGGCAGAGGAGGCAACCAGGGGAGCTCCAAGGACACGCAATAAGGGCACAGGCAACACAATGGAATGGCTAGGAAGTGAGGTGTGGGGAGGAGACACAGCACAGCTGCAGGAACAGAATCACAGAAACAGCCTACACACAGACAGCTGTGTTGAGCAGGCAACGTACAGTCACCCACACAACACCCTTACTTAGCCACCTACATGCCCGAACCACAGCACACACACACCCGCATCCGAGCAATGAACACCACAATACCTGCCAGTGACTGGTACCAAGGGCCCAGGACATATAGGTGCATCCCACCGGTATGGTTGAGTGGCCCCGTGCCACCCAGACCACCCATTAACGCAGAACCCACTACCAGTTGGCGATGCAGCAAGGTGAAGGCCCCAATGGACAGCCGCTGGGGCATGGGCATATTCCGGCCACAGACCCCTCATAGCGTGCCGGAACCCACAGCACAACGGCAGGAGCGATCCTCTGAGTAGTGTGCCTAACCATGCCCGGTGCTCTAGGGGCACTTACCTGCACAGCTTCTCGCCGGTATCAGCCATGGGTGCCAACCAGTGGGGTGCCTGTTGACTCTTACTGGAGGTCATAGCTGAGTGGAACCAACAGCACACTGAGCTCCTGAAGCTCACCACAGAGCTGCTCCAGCTGTACGCAGGTATCCGGGACTGCCTGGCCCAGTTTTCTGCAAGCAGCCTGCTTGCCCACCACAGGCGCCGCTGGATCCAGGTGATGCGCACGGTGCACAGACTGTCCGGGGTTTACTGCAGCGCCATGCTGATTGCACGCACCCATCCAGCTGCCCTCAGGCAAGCAGCTCTTTGCCACTACTGGAGGAGGGCGGCCCTCCTCAATGCAGTCATGCTCACGATGCCCACCCAAAGGCGTCTCTGGGCCATGCACAGGGCCCAGCAATGATAGGAGGGGACCCTGACACGATGGGACAATGCTGCTTGGAGGGTCCACTTCAGGATGGATCGGGGTACCCTACGGTGACTAGCAGAGCTCCTGCAGCCCTGGCTGGAGAGACAGCACACCCCCATGTAGTCCCCTATACCTGTCATGCAGCGGGTGGCTGGCCATAGAGGTCTGGGCCCTGGCCACCCCGGATTCCTGCTGTTCCATGGTGCAACACTTCGGGGTGTGCCTGACAATTGTCACCTGCATTATCTGAGACTTCTGTGAGGCTGTGGAGGCAGTCCTCCTTGACCGCGTGATCCAGCCCATGGATCAGGAGGCTGTGATGGCCGGCTTCGAGGCTTCCGGGTTCCCGAACTGCCTGGGCACTATCGATGGCACCCATGTCGGGATCCTCCGTTCCCCACACGGTGATGCAGCTGAGTACATCAACAGGCACGGATGCCATTCACTGCAGCTGCAGGCTGTTGTAGATCACCGGGGCTGGTTCACTGATATATTCACCGGTCACTCCGGCTGTAGCCATGATGCCTGGCCTCGCCATCTCCCCCCTCTTCACACGGATGTACAGGGGGGACTATGTGAGCATGCAGATGATCCGGATCGAGGGGGTATTGATGCCCCCCTGCATAATTGGGGACCCAGTCTATCTAGTGCTCCTATGGATAATGAAGGCCCATCCAGTGGCCGGGAACCAAATGGAGTCGCTGTACAACACCCAGCTATGCACATCGAGGACCGTGGTCAAGAGGGCCTTCGGTGCCCTCAAGCAGAGATGGAGGTGCCTTGCCAGGTGCCTGGACTCCTCAGTGGAGACCTCCGCGCTCTTCATTGGTGCCTGATGCATGTTGCACAATATCTGCGAGACCAATGTGGCAGCTCTGGGGTATCTCATGCCACAGCGGCCAGCTGGTCCGGTCCCGCTGTATGTGAATGAGGTGAACACCAGGGAGTACAGTTATGCTAAGTGGATTGGAGCAGCACTTACTATCCACATATCACAGGTGCCCCTGCCCTGAGGCTACCTGGGTGCCACAGAGGAGTGTGGCCTGTGGATCTCCAGTAGTCCCCGGTGCCAGTGAGCTGTAGCCCCATACCATGTCCTGTGGGTGTTCCCTTCCATCCAGGTCCCATGAGGTGTATGCCCCATTGCCCCCGAGTCCCTGGTGCAGTACCCATGGCATAGAGGTGCCCACCAGACCCAAACCTGTCCCGCTACATCCAGGGTCCCCGCACAGCTTTCCTAAGAATGACAGACATGATGGCTATAGTGTATAATGGTGTGTTTATTTTATTTACAGTGCCCTCCGTGCCCTACTTCCCCCTCCGCTTATCCCTTACCCCTGATTCGTCCTGTTTCCTGGGCTGACCTCTCTGTCACCTGACAGGCGCCTCTGTGGCCTGTGAGCCACCCTCGACCACACTGGTGTCCCCCTCCATCGGTTCCTGGCTCGGGCCCGGGTCCTGGCTGCCCTCTGCGGCCAGTGTTAGGGGCTGGATCGGGGCCGTTGATGACTGCTGCTGCTGCTGCACCTGCCTGGGCAGCTGCTGCCATCACATCCCCTCTGGGACAGGCAGTCACATTCATGGGTCCTGTGGTTGGGGATGCACCAGGTGCTGTGGGATGGGTGCTGGTGGTGGGATGGGTGCTGGAGGTGGGATGGGTGGTGGGTGCAGGACTGCAGCCAGTATGGTGCCCAGAGGTGCAGCTGCCATTATGTATGCGGTCATGGTTCTTGCATGGAGCAGCAGCGAGGTGCTGCTCTTGAACGATCGATCCAGTTTCCTGGAGTGCTCGACGCCCACGCGGTCGATGGTAGCTGTCAAGCACTCAAATGCCTCCATTTGCAGGGTGTAGTTCCATCTCTTCAGTTTCCTCTCCTTCCGCATCTCGGCCACCACGTGCTTGTCCCGTCCTTCCTCCTGCTGCATGGCTTTGTCGGTTGCCACCTCCATCCTGTCTATGGATGCAATCATCGCCTCCCCCTACTCCGTGCTGATACGCAGGATCTCCTCTGTGAGGTTCTCCCACCGGCAGCGTATGCATGCTCTGTGTTCGCACATCCACTGGACTGGTGGCATAGGTCCCTCTCATGCCTGCCTGGCTGCGCGGGCCATGGGTCTGCGGGATAGAGGTTAGGTATGCTCGGTTGGGCACCTATTAGCTGCACATGTACCTCCCCTGATGGGTGTTGGAGGAGGGGGTCTGGTATCCCTGCCCGTCCATCCCCCCCTTCCCTTGGGCAGTCAGGTTCCCTCACCTCCCTCCATGCAGCTGTGCCCTGCAACTCCACCTTTGTTCCCCCGTGGGCACCCACGGCGCCCCTTCCGGCAGCTGTGCCTTCCTTTCCCCTGAGGTCCCTGGGAGCCATGTGTGCATGTCCATCCATTCCCCCTTGTGCGTCTGCCTGCTGTCAACCTGTAGGTCTTTCCCCCCCCCACTCACCTTGCTGCTCCTGCTGCTCCTCCTCAGCCTCGCCCTCCTGCAGCTGTGGTACTGCTCCTGTGTGGGAACGGGCATGGTGCTGTTACATTGGGATGCATGTATCCCATCCCCTGTGTCCCTCCTGCACCCCCTTCTACCACCTGACATCCAGGGGGCCCCGTCCCTTCCGCTTACCTTCCTCCATGCGCTCCACTGCTCCTGGTGCACCTTTCCGCTCCATTACCTCCAGACCTGTGGTAAGGGAAGGTGGTGGTCGTTTAGTATGGTTCCCTGCCTGTTGGTCCCCCCCCTCCTCCCACAGCTGTGTCCATCCACACCCTGTGCCTACCTTCGATGTCCATCTCCGAGTCCTCCATGGCCACGTGCTCTATGGGGCTCTGCTCCGAGTGCTCCCCTCATGTCCACTGGCTCAGGGTCACCAGTGTGCCGTCATCGGAGGCCCCCGACCCGGACATGGGTCGTGGGCTCCCCATGCCTGTCCATGATGGGGGCCTACTGCTCCCAAAGGTCCAGGACTGTTCATCTTGAGGTGGGGGGGCAGCAGAGTGTGCAGGTGCTGCCATGGGTTGGGGTACCTCCTCCCTTGTACGGCCCTGTGCCACGGCTCTCCCTACCAGTCTGGGGTTCACGATGGAGCCCTTCCTATGCAGGATCCAGTAAAGGGCATCGTAATAAGGTGCAGTCCTAGCTGAGTGACCAGACCTCTGGTTGTTGTCCTTACTGTTCTTGTAGCCCCTCTTTAGCTCCTTGGACTTGGACCTGCATTGTGCTGCAGACCTGTGGTATCCTGCCTCTTCCATCTCCCGGACTATCTGGTCAAACACATTCTCATTGTGCTTGTTGACCGTGAGCTCAGTCTGGTTTTATAGGGACCCCCAGATCTTTATGAAGTCCTGTGTCTCCTTGAATCCCCATTGTTCCCCTCTCCGGTACCTCCGTTTCCCTGCTGGCCCCTCTGGCTCCGGTGCCGCCTCCTCCTCCTCTGCATCCTCCCAGTTGGTGTCCTGTGGGGGTTCTGACCTTTGCGCTCTTTTACTGGTCTGTTGGGTGGACATGGGGGGTTGGGTGCTGTGCATTATCCATTCCAGCCCCACCGTCCACCCTCTCTCCATGGCTGTCTGCTGCCCTTGCACCCTCCCCTCAGCCATCCCCCCACCCATTGTGGTATCCTTAACCATTTGCGGGGGGCCTCCATCCCCTGTTGGGTGTTCCCTGTGGGTCCTGCGAGTGCTGCTGCTCCTCTTCCACTTGCTCCATAGCCGTGTCATCTCTCTTCCTGTTCTCCAGTCTTGCCTCCACATTCCCCTGCTGCTGTGTGCCCTTTAAATATCCCTCCTTATTCTGTTTGTTGGTTGTTGCCTGGCAGCGATGCTGCATGCATTCGCCACGTCTGGGAATTGTTCTGTTTGATCCCGCCTGGCAGTTGCCGTTCAGACATTACTTTAGGTTGTTTCCCGGTGGGAATTGCATTGACCATGGTTCTGGACCTGATCCCGTCCCGAGCTCCAGAACCATGGCTGACTTTGGCCCCTACTGGTGACTGACTGGGCTGATCATCTGGATGCCGCTGAACAGATGTTCACGGCTCTTTGGCCACACTGGGGGTTTGTGTGTGATTCAGTGTGGTTGACTGTGATCTTGTAACATCTGAAATTACCCATTATTGCCAGATGACTAGATCTGGTTGAGATTTTTCATGTGGAAAATTTTTCCTGTTGCAAAGCTTGGTTTCAAAGAAATCAGGAGGGGGGCTTGGCAGGAAAATATAATTTTCCAACAACAACAACAACAAAACCCCCTCAATTTTTCTAGCAAATAACCCCACAACATTATAAAAATCTTCACTTTGAAAAGAAACAATTTCTGTTTTGGCCTAAGAAGTTGTTTGGGAGGAATTTCTCTCCCCTCCCCTGTCGTATTGCACCAATCTCTTGTTTGGGAAGAGGTAGTCACTCACCCAGAATTTATTTCCACACACATCATCACACAGAGACTGGAAAATAAGACTTCAGGAGTACAACATGACAAGCTGACTATTTAACTTATCAAGGAGACACCTGAGAGGCAACTTGATAATGGTGTACAGATACTTCCACCTGGGAAAAAAAACAACACCTGATAGTAGCAGGTTCTTCCGTAGTTCAGAGAGAGGCATAAAAAGACCCAATTGAAGTTGAAGGTTGATACATTCAAGCTAAAAATAAGGCACAGTTTCCTTAAAGGCTACAGACCTGGGGAGAATGTGTTTTAGCCTGTCTGTAGGAGGATTTCAGCACATCTCAAGAGGTGACTTGATAGTTGTGCAGCTCAGGGGTGGGGAATCTTTTCCCTCCCATGGGCCACTTTGACAACTAGTACAAGCTCAATGGGCTGGATAGGAGTTGGGGGTGGGGTTCTTTAAGGAATGTGCTCAGGAGGGAGGAAGGAAGATGAGGGTCCAGAATCTGGATTTATACCATGGATCTCTATCCTGTATCCTTGAGTGCATGCCCTCATCTCTGCTCCCTTCCCCTGAGATCACTCATTTGGTGCTTGAGGGTAGGGGCTGGATTCCTGTGCTAGAGTCAGGAACTGGAAAGGGGCCAAATAAAAAACAGCAGCAAGTTGGATTTGGCCCACAGGTTACAGGTTCCCATTCGTAGTATAGCTAGACTAGTAAATGGAAAAGTCATTGATCGAAGGCGACCCAGAGCCCGCACCAGCAGGTAGGTACAGTGGTACTACAGTGATCCCTGGGGTGGTGGGTGGTTTAACACACACCCCACCCCAGGGATCACCCTACCTCCCCACCCAGGGATTGCCTACCTTTGGCGCTCCGGGCGGCAGCGGCGGTCCAGCGGCTTCGGTGCTGGCTGTGGCTGCTGGCTTCACCGATTTCTAGGCCTTCCGGGGAACTTCTGGGTTTCCCCGGAAGGCCTAGAAAGCACTGAAGCTGGCAGCCACAGCCAGCGCTGAAGCTTCCGTACCGCCGCTGCCCAGAGCACCAAAGGTAGGTGATCCCTGGGTGGGGAGGTAGGGTGATCCCTGGGGTGGGGTGTGTGTTAAACCACCCACCACCCCAGGGATCACCCTAGTACCTGCTGGTGTGGGCTCTGGGTAGCCGGCGGTGGCCCGGAGCCCGCACTAGTAGGGACTTAGGGTAAAAAAAATAATAATAAAAAAATCCAGGCTGGACAGGGTGGGTGGGGGGTGCCCCCCCTTCCACCCGCACAGCCTGGGAGGGGGAGGTGGGAGGTATTTTTTCCCCCCATTGATTTCAATGGGGACATTTCCCCATTGAAATCAATGCAAAAAATCCAGCACCGGCAATCCGGTTTTAATCCAGTAATCCGTTTTTTTGTAAACCGGTAACCGGTAAAACCGGTAGCTGGTATTTAGCCTGATGTCCCACCCCTAGAACACACTATGCATCACCATTGCATCACAAGAACAATTAGCATGTTCCAGCTGAACACGTGGCCAATGAAATGATATTGCATGGTGTTAGCAGGTATAACACAGGAAATAAGGTGACAGCGCTTGCACTCTGAGATTGGGTGGCGAGCAAAACACTGATTTGTCCCAAGATGGGCTGTGTAAAGCAGCGCCACCTGGTAAACACAGGGCCAAACCAGTGCTCATATCAAGGTCAAAACCACACATTCAGACACCCATTGACATTATGTCTAAAGACACACACTGAGTGGAAGGGCAAAGATTCTTGGTTTAAGGATGCTTTTTAAAAATTGATATATATATTGGCCAAATTTCAATTTGAAAAGAAAGTGAGCACATTTATTTCAGTGAAGAAACAATGGGTGTTTTCAGACGTTACGGGGCCAGTTGGCCCCGTACCGAAAACAACCTATCCATCCCCTGCCGGGATGACCCCGTCACGCCGTATCAGACGTGCCGGGGGGATCCCAGCGGGGGATCTGGGAGGGGGTGGGGCCACGCGGCGCAACATGCGGCCGCACGGCCCTGCCCCCTCCACGCGCCCCGCCGCCCGCCCTCTGGGGAGATGGGCGGGCGACGGGGCCAATGAGGCCGCTGTGTCTGGCCGGATTCGCCACAGCCCAGGATCCCGCCAGTGATCCCAGGCTGTGGCACCTGACCAGATGTGACGGCAGGGTTCACCCCGGCGTGGAATCACATTCAACACGTGACGGCCTCCGGTCCTGCCACTTTGGCCGCTCGTGTGGTGAATGTGATTCAACGCCGGGGTAACATCTTGGGGGGAACATCCGCTCCCCCCAACAGACGTTCCGGGATCACAGCCACCACCGGGAATTGACCGTGGTTGACTGTGATCTCGTAACGTCTGAAAACACCCAATATCAACATTTTCCATTTTGACATTTCTTATTTGAACCTTTCCAAAATGTTTTGTTATTTTGAACTTTCTGCCCCAAGTCAGAATGGAAGCTGATTTTTGAAATGTCGACTTTTTCCCCAGAATGAAAAGTCCACGTCCATAATGGCTCTAGAGATTAACACTGATGCGAAGGTTGGTAAGAAAACAGAAAAGAGAAAGTGGTAAAAGAAGCAATATTGCAGTGTCAAGATCCAAAAGGGTTGTTGGGAGCAGCAGTTAGAAACAAGGCCAGGGACTTAAAATGCTTTGGCAGCACCTCTGGTACACGGATAGTTTGCTAGCAATTATGCAAGTACAACGTTGACAACAGCGAGTGAGAAATCTTAGGTTTTCATATGCTAAGGCATTTGTTATGCAGACGATAGGATGATACGACCTATAATCAGGACTGCCCCGCCAACTGTATGTGAATCTTTCCGGATTTGTATTCGCTGGAGATTGCCAACTCCTCTCACATTTATTTACTTCAAAGTTTTTAATGGGGCATAATTGGAAAAGGCCGATGCCAAATTTGCATATTGATTCGACATTTAAGTATTTTATTAAATGAAAGCTACTGAGGTCATCACTTGACTAAATTGGCTTAATGAGTGTTGATTACACTGTGCATGTTAATTTGATTTAAGCAAGATCACTCTGTCTGTCTTACTTCTGGATCTATTATCACCCTCTGTTCAATTATTATTGATTGGGAAAGAGGAGGATGCCAGAAACACTGATGCATCTGGATTGACAGATCAACAGTATTCTGTGCACAGTGCAACTGGCTTATCCAAATTCTTGTGAATATATCTCGTCTCCTATGTCAGTTTCTCTTCCTTCTGAAGGGCCTGATCTAGGATGCCCTTATTTACATTCTCACTCAAGGTAAAATTTAGTCCTGGGCCAAAAATCAGCAGAAGGGCCCAGGTACCACTTCAGTGACATAGGGCTGAAGTGGGATTAATTGATTCCACTGTCTTGCACCTTGGCCTTTAAGCAAATGTCCGTTATTTTACCCTTGCCCCACCCTCCCACCCCAGTTCCATTGTTTCTTCTGTTCCAGAGCTGCCATGCAGGAAGAATTGGCAAGAGGAAGATTTCCATCACACCATATGTGACTTTTCTTGTATAAAAAATGTGCCTATGTTGATTTGTGTCAAATTGTGCAAATTCAAAGTAGCTCACTACCTAAAACTAAGGCTGAACTAAAAAATCCATTGGATTCCTGCGAGAAGCTTGTGAGTATCGCGAAACCCCAGTGAGATCTCGGGACTTGGGGGGGAAAAATTCACTGCACATGTGCAAAATGACCAGCAGGGTTGTGGATGTGCAGCCTTTTTCCAAGATGGCACATGCAGCATTGGAGCCATTTTGGAAAAGGACAGCTGTTCAGCACATGAGCAAACTGGCTTCCCTTTTCCAAAATGGTGCTGACACTGCTCACACCATCTTGGAAAAGGACCATGTGATACTTGAAGGGGGTGGTGGTGGTTTCCCATTAGACGTGTCCTGGGTACCCATGCCCAGGTGGATTTGTTCTGGGAGGGCTATTGGCATACAGTAGCAGGGGTCAGGAGATGGAGACTCCAGCCCCATGGCTGAGGCCGCACTACTCCCCTCCCCTTAGGGTTTGCTGCTGTTTAGGGTATCTTTGACTGCGTGCCCAGGTTGGGGTCCTCCCAGTCAGAGTGTCAAGGGGATTTGGTATGCTCTCTTGCTCCAGATGAGCGCATCCTCGCCGAGGCAGCTTCCTCCTTCCAGGAGTTGCCTTGTAATCCTCTGGGCTGATTGCCAGTGGTAACAGGGGTGGTCAATGGGCAGCAGTCCAAGGCATCCATCTCCTGTCTCCTCCACCTCACTTGTGAGGCTGCTGAGGCTTTTTTCCCGGTTGCTGGTGTCCAGCTTTGCCCCCTGCTTGCTGGGCTGCCCGCTGAGTGTTGCGCAACCTGATGATGTCATCAGGCTGTGTCTACAATATCGTCGCATGGGGGCACTGCTGCGGCTGGATCTGCAACTCCTGGTGGTGCTGCAGGGGCTTTTGGGAGCACAGGAAAGCTGGGTTGGGTGCGTTCTCACAGGCCGTGCATGCACAGAATGGCCCTAATAGCCATTTTGTGCATGCATTATGGGTTTTTTTTAAAAAAAAAATATTAAGAAAAAAATCTCAACAACATTAAGATTTTGGATTTTCTTGATTCTCGTCTTTATTTTGATTCTCATTGAGATGTCTGATTCTTAGTGGAAATCATGAAAATATCAAGATCAAGTTTCAGCCCTACCTAAAACAATGAGTATAACGTAGCCAATTATCTAAGTTTGAGACTGGGTTGAAAAACTAAACTTTTTAAAAACGTAATTTAAACAATAGAAAGACTCACACATCCATATAATAAGCTATTTAATCAACTAAACTTGGACCCTTGTCCTTCCAATCTGTGTTTCAAAGCCCTATCACAACACTACCCACAACTGCTTGGTCCTACTCCTTGCCCCCCACCAAAGTATACTATGCACGCATCTTTTCCTCTAACAGTAAAACTTTTCCCACACCCCTAATACTTCTCTTCTGTAGAGTCTCTGGCATATAAGATTGTATAGATTCTGCCATAGCCCAGTGAATTGTGGCTTAGCTGATTTTTTTTTTTCATTATTGTTTTTAAAAGTATCGTTGATAGAACGCATTACAACTATAGCCCATTACGAGAGTCAAATTTGAATTCTTGACTTACCAACCATCTTTTAAAAGTTCTACTTCTAGGGTTGGATGCTGCTTTTAATTCAGCCACTAGAAAAAGATTCAGCATATTATCCACTTAGGTAGTTTAATTTCATGGTGTGTCCCCTTGTTCTAGTACTGTTACAGATGGTAAATAACCTCAAGAACAACAGAAGGGAGGCCGAGTGGCTAAGCTTTGTTTCTGTCATGCCGGGAGTCCTGGGTACCAGTCTGCCCTGCACATGTGTGGGTGTCTTCAGACGTTACGAGATCACGGTGAACCACGGTGAATACCTGTGGTTACTGTGTCTCGAACGTCTGATTGCGGCGCGCCAGATGTTCGCCACGGTGAATCCCCACATGGGGTCCGTTTGAACCACGCTTCCCGGGCTAGCCGGGGGAAGGTCCCGGGAAGCGTGGTCAAACGGACCCCGGGCCGGGACCAACGAAAAGTCACGTCTGGCCGCGCGCCACGGCGCTTCCGGCCCGCCGCGGCGCCCGCAATGGCCCCGCCACCCGCCCGTCTCCTCGGAGGGCGGGCGGCGGGGTGCGTGGAGGGGGTGGGGCCGTGAAGCCGCACGTTGCGCCGTGCGGCCCCGGCCCCTCCCACTTTCCCCGCCGGGATCCCCCCGGCACGTCTGTTGTGCCGTTATGGGGTGACCCCGGCGGGGAACGAAGCCGGTGGTTCCGGTACAGGGCCAAAGGGCCCCATATTGTCTGAAATCACCCTGTGTCCCACTTCTGTTTGAAGGAACAGTTCCGAGTTTCTTAGCTCAAAATGCTCAGCAGCCAATAGTTACTTGATGATTTACTTGATTTTTTTATAACAATTTTCCCTCCAACTCCTGGGCAAGCTGCTAGATCAGGGAGCCCAGAAAACCTCAGCCACTGGTCATCAGCTACTTTTACTACTTGCTGCTGCTCAGAACTCTCAGTCAGTCAGCATCCCATTAGTAATTCTGAGAGATGTGTGGGCAGATGCTTTGTTTTCAGTACCCTGCAGATATGCACAGATGAGTGGGAGATCATTCTTCTCTCAGTGAGAGAGAAGAGGAAGTAGTGCAAACACATTGCTCTTCTGTTCAGTGTAGGAGACCTGACTGGCCTATTTATTAATGTTGATTTGGCAGCTCTACTTTTAGGGTACTTGTAGAGCAGAAAAGGAATGTATAAGCTGCCTCAGCATTGTGGAAATAAGCTTCCTAAGACCAAAGTGGTGATAACTCAGTCTTGTAAAAATAAGCTTCATACATATAAACTTTATAAAGTAGGGCTGAAACTTTCAGCAAAGCATTGTGGTATTTGACCTAATTTTACTCAGTACCGAGAACCCGGGAAATGGACACGGTATTCAATACATGGTAATTAGGGCTAAAGTGAGATTTCACCCTTCTCAAAAATCTCGTTGGGAATAGGTTTCTCAATGAGTTTTTCTCATCTTGAGAAACTTGTGAGAATCGGGTGTTCTCACGAGATTATTGTGAGATTCTTGAGAACTTCAAAATAGCCAAAAATGGTTTGCATGTGTGCAATAATGGCCACCAGAGCTATTCTTTGCATGCACAGCCATTTTACACATGCACAGATAATTTTCTGGTATTTTTGAGATTCTCAAGAATTTTGCAAGATCTCGCCAGGGTTGCAAGATTCTCATGAGATCCTCACGAGAATGAATTTCATTCTTGTTTCAGCCCTAATGGTAATGTCTCGATTGAGTATTGCTTACATGATGCTTGCCTCCTACAACCTGCAAAGTGAAGGAAAACGGAGGCTCTGCTTTTATTCTGTGCAGGGTGGGGCAGGATAGAGGAGCGGGTTGATGTGATGTCTTGCACTGCGATTGCTTCAGATGTGGTAAGCAGTCAATGGACAATACCACGGTAGCGCCAGCATACCGAGCACCGTGTACCAAATACCACATACTGAGTACCAAGTATTTGACGCATTACTGAAGAGCTGCCGGAAACTGAAGCCCGATCCTTGACTACTTGGAAATACTTGAGAATAAATACTGTTCTACACGTTTCTCCCCTTGTATAAAGTAAGATTTATGTGGTACTTCAGTCTTAGAGAACTAGGGCTGGAGGTTAAAGTAGAAATTATGAGGTACCTCAGTCTTTTAGCAATAGTGTGTCTTGTTTGGTGCCTCAGCCTTATGGAATTTGGCCTCATAATTTGGAAATGGGATTAAGTGGTGCTTCATAAATACCATAGTTGGACTCATAGGCTGTTTTTACATGGACCCCCCCCCCCCACACTTGGTGTTCGGGCGGGTGTGCAGCGGGGGGGGGGGCAGTCCGTGTATACGACTGCTGGTGGGTGGAGGGATGGGTGTGCGCCCGTGTAAACACCACAGGTGGTGGATTTTTGTGCATGCGCGCTCCTGCTGCATACCCACCAACACCCGCCGCACACCCACCTCCACCCACGGAACCCTCGGACAGAACGGAGGATGCTCTGTGGGTGTGGTAGGTGTAGGTGGGTGGGTGTCCATGTAAATGGGCACACACCCACCTACACCTGCCACGCCGAAACACCACACCCACCCCAGACAGTGTGAAAACAGCCATAGAATTGAATCTAGTGCTGAGGTGAAAGGAACTGTTCCCGTATTGTCCAGAAATACCTACCTTTCAGAAGCACTTGCAACTGTTCGGTACTTCTTCACTATTAATTGATTCTGCACTTTTGCTTTTGTCAAGATCAATGCCTGCTAATTTCCATATTTTTTTATCAATTTTTGTCATTTTCTGTCAATTTCCAGTATTTTTTATCAATTTTGTCAATTTCCAGTATTTGTGACAATTTTGTCAATTTTTGCTATTTTAATCAAATTACAACATTTTCTGTCAATTTACAGCACTTTCCATCAATTTTATATCACTTAGTTGGTATATAAATCACAGCATTAGTAGTTCAATTAATTTTGCATTAGGGAAGCACACTGATAGATTAGAACTACCAGAAGTACTGAACAATTGTGATTCCCGAATGGGAACTAACAAAAATGAGTGAAAAGCCAGTATAGGTTTTCTCATCACGCGAGTGAAGGAGTATGACCTGTTTCCGACTTATTTGGTACCTTAGCCTTGTGGAATTAGGCCTCGTGAGTGCAATTTATGTGATGCCTTAGACGTAAAGAAATAGGTCTCACTGAGCTGATGCGACTTAGGGCGATTTCCCACCTTATATAATTTTGCAGTTATTTCAATCTCCTGTGTGTACTTTGCAAATGGGAATGGCCTCATCCACAAGTTTTGGGCAAGATGCACTCCTCCCCCACCCCTGCATTACCAGGTCCCCAAATCCAGCTTTTCCTAGCCCGCGTGTTGAAATATCCACATATTGTGAACATGGGAAAGTATGGGAATACATGCATTTTAAAAATGCACCTAATTGTGCATGTGGGAATGGAGAAATGTAGCTGATTTGGCAGATCAGTCCTCTGGCAGACATTTTCTGTCAGCACCGGGGGAGGGGGGTTCTTTATGGACAGGGATATCAGGGGTTGCTGGGGGCCAGCCTGGGCTCCTGCCCTGGGTCACAGTCTCCAAACCTCCCTGTTGAGCCTCCTGGATTCCCAGCTCACTGGCTAGTCTTTACTCCAGCAGCTTCTCCCTGCTCTGCTGCCACATGTCTCGGTGCGTTGGCTCTCCAGCCCAGTGTTTTTGGTTTTTTCATTCCTGGGCTTTGCTGCTCCCAATTAGTGCTGCCTGGACTCTCCAGTGTTTCCTCCAGGAGCTTCTTTCTGGCCTCCCTGCAATAATAACATGGGAATAGCTATTTGCACATACGTAAATATGTGCCTATTATGAATTATGCACAGATGTGTAATGTGAGAATAGGGGGGTAGAATTTAAAAGTGCCTTTAAATATGCGCAGAAGCCGGTTTTGGGATGACGTGGGAAAGCGCCTTGCTGCCTCACCCTTGTGGAAACAGGCCTTATAGAGCTGACGTGTCTTATGTGGAGCCTTATCCTTGTAGAACTAAGCCCTATAGGGCTGAAGTGGACTTAGCCCTGTAAGGGTCATCACCATACCTCCCAACGGTCCTGCCTAAGGCAAGACTGCCCTACTTTTGTGGGGAAATCTTGCATCCTTGCCTTTATAAGGCAATGCACAGGCTGCATGTGCCTGTCACAAGACTGCCAGGGCATGAGCACGTACCACCAGAATGCACACCTGCTGCCAGAGCAGAGAGCACATGGTCATCGGCACATGGCTAACATATTAGTTCCTACATGTAACTGCCATTAAGGCTGAGATGAGAGTAAGTCTTCCCATTCAGCAGGGAAATACCAGCATTTCCGCTTGCGAGTGTTCATCGGCACTTTGTCAGTCTCTGGTGATTCCACGCTTCCGCCATTGTCGATATCGGTGCCTGTGTTTTTTCATCATTTCCCATTAATTTTGTCACTTTCTGGCATTTCTCATCATTTTCCCTCATAGTATTTTTCATAATTGTCCATCATTTATGTAATTTTTTATCACTTTTTGTCACTCTCTGGTAGCTTTCCTTTTTTACTTTTACAACAGTTGCACAGCACTTTTACAGCAATTTCCAGCACTTCCCTGGCACTTAACCAGTACGTTTGCATCTCCACAGCCCCCAAGGGTGCATGAGGGGCTTGGGATCGGCCCTGTAGCAGCTCTGTTCACCTTGCCAAAATAACAACAAATGGCAAAAACAATGGAAAAGCCAATAAATTTCCACATCATGCGAATGAAGGCACATGACCTGTTTTCGATGGAAACAGCATTCACCTTGAGCCAATTTGTTGTTTCAGACCCAGCTGCTGTCAGTGCAACAGGTGTGAAGGCCACCATTGCTAGAATTGGGCAGCTGATCTGTCACTGCCGGAGCTGGGCTGCCACTGTCACCAGCCGCTATTACCGGTAGGAATGGGTAGCCACTGGACAGGCCAAGTGTGTGCTCATGTGTCTGTGTGTGTGTGCATATAAGTGAATGGACATCCCCTATAAAATGGGGATACAAATACCAATTTTCTTTTCACTGCCTCATCTATCTATCTATCTATCTATCTATCTATCTATCTATCTTGCCCTATTCACTATACAGTGACTCAGGGCAATGTACAACAAACATAAATAACCAAAGAATAAAATCCACAATAAAAATAAACATTAAAAGCTCAGTATGAAAGATACTTTCTCCTTTAGGTGCAGAGTATTATTGTAGAAAAGACTCCCCCACCCCACCCCACCTGCCTCTCCATGGTTTTTATTTTAAGAAAACCTGTAAGTTAAACCATTCACCGTGAAAAGGTTTGACTTTCTTTGCTGGGTGACAGGAACGGCGGGGGTACTTTTGCTCTTGACTCCATTAACGAGAATCCATTTATCATTCCCATTGATGCTGGTGAATGGGTATGTATAGCCATTCTGAGTATTATTGCTGAAAGGGTAATATGACTTTCTTACTCTTCCATGGCTTGCAAAATGAAAAAAAAAGAAAAAGAAAGGTAAGTGTATATTATACTGACATACAGCTGCTTAGAGGAAGAAAGATTGTTCATTTTGCCACATAATGGGTAAGAAATAGTCAAATAATATGATCTGTAATGAAATTTGACCTGATCATGTAATTCTAGCTTCCAGCAGTTCAGAGATGTTGGTCAAATCCCCATCTATTCCTTCATTATGCTGTGGATAGATATATACATACACAAATTGAAACTTTAGACTTGCAAGAGAATGTCCTGGTTAAAGCATATAGGTAAATAGGTAAGTAAGGAGCTGTTATCAAGTAAACAGGACATTGTTATCTGTGAGGTTCTGCAGAGCAAACCCCCCTCTTGGTTCCAGTTAGGAACTCACTTCTTGGTTTCTCACTTTTCTTGATGAGAATCAGGGTTCTCGACTTGTTATTGCAATTGCGAATGAGCTGAGAATTGCCCTGACTCCCTGAGAAAAGGAAAATTCTCGCCTCCCCCCCCACTTGTTAAAAAACCCAAACTTTGAACTCAGCTGGCTGCCTCCCTCCCAGGGCTGCTCTGGGACTCACCTTTGCCTTCTCTGCTTTTCTGTGGAGGCAGGTGAGGGGGTGAGTTTGCTGAGGAGACGGCTGCCTCACAGCAAACAATTTTTTTTTTTTTAAAATGGTCTCTGGGGCTGTTCTGGGCATGTGCAGCTCTTTTTCAAAATAGCGCTGGCCACGTTGGCATCCTTTTGGAAAAGGGCAATCTGGTCTGTGCATTCATGAATGGCGCTGCGCATGCACAGAGTGGCTGTCCTTTTCCAAAATGGTGCTGGGAGCCATTTTGCACATGCTCAGGGCAGTTTTCAAATTTTCTCGAGATTCTTGTGAGATCTCAGAACGTTACCAAGATCTTACCAAGATCTTGGTAATGTTTCTTGATTCTTGTGAGAATCTCGCGAGAACCGGCAACAGTTCTTGATCCAGCCTTAGTTCTAGCGCCAAGGAGGTAGGTCATGTACATTGTTGTCAAGTTCCTTTTGTTAAAATACTGCACAGTTCACAATTCAGCATTGCTATGTCCAACTGTAAGGGTAGTCTCAAAAATCATGAGTTAGGCCCCAGAAATGTATAAGATTATATAAGGAATAGCAGTAAATAATTAATATGTTTCCAGAGCTGAAGTGAATTTTCAATGCAAACTTAGGGTGCTTTTAGACGAGACAAAACTCCTGCAGGCAGGCAGTTAAAAGCACAATTAAAACGCACGTCTACTCATGTGTAAATGACTCTTGCATGTGTTATGTGAAAACCTCTGTGTCTTAATCCAGTTTCTGGAACCCCTGACAGTGAGGGTTCAAGAATGCACATTCCCAAACTCATGCACTAAAGACGTGGATTAACATCTCAACACAACTTGTGCAAGATCGCATAAGTTCACATTTGCTCCAGTCACCAGTCACCATTTTGAAAATATACAGAGGTGTCAGGAAAAGTTCTCCACTCTGTACACCATGTCTTAGGGTCTGCCCAATATCACTATTTCTCCAGGATTCTCTGCAGCTAGGACTGAGGAAAGGCTGACTTACAGGTACCACATGACTTTTTCCCCACGTCTAATGTGGGTGGAGGCGCATCCGTATTGAATCCATATGGAGAGCATTTTGGTGGCATATATCAGTAATCCGGCACTGTGAATTATTCAGCGCCTCACAATAATAAATCATTGAACAAAGTCTGGTGCTCTGAAGTTCCCTTGCATGGTGGGACCTTGTCAGAGCCTATTCACACTGGCTGTGGGGGGTAAGGCTCTGCGGTTCAGCTCACAGTCAGCTATGTCGAGCTGTGATTCTGAGGAATGGTCTTGTAGGCGATTTCTCGCAGCGATGTGAAGAGCACCTTTACACGGTGAGGAAAACCTGGGGCCCAGTCAACTGAGCAGCGACAGCTCCTCTCCAGAAGAGGTGCTTTGTATACAGCAGCTCTCAGAGGAGCATGTGTGGCTGTGATGCTCCGCATGCCTGCAAAAGGCTTTTTTCAACTTGCTGTACTGAGCAGTACAAACCAGATTCTCAGCCAAGAAACTGCACTGAGGTACAGCAGCTGGTTCCTGTCATGTGTAACTAATTCAGTCAACATTCTGAACTGGAGAAATTGGGTGATTTCAGATGTTACGGCCGGGTGGTTCACCACAGTCGATTCCTGGTGGGGGCGAACAAAACAACCACCCCCTGGGGCGAATAAAAGCCCCGAACAGACATGACGGGACCGGGACCACGGCCGGGAATTGGGCTGACAGATCACGGATCGGGGCAGCGAAACAGACGTGATGCCGATCCCCAGCCATGGTCAAAACTCCCAGAAGCCATCGGGCAGGGGCGGGACACAGACATGGCCGCCTGAGGGCAAATGAAGCCAAAAGGCACACAAGGGAACACCCACACAAGGGAAACGGGAAGGGAGGGGGGAAGAGGGAGAAGAGGCTGACAGGTACCACACACAGCAGGCACACAGACAGTGGAGGCACAGCGGGACACACAGCACGAGCACACGCCTGGGCACACACACACACACCCGCACACACACTAGGGAATGGAATGGAAGGGGGGCACGGGCACCTGGAAAACACACAAGGCACAACGGGAGCAGGGGGGGGTCATGGAAGCGGGGGGGAGAACCACAAAGGGGCAGGTCAGGACACAGGCAGCAGCAACCCCCACCCCCACAGCAGCACAGTCCGCATGGGTGCCCCCACAGCAACACAGGCAGTCTCGGAAAGGGGGGGCCGGGACCAAGTCATGATGGGGGCCCGCAATGCACAGCGAGCTGGGCGGAGATGGTCCAGGAGGAACACGGAGACCCCACAATCATTGAGAGGAGATGGCGGGCAGCCAGGTCAGGCGGAGCTGTGCCGCAGGTCCAAGAACACGCACCCTGCCCAGAGGAAGGACCGCGGGCCAGTCCTGGGGCGCTGGAACCCCCAGGTCACAAAAGCACCCAAGGGGGGGCGTGCATCAGGTGGCAGCGCCAGCAGGTGGGGACAGGTAGCTGGACACAGGCGGGTTGGAGAGGCCACGCAGAGCACCGCAGCCAGGCACCAGGGAGGGGAGCCCTGGATGTGCAGTCAGATGGGGGGGGCCCAGAGGGGTCCCAGGGCCACAGGCAGGGGCAGCTGCACCCCACGAAGCAGGCTGCACCACAGCACAGCAGAGACATCAGGGCGGGAGCAGCCAGCGGGGACCGCCCCCTCCGGACTGGGGCAGGAGCCCACATGGGGGCAGGACACCGGAGGGGGGTGGGAGGAACACCAGGACTCACAGGCAGCTGCTGGGGGCCACTGTGGGCCCAGGGCCCGGGTGCCCCACCCGGTGAACCAGGTGGGGCCAATGGATCAAGCCTCAATGGTACCCCAGCACGGACATGTGGTGGGCGATCAGGTAGTAGGCCTCAAAGGGATCATGCATGGAGAGACCCAGCTGGACGTCCACACGGGACCACACCCCCAACAGGGCCGACAGCTCCGCTGCGGAAGGTTCCGACACACAGCAGGCAGCAGAAGGGGGCCAAAGAAGATGTCCCAGCTCCAGCAGCCGGTGGTACACCACCGCACGGGTGCGCTGGTACCCACATGCCCCGTGAACACAGGCGAAGTAGGACACGGCCAAGGCAGGGCCACCCTCAGCTAGGCACACTGTGTAGGCACTCAGCCCGCACACAACCAGGGCAGAAACAGTCTCTGCCCCAGACCAGGGCACATGCGAACACCGCTTGTCCGGGATGCGCCCCTCAGGGAAGCGAACCAGCCCCAGGGTCTCCGTATGCAGCCGGCAATCATGAGCACTCGCCTCATAGC